>VXBI01008540.1:72570-233501 GCA_013397375.1 Toxostoma redivivum
AAAAAAAAAAAAAAAAAAAGAAAAGTCTAATTTGATTTATATTGGACTGCTCTTACAAAAAAAAAGAGAACCAATAGAGATTTGGACTGCAAAGAAATCTCCAGAGATGAGATTTGTAATGTCTATGATGAGAAATTGTCAAATTGTTCAGACTGATGAATGGAATGAATTGTGAATGGGAGACAATTTTTTTTGGTGCTTTATTTTTATTTTTTTTTTTCCTAGAGAAAAGTATCTGAATGAAAATGAGATACAGCACAAATTTCAGCAAAGGAAGTTTACTACCATGATCTTATTGTGTATTCCAAATCAAAGAATTAGGGTTGGGTACAGATCAAGTGGTTAAAGAAAGCCTTAAATGTGAAAAATTTGACTGTTTATGGGACCTGGTTTTTACTGGCTACTCCTCTCATTCAGAAATACCTTATTAATATTAAAAAAGCAAGGATGAAGATGATTGGTAACATTCTTCATTTTGTGGATAAACTAGAAGGTATTTTGAGGAAAGAAAGCAACAGGGAAAATTTTTGCAAAAGGAACTGTTATTTCTCTAACTAAACCACTCAAATGCTAGAATCTGCTCAGCTTGTACAGTCACTCAGCTCATTTTGCATATGAAAATGTTTGAGTACACAGATTTATTTTTATTACTACATTATCTCTATCATGTTTCTTAGATGTTAGTCTAATTGCATGAAAAGTCTCTTACTGCCTTCCACTTCAATATCCAGGCCAAACTGATCAGAGTTATTTCCTCTTCACCCACTAAGAGAATTATTAAATATACTATGAAACATGACACTAACCCACTATCTGTTTGGAATAGTATAAATTGTAATATAGCACCCAAGACATCCTAGAATACATATATACATATATTTAAATATATTTACACACCCTATACCCTAGAACAGTCTTTTAGTAAATACAGGGGAATTTCTTAATACTTAGCTGCTGTTGATTATAACTGAGTCTCTTCAGGATCATGGCATGCTATTCACTTTAACAAAATGCATCAGTTTTTATTACAAGTAAATTTTTAAAAAAGGAATATAAAGAGAAAAGAAAGCTTAATAACAGCAGAAGTTGATGTTTATGAATATTTTCTTCTAAGATAGACATGAGGGGTCCTCAAGAATAAAACACTTCTGTATTTCACCAGTTTCCTCTTTAGTGTCAGAACTGAGACTGACACTGGACAGTACATTGAGCCTATTTTGATGTTACTTACAAACTCTAATTTTTAACTTTTTTTTTGCTGAAACTGTCAAAATCACCTGCAATGCTCAGAGTTATTTATATTATACTTCAGAACACTTGACCATTTGATATCATGCTTAAGACATGCCAACCCTTGTGAACCAATGACTTTACCTGCCTGGAACTTCTCAGGAATAATCACCTTTTTTGCAGTTCTAAGGAGAAGTGGTGGTATATCTGAACTTACAATTTGAAGCTATAATAATATTCTGTAGCTCCTCACCAAGAAAACAAGATTTGAAAGTCTGTATTTAACTTCCTGTTCTGATAAGATCACTACAGATTTGTTAAACCAGGACTTACATGAGCAAATAACAGGTTTGGGATAATAAGTAATATTTTTCTAACATATTGAGTCTTCCTGCTTGTTACAACTTTAAAAACTCCAACATTAGAGTCTCTTTTATGACTCCCTATCAAACAGTTTTTGTTGCTGATAATAAAGTGATAATAAAGTGATGTCTGCTATAATTCAGTTGCAAAAAACCAGGGCAATACTTTCAATGAAAGACTTTATGGCAAGCACTGTTGAGGGAGAAAATACAACTATTATTATGAGAACTTATTAAACTGTACTCCAATTTAAAATGTTAAGTAAAACTGTGATAGAGACATATCAGTTGAACTGGAATTATCATATAAACTGTTATTACTACTGAAAACTTGGTCATAGTTATAATAAATATAAACATAATAAACAAAATAAATAAACATAATTTCTGTGCATAAAGACATCATGAATATTATTTGTACCACACATTCATATCTAATTAGGACAGATCAAAAAATCTTTTGCAATTTATATTAAAATTTTTTGGTCACTTCATCAAAATGGTGTCACTACCTATGACCAAGTCTCATAAGCATAGAATCACATTGGCATGAAAGATTCCACTAAAAATGCATCCTAAAAAGGAATAAAGCTCATAAATGGGGAAAAGAAGTATAATTTGGAGCAGTAACAGGAGGCATGTGTTTGTAAGAAGAATGCAAACTTCTCCTACACAGGCATTAGATTAAAATTAGGCTTTCAGGGAAAAAAAAAAACCAACACTTGTGCTCTCAGACAACAAGATTTAGTATTATGGGCTGTTTTAATCAAACAGTGAAATTAAACACTTTAAAATCAACTGGTAGACACATACTGCCTTAACTCTGCAGAAGAGCTTTACATGCAAAATTAATTAATAGGTCAATTCTTAAACTCTCTGTATCCTGTTATTTTCTATTTTAAAATGTTATTAATTTACAATGACTTCCATGACATTAAATTTAGGTTAATACACTAATATATATTAACAAGATAATTATGTCAAAGGTTTTCATCAAAAGTTCATAACAAAAAGTTATGCTCAAAAATAAAACTTATTATTTATAGTTTAGACTGCATAATAAAGTATTAGCAACACAAAATGTTAATTAATTTCTAATTCTCTATTCTTTTATTTGGATTTCATGAAGGTTGATTGGACTTGATCCATCATTTTACGGAAAATTAATTATTTCAAATACATGCACCACTTTATGCAACCTGCCTGATTTGCATTGAGGAAAATTCAGCAGAAGTAATTGAGGCACAAGCAAATACTGGCACTGACTGAACTCAATTTTCATTCCAAATTTCTGCAAAATCCCAAGACACAACAATATCAGATGCAGGGGGAAAACAAACAAAAGCAATGTGTAAAGGGAACATGAAGAGAGAATATTACAAGAATCAGAGAACAAAGGGATTGCAAAACTATTTTAGTGCCATAGATGAACAGTGAGGGCTTCATTCAGGCAAGGTGAAATAAGATATCATATGGCATCCTGACAATTGATGTCTTCATTTAAATGTAAGAATTTACATTCTAATTAGAAAGAATTTACATCTTAATCAGAGGCAGCTGTATTATCTTGTTACTGTTTTTTTCAAAGGTAATGAACTAAAGTACTGCTGTGCTTTTTCAACCAGAAACTAAATAGACAGCATACAGTGTTATTTTATAGCCTACCTGCTGTAAGCTGTTATTAATATTTTCGAAGACTAAATTCCAACAAAATCTTTTAAAATAAAAAATGTACTTGACGTTGCTCAAACCATATTATAAAGGCTTGTTTAAAATATTTAACCAATATCCTTTCTAACTTATATTTTTAAGCACATGCAGTCATAAAGGTAGCATTAATAAGGCACCAGTGAAGCACGCTTTTTGTTTTAGACTTCAAGTAATTCAGTATAATTTTGGAGGGAAAAAAGTATTTAGAATTTTTTTTACTAAAAAACCAGTTCCACATGTATTTCTCCACGTTGTTCACAGAATACATGAGGAAAAATCAAATAAAAGATCATTTTTGTAGCTCATGTGCAAGTACACTTTCAATTGAGGCCCAACTGAAGTGGTTTAGATGCTAATTCTAGAGGAGGAGTCCCACCAAGGAATACAGAGCTGCTTTTACAGGCATTTTCAGACTTAAAAAATCATGGCTTAGCAGTTCAGCCTAGTTACAATTTTTTTGGCTCTTGCACAATTTCGAGGGTTTTGATACCAATATATAATATACAACTGCTGCTGGGAAACTTCAGGTGTGAGTGCAGAAGGAAGCCATGACTTTTTTTCCCTATAAAGAATTTAGATGTGGGAAGTCTGACCTGTGAATAGTGAACCTGTGAATAGTCTGACCAGGGAAGCTCCTGCTTCAGTGACCAGCTCTGCAAAAACTAAATCTGGAAAAACTTTGTTTCACCATTATTTGTCAGATCTCTCTCTCAGCTCTGTTGTCTATTCAGAATGGAAATATTTTTGGAGCAAGATCATTTTATTGGTACAAATGATGCAATTTTCAGTTGAATTGGATACATCCCTAAAGAGTATTGATTTAGGATGCATGGCCTCCATCACACTGCCTCTTCCTCTGAACTCTAGACACATTTTGTGTATTTTCATGTATCTTCTATAACAAAAAATAAACAATCCAAAAAGCCCCCAACTGGGAATCTTCCTAGAAAACTAGGTGGAAATTACTGAAAGAAGAATTAATTCATTTGCCACCTCAGGGGTTAAATGAATTGGCACCAGGCAGAAAGACTCACATCCTGAGATGGACAAACACACTGGCAGAGTGTTTGAATCCCAATGTGCTGATGAAATATAAAACATTCAGCTGGATAAATGGAAAGGAGCAGTTTCCACACAAAGATTTGCCAAGCCCATCACTCTCTGGCAAAGGACAGAACAGGAGACTTGCAGCACATTCTTCACAGGAGACAACTCCTGCTGACCTGCACACAACTTCTTCCCAAACACAGTCCCTCCAAAAGTGGATGGAGAATGAAAAGTCATAGAATGCAGAGGGGGGGGTTTTTTGGCTTACTTTTTTTTGGTTCAGGCTACATATCAGCATTTTTGACTTCTCTGTGATTACAGATCAAATTTATGTGACACCATCACTGTTTAGCAAAAAAATGATTTGATTAAGGAAACATGGACAGTGGAACTCAAAGCAGTCATCCCCCTGTACAATAAAGAAAATAATAAATACATCTCAAAGAAATACAGAAAGATTTCCTTTTTCTTGATCTTTAAAGAATCCTGGAATTGTTAAGATCGGAAAAGATGTCCAAGATCCCTGAGTCCAACCATTAACCCAGCACTGCCAGTCCACCACCAGACCACATCCCAAAGTGCCATATGGATGTGTTTTAAACACCCCCAGAGATGCTGATTCAACCACTTCCCTGGGAGTCCTGTTCCAACGCTTGGTAACTGGTCTGGTGAAGAAATGTTTCCTAATATCAAATTAATTCCCCCAGTGCAAGTTGAGACTATTTAATCTCATTCTGTCACTTGTTACTTGGGAGAAAAGACTGAGACCCACCCTCATATGGGTATGAGAGAAAAAGAGATCCTGGAAACCCCAAACTTACTGAACTTTTGAAGATGAGCCTAATTAAAAGTTTCCCACTGTGTATCTTGGGAGTTAAAGCAGACCAGACTGTTTTACCCTCTTGGTAGAGTTTTCAGAAAACTACAGCTAAATGAAGCCAAGGAACTAATGTAAAACTTCTACTGGAAACTTTTACTGGCTTTTGAAGAAATTTTTGATTCCTCTTCTTAACTGTAGATAAATATAAACCTCTGCACAAGCAACCAAAACAATCTCTTTCCCCAATATTTTTTTTAATATTTGCAAGTAATAATACATAACATAGTATTAGAAATGGAAAGATATCTGACACAATTATCAGCATTATCTTCTGGTATTAATTGGAAATTAATTTCATTTATGTATTTCATTTATTGGTATTAATTTCATTTATATAACTGCTTTATTTGCATAACTCTAATTTGTTTCCAATACTTTGTTCTAGATCAATTTTTTTCTGAAATCCATCAGTTTTCCCTAACATCACTTGCCTCATATCTTGTATTTTTCATTCAATTTCAATTTGTATCATCCCTCCCTAGAAATAATGCTATTTCCCATTTAAATCTTGAAACTACTTTAAAGCTGTTTCTACTTTCACTGTATTACAGCAATGCTTCAGTGATCCTGAAATCCACTCAAACATGTAGTCATATAAACATATTTCAATCGTTCCTCTTCTGACATGAAGTGGAATACAAAGTCCTCACTGAACCCACTTCTGTTACTTAACCATCTTTTAAAATTTCATTTTATGCATGTTTTGCAATTTCATAACTCATCTTTGCCAGCCTTTTTTCCTTAGCAGTATTAAACCAAGCAGACTTTGCCCTGTTTCAATGTACAGTCACTACAGTAGCAGATTTTTAAAATATGAACTTTTACCATGATATATATAAGCTAACTAATGATCTGAGCATGCACAACAGTGCTTTAAAGTAAAACACAGATTAAAATCCACTAAAGGCAGCTAGTGAAATGCAATGTTTCACAGTATTTTACTATTTATTGTGAAGTAATCACAAAATTAAAAAATGCACTGAGATTCCCAATATCAGTGATGTTTTAATTTCATGTTTTCTTCTTTGGGGCACACACTGTTACTATTATTATTCCATTTTTTCTCTTCTAAAGTGAACAAAAGTGACAGTTAAAGAAAAAGCCATGTAAAGTTATTATTCAACAGCAAAATGCAGAACTTTTCAATGATGTAGTTCTGTAGACAACTAAACAGTCTACTAATCATACAAACAAATTTTTCTGGAGCAAGATTATAGATCCAGTTCTCAGGTTGCTGTTATAAAAGCAGGATGTATGGAATGTGCAACATTTTGAACATGGGATTAGACCTGGGATTAATCTAGTTTTACATTTAAATGAAGTTGCCCATCAGCAGGAGTTCTGTGGTTAATTCTGGGTGCAGGGGGTAGATGGAGGCCAGCTGAGACAGAACCACTGTGAGTTTTACCTTTAGGGCAGGTTTTGTGGAGGATGTTCCCTTTGGATTTTGGGTCAGGCAGGTACCCTGCACTGTGGCCAAGGGCTGGGCTGGGGAAAGCATCACCCCAAGGGCAGCACCTGATCTCTGTACCCCAGGGGAGCCTTCCAGGCTTTCCCTGCTCTGCTGCTGCAGAGGAAGCATTTCCCTGAGCCCACATTTGTGCCTGATCACCTTCCATGAGGTTCATCTGGAGAAAACTCCAAGAGCCATTTCCACATTTCCACACAAGGATTCCCAGCAGCTCTGCAGCTCAAGCTGAAGATTGCAGAGTGAACACTCCCTCCTTGTCTCCACGGATTTGGACTGCTTTTAATCAGAAACAGATAAATTGTACCTGGAATATGGGACTGCTCAGGAGAAGAGAGCTGTTTTTAATTACCCAAAAACTCAAATGGAAAATGTTTTGCAGGGATTTTTCAGGGAGTGATTCAGAGTCCAGCCTAATGGACTTTGGTTTGTAAATCCAAATGGAGATCAATTAACCAGGCTTTACTTTGCAGCAGAGATTAGAATATACACACACAACTCTTCAAGCCAATTGGTCCAAGCCAATTAATGTCATATTCTACTGAAAAACAAGTCCAAGGAACTCGGAACATACAATACAAAATATTTATTTATATTACAGATACCTGGGGGAAAAGGACTAGCAAAATGAATCCCCCATGAAGACTGGGAGAGAGATTTCATGTGAGTTTTTTAGATCCAAAAACACATTAGGAAGTTTAGTTCCTCACCTCTGAATGTTCATGCTATCTACCTGAAATTAAGATCACTGAATTTATTGATAAATATTTGTGAATTTTGGCAGTGATGCAGTTTAAGAAGAGATGGTAAGGGGTAAAGCAGCTGATGTAAAAATGTGAAAACCAGATGAATGAAGTAGGTATTAATTAGTGAAGAAGTGGAAGAAACCAAGAGAAATGGCTTCAATATATTACTAAAGGTATTTTGTTTTACTTATTCAATTATTTCCCATTATGAGATGCATTTGATATTTTCCCACTCTCTCACTAAGTATATATCCACTTAATAATCAAACTATCACTTTTTAAATTTCTCCAGTGTCTCCAACAAGTTTTCAATTTATTCCACTTGATAAATTGGTTTTTTTTTCCTACATCTGCTTCTTCCCGTTCTGTTTGCACTCTTCTAAAAATTTGCTTTGGTTTTGAATATATTTAAAAGTGTTCTTTTAGTTCATATGAATGCTTTAGACTCATTTTGACACACCATTGAGAACACTTAAATTTGTTGTAGCTATACTTTAATTCCTCTCTTCATTGTTTGTTAACACAATAAAACAGTGTTTGACAGAAAAGAATATGTTTTAATTTACATTTACTGCTGATGTCTTCCTAATAACCACATTGTTAAGGTCCCACTTACTGTAATCACTTGACATCATTTCAAGAAATGTCATGGTCCAAAGAGTGGTTTTTCTAATGAAGTTTTTCAGTGTATCTAATACCCAGGTTGTGTCTAAAAGAATCCTGTATCAAACAGTTTGAAGTGAAAATCAAACACCCAAATTTGTTGTTCTCATACTAGGATAAATATTTTTGAAAAATGAGACATATTAAAAAAGTAAAAAAAAAAAACACTAAAAATTGAGTGGCCACTTGAAATTTTTAACATAAATTTTAAAAACCTCAATTTTAAAAGCAGTCACACTTAGATTCTTCTATTGTGACATGGAAAATGAGTAACATATTCCTTGGATGAGCACTCATCACATTCCCTCTTTCCTGTGAGAAGGAAAGCAGTTTGTCAAAACCTCTGGAATGAACACTGTGAACAGGGGAAATATTCCTGTTCTCCACATGGAGAGCTCTGGAATGTCACTGAAATGGCAGCAGATTGCTCCCAGAGCAGGCTGGGCACTGAGCTCTCCCAAAAACCAGCTCCTGTCAGAACAGGGGCTGCCCTCTGCATCAGCCCCTGCATCTCTTCTTTGGCTGATGCAAGCAGAGGCAGGATCAGCTGATTAATTCCTGCTCCACCAATTAATTTAATATCTCCCAGGCTTTCTGAAGAACAATTGGCTTTGTCCTGCCTCCTCTCAGTTTAGCCTGAGGTCTGTGGGCTTTATTTGGCTCAAAATCACTCTGTGGATCTGAACAACTGCCTGTACCATTGTCAGGTTTATCTCTGCCGAGTCAGACTGAAGAGAGTGCTGTTAAAAACCAGTGTTTTCTGACTCCCCCATGGTGCTAAAGACGTGGAGGCAGGCTGGGAACAGAGCAGTACGAGTTTTACAGTGAAGAAGGTGAGATGCAGTTGTCCCAACATCCCATTCAACACAGGAGCTGCACTCTTCCAAGGGAATGACAAGTCTGAGGGCTTTGAAGACTCTGTCACTTCCAGGTGTGTCAGAAGACTGAAGACTGGTTTCAAACCTGAGCTCAGAAACATCCATCCTAACCACTACTATGGATTTATTTAGCAGAGCTCAGCAGAACACTCTGGAGCCAGCTGAGACACTAGCTGTAGGAATAGGAGCACATGGAGCTATGTGTGACCAAGCCACAACTTCCTTGCATGTATCAGTACAGAAATAAATGATCCTTTATTTGCAATCTTCCCTAAATTAGACTCAAATGCTCAAGACCAAGTATGCTGGATGCAGAAGCACCACAGAATTCCTACAGAATGAGTAAAAAAAGGAAATGTAACTTGTTTTTATAAGGTACTCATGTACATTGGAATGTTAAAATTTCTTAAGCATCACTGAACTGTTTCAGTTTCAGTAAATAAACTGTTAGATTGATTCTTGATGTCACTGCTGAATCAGCCAGAAAAAATCTGAATCACATCTAGTTCATGGACTCAAACAAGAATAACACATTGGAATGATTATATATCTTTTAATTGGTTTATATGTTCAAAATTAGGAAAGAAAAACTTTGATTAAAAAGTTTTTGAAACAAACATAACTGAAAAAAAGCTTTAAAAAATAATTTTATGCCTCCCTATTAAAATGCTTATTTAAGCTTTCCTCTGCCAGTTACTATTGTCAAAATATACAGCAGTAGTTAATAAGACAAGACTAGACTTAACTATTGGCTTTCATAATAAAACATGAAGATAAAAATGAGGCTTGGTGTAATTTATACGAGAGAAAATGATGTACTAAAAGCAAGACACTAAATCAATTTTAAACACCAAACACAATTTATGTCTGACTTTAAAACTCATCCTCCAAACATTAATCTAGACAAAGGCTAGAAACTGAATGAGGCTTAATTTGTGAAACTGATACCTTTCATCATAACCTTTAGCTGAAAAGGTCATTAGATATATTATATCTAAGTGAGCAGCTTATCCCTGCTTCATTACTGATAATTAAGGCAAGTAATATTTTCTTGACAGTAATGTGTCCAGTAAGAGATATCGTCTAGTTTGCATAAACCAGACATTAATTACCAGAGTAGTATCAGAGATAAAAAAAAATTAAGTACCTGTGTAACATAATTTCATTATTTTTTCTTCATTTCCTTAAAGAATTAGCAGGCTCAGAAACATAATGAGCATATTAAGAAATCCATTTTCAAGCATTTATTAAAATCCTTATTGCACATTACAAAAATATATTTTTGCACTTACATAAATAGAAATGAAGGCATCTTGAAATACACACATTATTTAGATATTTTGTCATCTTGCTTTACAGGGCAACATTCAATGGTGAAGTGCAGTTATCAAATAACAGGTTCATATCTGGACTTCATTTCAGTGTTAAGGCTCTCATACAGATGCAATCACAAATGAGTCCAAGACCTCTGATCTGCAACTTCAACTCATGCAAAGGCTGTTCACCTCATTTGCATAAATGGTAGTTTTGCTGCCCTACAGAACAGCACAGGGATCAAGTGTCCATGTGAGAATGACAACGTTGTCCCTTAGATCATTATCTGGTTACCAGTTCTCATTTCTCAGTAGAAACAACTCTCAATGTTTTTAAAAGCTATAATGCACAGTGTTTAACAAATAGAAGAAAGATGAATTACCTGTAATGGTTCACCCTCAATCTATCTTATCTACCAAACTCCACTCTCTGAAAACCTAGACAAATGTTATCTAGAGAGATTTTACCTCTTGGTCATGGCAAAATCCATAAATGCTGCTGTCAATGCGTGCCCTGCAGAAACCATAAAAGTGGTCCCTTATCCTTTTCTCCCTTGAAGTCCTTTCCCCATGAGCATTTGCATTTTGGGAGCTGCAAGCAGCACTTCTCACAAAGCATCATTAATTTAGAAGAGAGTCCTTGCTGGACAGGGAACTGTTGCATTAAACCTGCTCCCTACCACACAGGACGAAGCTGTGGGGTGGTCTCCAAAGAACATTCCCATGGCTTTCTAGGGAAAAGATATCCCATCATCAAAGGTAGAATGAAGATGGGTGGCAAGGAATAGAAGAAAGATTGTCACAGCTATGGATATCAGCTGTGACTCTCTGGAGCTTGGATGGACACATTCAGAAGCAGCCAGAGGAGCACTTCTCATGTTATTTGTGCACATTATTCTGAAACAGTTAATGCATGGAGCTGACTGACAATGTGTTATCACCATGATCATTTGTCAGACACAGACCTTAGATACTGGAAAGTTAATTGAAAGATCTGTTTTGTGATAACCACCTAATGAGAAACCAGCTAAAAGAAAGCTAAATTAAGGCAAAATGGTTGTGTATGTGGAAAAGACAAAGAAATCTTTCAGCAGTAATAGAAACTATCAAAATTCTGATCTACTCTATTTTTGAAATTTGTGTTATGCAAAACGACCATTAAAAAATCATTATTTGAGTTAAAGGAAATGTAAGGAAAGTGAGGGTAATGACCATGCCTATATGTGCTGTCACCCTTACCCCTGAGGCAGAACCATCTGCAGTTGTAATAAATGTTTTTTCCTCCTTCTCCAGGGCAAAGACCAAAAAATAAGAGTGAGATAAAGTTGTGTGAACTCGCTGGGTGCTTGAGAGAGTACATGGAGTAGCAACTCCATGCTGCAGCTCTGTGTTTATGTGAGACCATGTGCCATAACAGCCACAGCATCATGGATGCACAGAAGGCTCAGTCTCAGGCTCTGGGAGCACCACACAGTCTCACATGGCTCAGATTCTGGGCACAGCCTCATTTTTCCAAGAGAAAAGTAACCAAAGTGATTTTATTTAAAGAGGAAATTCACTTAACCTGGAAAACATTGTCACTTCAAGCCAAAATAAAGCTATTGATGCTCTCACTGAAAATTGGCTACATTCATCTGTGCAGTCCTGCCAGACTTGCTTGTGACAGCAGTATCCAAAATTGCATTTTCCATGGCAGGTGGCCAGAATATTTCTGCCTTTGCTTTTGGATCAATAGCCAGTCCTGGCCTGGGCACCTGTGGCTGCATGGAAGGCAGGAGCCACCCCAGGCAGTGCCCATGGACAGCAGGACTGAAACCAAGCCCACACTGCTACCTGCTCTAACACCTCACACCTCACAGGACCTCAACATCCCAAGGAGCAGAAATCACAACAGAAGCGACCACAACTGTTAATATGCTATTTTAACTTTTCCTTTGATGGAAAATGTCCTCATTCTTCCCAGTTTCTTGGGTAGAACTAGTGATGACACCTGGCAGATATAACAACTGAGGTTCTTTTTACTCTAAATATGCAGGATTCAGGCCTGAAGAAGTTGCTGATTAGCCTACAGACTCTTTCTAAATTAGAACTCAAATTCTTTAACATCAGAACAGTACTGCTGAGTTAGTGACATGTAAAACATTGCTCATTGGTGTCAGTATTTGTAGGATTATGGCATATGATACTGCAGATGGCTATTTATTTATAAAGTGTAGCACTGTTTCAATAATGAATTATTCATATGTGGCATAATATTGACAAAAACCTCTTGCATGTATATCCTGAAACATTTGCTGTTTTCATTGCTATTACAAATAATGACTTCTTCCATCTGGTTTTACTCTGCATTTTGGTTAAAAATGATCTGAGTAAAAACATAAAGGAGAATCAGTATGCTTTAATGGGTAATCACATAAAAATTATTAATATCTCCTATAAACCAGCAAAGGAATTGTCTTCTTAACTGTTATTTCCCATTTTGCAATAGATAAGTTTTCACAGAGTGAATTTCTAATCTTTGACTTTAAAAGTTCTGACTGTAATTTGATTGTGGGATCTGTATTTTCCTTTTTGATACAAGAATGAAACTGAGGTCCAAATTACTAAACTAAAATAAATAATTTCATTTATAAACAAAGCTACTTAAATCTTTTCAAAAGACAGAAAATTACAAAAAAATACAAAGTCTAGGTTTTCTGTCCCACTGAATATACACTGAATATACAACATACAGTGAAATGCTTTTTTGTATGCATTTCATCATGAACATTGATTAACCTCTCCTAAGTAAATTTTATCACTATCATTGAGATAGCAATGCAAACATAAGTAATTTTCATTTAAATATAAAGTTCACAAGAAACTTCTAATTGTAAACTGACTCTGGAAAAGTTCTGAATCTGGTCTGCTTAATGAAATTAATAAATTTTTTGTAATGTATACAGATTGTTCATTTTTTATCTTGATAATGTGCTTAATGTGATAATTTCCTATTATTCCAGCAGACAGAGTAACTTGATATCTTTAGCAATATTTCATTGTTCCTAATTCCATCGATTGCTTTTTAATTTGGCAGTTACTATGACATTTGTTTTTCTAAGAGTGTCAGTAACAGACATAATGGAATATTTTTTCAAATAAGAAATGCAATGCTGGAAACTTTGAGAACATCACTGTAGATCAAAGGTGCAAACTTTTGCTGACAACTCTTCCTAATAAGTCTTTGCATTTCACAGCTTGCCTCAGTTTAAGAGGCAAAAATTAGCATTTACTGCTTAAAATGTTACCACTACATCTTCAGCCTCTCAAATCTGAATTCAGAAAGGTTAAAATCCAAATTTAATTTATTAACAACCTGGGGGAAAAGCTCCCAAATCTTTAAAACTTTATAACAGAAATCTTTATAACTGCAGTGTTGGCAGTTATAAAACTAAATCTGCAGTTGCATAATTATTTCAGTGTTAATTTGAGTGGAAAACAGATTGAACTACTCTGGATGACTTTACAAAGAATGACAAGAGATGGAATCAGATTTTGTATTTAAAGGTATTTGAACAAAGGCACATTATTTTTCTCTATTGTTCAGTTAAAACATTAGACTTAAGCTGTGTTTTGAGCACTTGGGAACAATGTACAGACTCCTTGAGGATGTTCAGAGTGGGTTTCTTCCAACAGCACGAGCATGAATGAGCTCTCCTGGTGTCCCAACCCTCCCCTGTGACAGATCTGGAGCAGTGAAGGGACCACTCCAAACCCGACAGCTTTGCTGCAGTTTCAGGCCATGGACTTGAAAACTGCGTTTTCATTTTAAGGTTTTGACAAATGGAAAAATCATGTTTAAAATTCTGACATCAAAACCTGCAATTTCATGCTCCATCTATACAACATCCCTTTAGATGTAAATACACATGAAAGTAAACACCATTTAAAATTTTTCCGCTTAAGTTCAGTACTACACATTTTCTTGTATTAATTACCTAGAGAAAAAATCCAGTCAAAAAAAATTGCAACAGCTCTTTAAAAATGAAGGGCTTTGGAGCTTCATTCCATACTCACAGTATTAATTACACACTAGCAGCTTTGTCATCTTCATTACCTTATTATGTATTTCTTCTTCTTAGGCACACACAGTTTTTACAACTAGCAATATCATATGGGCATGAGTACAAATGGTGCTAGTTAGACCTTTCTAACCTGTTATTGAAATGCAAAATTTGAAGTTAAGTTGTGTGAGAAATTTATTCAGGGAAGTATTCATGATGCTGGCAAAGTCTTGCCTTATCATCTTGTGTGCATCTTCACTAAGATAACCAACTTTATTTATTTGATTTATCATTTGTTTGTTCATTTATCTTATCAGCTATACTTGCTAGCATAGTTAAAAACAGTTTTTAGTTTTTTGGAGCAGTGTTTCAGATACTGTTAAAAATTATGAAATACAGTAAAATTTTATATTACTCAGGAATAAGTTTGCTTTTTGTTTGACACAAATTCATTTTTGAATGCTGCACCAAGGAAATTAGTTTCACAGGTCAGACAATCTCCCTGTCAGGATGTGTTCCAGGCTGGTATCAGTCACTGCTGTAAATTAAGAAGTTTAGCTGCTGTTCTTTTGCTGTTTACCTCCTACACAGCAGATAAAAAAATAGAGAAGGAGTCGGCACAGAATTCAGTATGGAAATTTCTTGTTCACCTGATGTGTAATTGAAAAATGGCAATTTTTATGAATGCAGTCTCCAAACCTAACCAGTTTAGTATGAGCATTAATGCCTAAGCTTCTGGGTTTTTCTTTTGGAAAATGGTTAAAAAAGTCCACTTGTTTAATGCAAATCCATGGCTACTACATAAGCTTAGTCAACTTCTTTTCTCCAACATTTGTGAGGCTGTGCAATAACACTCATGTGAACAGCTGCACTGACACAATGGGCTGCAGACGTTTTTACTGTCCTAATAATCCACATATTAAAGAGTCCCTAAATACTCATTGATGTGACAGACCATAACAACTCCCTTGGAGCTGCTTCAGTTTATCAGGTCAGTGATCTGCATACTGAGGATTCCCCAGGTACTCATTGACAGGTAGCATCTCATATACACTTGTACTAAAATAATAATTGCTTCAAAGGAACTGCTAAATCCCAGTCGCAAGCACAAATTAATTTAAAACCACTGAGACAGCACTTTGTTTTTTCTACAGATCTGACAAATCTGGACAAATTCACTAGACAAACCAAGACATCTGAGCAAAACAAGCAAACTCCCATGTTATGGCTATTTGCGTTGTCTAAAAAATACAGCCCACCTTGTCCTCAATGAATGACAATCACTGCCTTTCTGCTAGGCAAGGGTGACATAAAAACTGTCCTTGCCACTGTTAGGAAAAAGTGAATTAAAAGCCTATTATAGAGTTAATAATCTTAACTGAAGACTTAATTTCTTTTTGTCCATGTCCTAACTTTCTATCTCTGTAGTGTTTTCTTCTGTCCTCAACTCTTTAGTCCAAATCACAGAACCCCTTATTGTTTCCTTTCTCTTTTCTTCCATACCTCAACAAGTGTTTAGCCTTGTCAGTTCAGATTCCTTTAATTTCTTATTCTATTGCTACCTCTCACTACATTCATAGTCTGCAGATTAGAGAAAAAACTAGCACAGCCTAAAAACCTTTTCACCCAAAAGAACCTGTGGTGATTTACCTGCTGCCACCACTGCATCAGGCAATGACAAATGAGTCACACTCTAGACAACTTTCTGCCTTCATCTGAGTTTCAGACAAAGCTGAGCATGAAAGTGTTCATGCAGGCTACCAAAGAGAGTGAATGACCATGGGGAAACTGCCTGCAGTCAGAACACTGCTCCTCTTAAGGCAGAAGTCCAGGAGAACAGGCTGATCCACGGTGTAGAACTAGAATGCCTTGGAGTTCATGCCCAAGATGAAGTTGATAATGCAATCCTCTGCCATTAGCGACAGGCTGCTCTATGGAATTCTTCAGGGCTCAGTCTGATATTCCTGCTAGCTCTTACATCATTTGCTGCACAGGGCTCTGAAATCATACACTTCAAGTGTCATTTATAGTCCAATCAAGACACAAATCAACTGCATTGCTTGTTTATGTCACTTGCTTTTTATGAATCATTTATGTTATGGCTAGCAGGACACATAGATCCAGCTGACACTGGCTGTTGTGTGTTTGGGAAAGCATGCTTCATGAAAACTGTAATTCCAGATCACATGAGACCTCAATCAAATTTCCATTAACAATCAGGGTAGATACAATATTCTTGCACAGAACCCAACAGCTCAAAGCTGATAGTCAGAACAAGGAACCAAATTCCAAACTTTGGACCCTTGTTCCAAAACAAGAAGTGGAAGCATCAAAAATCCCTGAACAGATCCATGACTTCCATAATACTATGATAAGAGACACAAAGAGATTTAATTAAAGAGATAATATGATAGCTCATAATAATGTAACTCTAGCACTTAGACACTGCAAACTCAGACTGTGACAGTTCATTTCTCAAAAGTTAAACAGCATCATAAAAATGAAGAAGAAAGCAATACCTCCTGTAGAACACTCCTAATAGGTAACCTTTCTTCTTGGTCTATATACTTTGTTTCTATTACCAAGACCTGAATTATTTCTCTCCAGTCTTTTTCTTTATCAACTTGATAAACCCAGACATATTCTAAACATTACTGCAAAGATTATTTTTCTAGTCCAGTGCTTTGGTTAGTAACACCAATGTTGTTCTAGCCCTTAATTATCCCATTTTTTACTACTGAAGCAAACACAAAGCACATATCTTAATTTTCAAGTTCCTTGCAATTTAACATCATTTTAAATACCTTAAACAGCAGCATACCTACCCTATATCTGTGAAATCTCTCTCGTTTTCTTTTCTTAAGTTTGGGATGCTTTGCATATGAAAGTTCCCAAAATGTCTCATTACACTCTTTCAAAAATTCCTCAAGAACTTCCTCTTCTATCAAAATCTCTTCTATCATAGAACATATATGCTGAACTAATCTAAGACTTAGCTTATGTTGATGAAATCCTAACACAGCAAATCATTGACTTGTGTGTGCTTAAGAAGATAAAGATTGGCACTGTTAGCTTGAAAAGTTCTCCCAGCCTCATCCTAGTGAAGCTGTAAAATATTATTCTTGAGGCAGCCAAAGGTATGGAGACAGGGTCAGGGTGTGTGTATGTGTATGTGTATCTCTCTCCACAGTATAATTAATTTTCTCTGCACAGTCTCACCTGTAGTAGCAAACAGGGTCAAAAGACACAACTTGTAAAACTCTTTTCCAGCTTCTCTCCTAACCTTGACTTTATCTCCCTTTTCCTCTTCTCTTTGCGGAAGAAACACAAGAAAATGCAAGGGTTTTTCTCTTCAGGTGCATCTCAGTTGCACAAGAAGTTTTTGATTGCAGCAGGACTTGGCAAAGGTGAAGAAGGCAACCATATAAAGGAAAAAAACTGAAGGTTCCTGAGGGGCTGCTGGAAGAGGAGGTAGTCTAAGGAAAATGGCATTTTACAAGAAAGGGAGAGAGAGAGAGACACTGGAAGAGTTAGATCAGGAACAAACCCTTGTCCAGCTAAGACATCCAGGGTTTGACCATAGGCTTAGGAGAACAAATGAACCTGGTTCATTCAACAAAGCAGCAGATCACCTTTCCAAGTGATGAGCAGGACCTTCATTGCAAAGGAAAAAGGGGAATACTTTAACAGTGAGATGTGCTCATTGTTTGTGTGGTTATTTGGAGCCTGCCATGGCTGGGACACCAAAAACCTGAACCTTTCTGCAAGGAAGGTGGAAGAAATGGGGACAGAGATCTGGCAAATAGCTGTTTCTTTTGTGACACTGAAGTCTGGAGAGGCTACCTAGAAGAGAGGACAGAGTTAAAGGATAAAGGTAAGTATTTATTGATAAAGGTAAGTATTTATTGATAAAGGTAGGTATTTATTGATAAAGGTAGGTATTTATTGGAAGGCCTTCAAAGGGTACACCTTGGGCATGGCAGGCACTGCTCAGCCAAGTGGTTCACAGCCCCTCTGCATTTATGGAACACCCCAGTGCAGGTCCAGCACACTGTAGCATTCAGCAGATCACCACTTCACAGGCAGTGTCCCCATCCAGAGGCCACCAGCTGCACATTGAATAGAAACACAGAATGTTCCAGGTGTGCGTGTGGTACCTCTGACTGTCTGAACAGCAGAGCTTCACAAAGGCCAATAACTGCTTTTACAATGGAAGTGTCTGAGTACAGGAGTTGAAACTGGGTTTGCACAGCTCTGGTACCTGCTGTCATTTCCAGGACAGTGTGTATCACCTGGTATGTTTTGATGGAACGATGACAGGAAGGAAAGCCAGTCCCTCCCACAGCCTTCTGTGCCCTGAGAAGGAGGTAGGCTAATTCAAATAACAATTGCTGCTCACCAGTACATTGGGAAAAACTTCTGGACCTATGACAAGTCCAACAACAATAGTCTTGACTCACTATGGAATGAATGTATCTCTGATGACACACAGAAGCATGTGCTCTGTGTATCAAAAGACAGCAAAAATCCTCTTAAAAATGAGGACAGAGATGCTAAAATCATCATTCTGGATATGAACTCACAAATTCAAGGTGGGCCAACATATTTCTGTTGTGGACAGAGAGACTTACAGGAAGAATGTTTGTCTCTTAGGTCTGTTTCCTGCCTTCCACTGACAATGGGTTTGTGCTCTTTTAAAGCAGTTTTATGGAACCAGGGTGCCTAAAGGACATGGGCACTGTGTAACAGCAGAAAGACAAAATTAACTAAGTAAGTAATGGTGATAGTGTCCATAAGTCAACTGTCTTACATAACCTGCAGCAAGACTTGATGGTACTAAGCAGACCTATCTCCAAAATAAGTGCTAAAGCAGCACAAGACTGAGGGTGAACAATCCAAATAAGAAATTATTCATAGACTTGTGCTGAAAGGAGGAAAGGCAGCGTGATGAAACACCTGAATCAGTAGTAGTATCAATAAAAGTGGTTGGATTGATATGTTTTTTCTGTTCTGTGTGATTGAAGCCAGTTCTTTGAATATTCATGAGGAACAGGTTTCAGTCTGTGCAAAAGCTTTTTTGTGTCTTTGTCTTCATAGGCTCTGTGAAGAATCAAAGACATCTAAGTATAAGCCTAGAATTTTTAATGTTATGTGGAACTTTCACCAACTGTAGCTAAATGAAACAATTCATCAAACAGTAGTTTTCCAACCAGAGACTGCATTTCTTTTGGCAAATCAACACTATTAAGTCACAAGGACTCTCTGTTGCCAAGGAATTGAGAAAACAGTGGCAGTGCCCACAGCATTTGAAACAGCCTGATCTGAAGTTCTGTTTGTCAGCTGAACTGCCATCCCAGAGGACAGAGAATCCTCCTTTGAATCTCTAGGACATAAGACTGACTATCAGGCTTTCTTTTGTTAATGAGTTCATATTAATAGCCAGCCAAGAGTTTGGTTGCTAATCAAGTGCAGCAGTGAAGAGGCTCAGGCACTAATCCAGCTGCTGAAGGCATTCCAGCATTGGCTGTCTTGGTCTGAATCAGAATCATTGAATGGTTTGGGTTGGAAGAGACCTCTGGAGAGGATCTAGTCCAGTCTCCAAGAAGAGCAAGATCTTCCTATCATGGTTTTTAAAACAAAGATGAGGAAGGCAGGAAGTGAAGAGGAATACAGGATGAAGGGGAACATCAGTCAAAGAGCAATGATCACAGCTCAAAGATAAACAGCATTATATAACAAACACACATCCCAACTGCTGCTGTGTGGCATGATTTAGCACTTTACATTTAGTTATATTTACTCCATTTTTACATTGAAACTGTATAGAAAGTATAGAAACTGTATAGGAAGTCTTTAATCAATTGAAAGTCTAAATTGACATATTCCAAATATCTGCTCTATCTCAGGAACTGCATCTATCTGTGGTTTATGAAAAGTTTTTCAAAGGATCGATGATGTGTAAATCTTTATCAATGCAATAGAGAGCATTACACATTCTCTTTTATAAAAGTTACTATTTTTTTTGACCTAGAAGTTTGAAAGTCTCTTCTAGTTTCAGTCTCTGAAAGCACTAATCTAATTTAAATAGGATTTAAAACTTATGCTTCTGTAACACAAAGGCACTGTAACGATCTCTTATTACTTCTAGAAGAACAAAGGGGTTATGAGGCACCACATTGTAGATATGGAAACTGATGAGGAAGCCTACCTTGAATTACAGACCAGATTTACAAATAACTGCATTTTCATCTTAAAATGTAATGTTCAATGGCATTGCACAAAAGTACATTTAGAGATCCTGAGGTTGGAACTAGCTGGTGATAAGGGCATAACTGGGTGGGAGAAGACAACTGTAATAAATTTAAGTGTACAATTAGATTGACAAAATTATTTTTAAAAATATCTGTTGAATATTTTAAAGGATTCCTGGTTATCTTGAAAATGATATGATAATTTTAATTTACTTTTAACTGTTGATGAATTTGCAGATGCCCACAGTCCCTTAATTCCTCTGGCAGTGCAGTGGTAACAGGATGGAACTCCTCTGCTGCCTCCAAACCCCTCTAATTTTGCTTTATAGACAATAAAACCAGTGCAGGTATTTAATATACAATAGCAGGAAAGTCTAAAAAAGAAAAGACTAATTTTTGTAGGAAAACAGCTCATTCTGATGTGGACAAGAGCTATTATAGGTCAGGAAGGTCCTTACATCGTCACGGCTTTTGACATTGCTCAGGAAAGAACATACAAGAAAATCTCAAATCCAGACTAAGAATTTAAGAAGTTATTTTTTAAGAAGTCATGGTTAATACCAAAGGGAACAAAACAAAACAAAGTTCTGGAACTATCCAGAACTCAAACAGTTTCCCCAAAGCAGTGGAAGGTGCCAAGGCAATATGACACAAGCAGCTGTGGGTGGGTGCTCTGCCAGGTCTGAGATGGTGACACTGCTCTCTGTCCCCAAGACAGCAGCTTTAGAGTGACCAACACCTACACAGAACACTCAAAGCAAAAAGAATCAGAATGAAATCAATTAAAATAAATAAATGATCAAATATGGAAAGCAGGACATAAATTATGAGTATATTTAGTACACGACTACTGTAACAGGTGAACTGAGCATGGCTGTGTGGCTGACTAATTCTTTCCTGCCTTCAGAGCAGCTGGTTACTAAGATAAATGATTTATATATTCAAAAGGGTGCTAATTCTTCTGCACTTGTTGGCTGGAAATGCTGTAGAAAGCCATGGTACCCATATTGTCTAGCTTCCTCCCCACAACTAAAATAGGTGCAAGCACAACATTCAGCTGTCAAGCATTTCAAAAAGATTACTAATTCAGTTTGAACTTAATCTGCTGAATGAAAGCAACTTTAAAAAATGTATTTCAGTTTTAAGGAGAAAAGTACGACTTGTGAGAGAGAGAAATTTAGGCTGATAGTGGTGCCTTTATGAGTGTGCCACTGCCACTCCCCTTTTCAGCAACAGGAATGGGCTGTACTTATTTGAAAGGACAAACTGACTGTGGATCTTTGTGATTCTGTTCTAATACAAAAATACCAGCAAAAACATGCTGTTGCAAAAACCAGTGAGAAATCAAAACATATCCCAGAGTGCAATTCATCAGTGTTTTCTAACTGCATTATCACAGAATCATAGAATATCTCGAGTTGAAAGGGACCTATTTATCCAAACAGTGTCTCTTTTAACTCAATATATGAAACGACAGAAGATAATTAAAAAGAAATTATCTACCTGGAAATAGAACTTTATTACTCTAACTATTCAGAAAGGCTGCATTTGAAAAATTAATTATATCTGATGAAGCATTAGTACACATCACTAATGAAAAACAGCACTCTTGATATAGGCTGTTACTTAAAATATTATGATAAAAGTGAACTCATACAAAAAGGATAACAGTTATCAAAAAGGAATCCTAGAAAGCTTTTTACTCTGAAGATAATTTGAGCAATCTTACCCAGAAATAAAAGGTCTGTTTTGTCAGATCATATTTGTACAGTCAGGTTTTTAAACCAGTAACTATACACAATATGATTAAGTACACGGTTTGGAACAAAATTAAAAGATTTCTTATATGACAGACAGAAGAAATTTTGCTTTCTCATTCTTTCTCAAGTTCTGTGTTATCCAAATGCTCCAAGCAGTTGTAAGTTTTGGTAACAATCAACAGAGTAACAGGTACTTTGCCTGATGTTTGACCAACACTACTGGTCTATGAATTCTAACAGAAAATAATTTCTGGAATTTTTATCTCCTATACATCCAATATTGCCCTGGTTCATCTCAAAGGAAGAGCTCTGATGAAACAAAGATCCCAAAATGCTTCAGAAACCCAAAATTGGTTAGGAGAAAGCAGCAGCTGCCAAGCATCTGCAAACAAGGAAGTCTAGGGAAAAAAAAATAAATAAAAATCTCTGCCTATACATGCTTTCAAAAAATCTCCTGCCACAAATGAAAGGATCCTCCCCAACATATGGAGGAGCTGCTCTGCCCTTCCGGGGATGGTCTGGAGCTATGTTCACCTCAGGCACGCCAAGGAGAGGTGAATTGTCAAATGCAATTTCCATCATGGGCTGGTTTGGTTGAGGCAGATTAGTTGTATGCAATGATGATAGATAGTTTATCCCAGCCCCAAACTGCCGCTTGGGAAATCTTGCACGCAAACGAACAGAAACTCAGGCGTTATTAGTGTCAAGGAGGTACACACAGGCAAAATTTGGTTGGCAGCCAGGCAAGATGAATCAAGGCGAAAAAGTGACCAATTGAATGTTCAAAATGGAAATTGATAGGCATGTTGGAGTTTGGAAGGGTTTTATACACCAGAAAAAGTCATACATTATTAATTATTCAAAGATAAATATTTAAAAAGTCTTGCTCTATGGAGAAATACAATTTTTAAGTCAATGTAAATTACATGTATTGTGTCCTAATTTTAGGCTTCTTTATCCCAGAAGCTTCACTATGACAGTTCAGAGCATTTCTTATTATATAACTTTAAAATACTCCCATTCAGAGTATTGCAAATTAAAAAATTATCTACCAAATAAACATTTTAAAAACAAACAAACGGTGTTGTAGTTTTGTTGAATTATTTGCAAGCAAAGCACCCACTTGTGCCCCTCACAGTGGAGTACAATGCTCATATTTATCACCTTTACCTTTTCAAAGTTACCTAAATATTTAATGAACTAAACAGCAGAATCCACCTGTGTGAGCAATCACAATCCTTGGTTCTCTAAATAAATAGCAAAAAATTGCTAAAAGAGAATGTCCTCAAGTTTCATTGCCTGAAGTGATACGCTCTGACAAATCTAACAGCTCTTTCTGTGTCATTCCTAATGCACTTGTCACTCAGTATTATCCATCCTCATTAATGACAATGGGAAAGTTTATCTTGGGAACACGTTTTAAATCATCCACTCTTTACAATGGGACCATGAAATCTCTTACAAAACATGAGGCGGGAACTACTCTGACAACAAAACCCCTTCCTGGCAGCTTTACCCTTAATTCCTGTTCAAGGAATAATGTGTTTATCATACAACCACACGGAACAATATATTAGATGAAACTTGAAACAAGAATAGCTGGGTTGATTTTTCAAGATAGAAAGTGATTTTCCAATATTTTTTTTTTTATGTTGGGAACATGAAATCTTTTAGGAATGTAGTTTTGTATGGAACCATACTTCCTCTTTTTGAAAAAAAAAGGGTTATAAAATAGTTTGAATACTAATAATGCCATAGAAATAGTGATACTGCTCACAATAAAAAAGATTGCTAAGGGACTATTCCAGACTTTGCACAAATTCTGCTTTACTTATAAATATTTTTACCAGAAGTCTAGATTGTATGTATAAAACCACAGTTATGCCTAATTTTCACTAATAAATATTCTGTTTTGATTATGAGTTCTGAAAACTGATATGCCCCCTGTCAGTGCTATGCACTTGCAACAGATGGATTGCAATTATTTACTTTATTTTGGATGCTCGACTGTAAAAACTACAATATTCATTGCTTCTCTTTTCATCATCTCATTTGTAACACCACCACCAACCTTCCATAAGAGCAACAGAAGTTACTTTCAAATGCATTTGACTGCAATAAGTGCTGATTTTTTGGATCAATTTGTAAAGTAACAACAGAATTTCAGGATGAAAACCCGAGAAACAAAAAATAACCAAAATCAAAGAAGCTGCAAGAAAGTGTTCCAGTTATTCCTATTTATGTGAGCACAGACAACTGCACTGAATGTGCAGGATAATACTGTCCTGAAGGATGCAAATACACACCAGGGTGTGGGTGAACAAACATGGAGGAGCAGAAGCAGTAAAGACCATGGTACAAATAGAATTTTAGTTCAGACAGAGGAAAAAGTGATTACAAGGTAATCCACTGACAAAATCACTGCAATGTTTCTGTCATAGAGCCTTACCCTACTAACACAGTAAAAATTCTCCTTTGTGGATTTGGGGGTGCTTCAGTAACTTGAATCTAATTTTTATGGCTTTTTCAAAGTCAAAATGCCTTTTTCAGATCGATAAAAAATCATCAGAGACACATTTCCACCTCAAAACTGTCTTTTCCATAACGTAACTGTGGCCTTGAAAGTTTCTGAAGTAGTTCATGTTTTTATAGGACAGACAGAACACAAAAAAGCCAGTTCTCCTTTCCTTGTTTCCACAGGTTTTCAAAAACCATAACATAATAAGCCTGAAATTTTCAGGCTGTTGCTGAAGATTTTAGCAGGCAGTAGTGACTTGTCTTCTTATTCTGCAAAAACCCACTTTATTAATAGAAAAATAAGAAATAATGTGGTTTCCCATTTAACTGATGAGAAATTAAATACCTTACCAATAATTTCTTATCAAAATGTAAAGGAAATCTAAAAAGAATAAATATTAACCAGGACAGTACTAAAACAAATATATTTTAATATATATAGCTATTTAAAAGTGGCTACTTTAATGATACAAATACAAAAATTAACATAATACTTTTGAAGACTATATTAATTTAAGAAATCCCTTTTAAACAAAATATAAATTCCATTTCATTATAGAGCTCTTCAAAGCACCAGGAATCTCCTTTTAGTTACTTACTGAAATATCTGCATGCATTCAATATTTATGCTGTCTTTCTCTCTATTCATTTTTAAACAGAATTAAAGGAGTAGCTAAAACTCTGCCAATAAAATGACAGGAAGGCTATTTTTAGTCTAGATGATGTAGACCAAGCATAAACAGCCCATGGCTATGCTACTATTGAGGACCAGATCTAAATACAAGTACTAGATTTCCTTCTTATTAGTTTTTTTTTTTAAGAGCAACAAGAATTACAAATTACATTCTGCTTTGTATCTCTTAATAAATACTCATCCTAGAAGGAGAGCCATTTTTCCCTTCATTAAAGAGAAAAAAAAAAAAAAAAAGTTGATGTAACTCCTGCCACACTAGTCTCTGGTAGAAAAAGGTTTGGGAAAGTGCATTTGAGGTAGTACAGGAAACCTGTAACCTGCCCAGAATTACACAGCCTTACACCAAAAGGTGAGAAGTGTTGATTAGCAAGTTTATGGTGCTGCTTTCAGGGGCTTCAGACTGCAGATGTGAGACATATCAATCTCCAGACACTGCAGGGTTTATCGAGTCAGCAGCACATTACTAAGTCCCTAATAAATTAATGAGAGAAGAGATGAAAGCAACGGATAACTGCACATAATGGAGAAATGCAGAAATAATGCAGAAAGAAAATGCTGCTCAGTTGTAACATCTGGCACCTCCAGCGGCTGGGGACGTGTTCTTCCTCTACATCACACACTGGACACCCAGATGGGCACAAGCTGGGGCTACACCCACCAGCAGGCTTGCCTTGCTCAGCTCTTGTTCTTCTACTCGTGTGTTGGCACATAAATCACACAGGATCACAGAATTCACAGAATCACGTTGAGTCCAACCCATCCCCTAACACCTCAACTAGACAATAGCACCCAGTGCCACATCCAGTCTCCTTTTAAACACACCCAGGGATGGTGACTCCACCACCTCCCTGGGCAGACAATTCCAGTACTTTTATCACTCTGTAAAAAACTTTTTCCTAATATCCAACCCTTGGCAGACCTTGAGGCTGTGTCCTCTGGTTCTGTCAGTGCCCCACCTGGCCACAGCCACCTTTCAGGAGCTGTAGAGAGTGATAAGGTCACCCCTGAGTCTCCTTTTCTCCAGGTTAAACAACCCCAGCTCTCTCAGCCATTCCTCACAGGGTTTGTGTTCCAAACCAGCCTTGTTGGCTCAAAATCCTTCCTAAACTGAGGGTGGACGTGGCTGCCACATCTCTCACCCCCCCAATGATTGCCAGGGCTGATTTGGGAGCTATCAATTTTATTTATACTAAATAAAAGCAGCTAAGGGAGAATGGCCAAAACCTGAGAACTTTCACAGACCCCAGGTGTATCTGCAAAGTGCAGAGCTCCTCCCTGCTCCAGCTGGAGAGTCTGGAGCCAGGTCCCTGAACAGCTCCAATATCCAAACACAGAGAATGTTTTACTCAATATCCAAACATGAGGAATATTTTACTCCAATATCCAAACACCTGGCAGGTATTGCTGGAGCATCACAGAGACTTCAGAAATCCCCTCAAGACTCAGCTAGCACGGCCAAACCCACCTCCACCATCCACCTGTGGGTCACACAAAGCCTGTCTTTCCCAGAAAAAGTGAGTGTACAGAGCCTTAGCAAAGATTACTAAAGATCTTCAAACTTTCAATATTGACCAATTAATCAGGTTGTTTTCAGATAGCAAGAGCTGCTTTGGATGCAAGGTGAAGTGGATTTCTCCCGTGCAGCAGTACTCACATCCTCCCACTTAAAAGTGGTAAAGTGGTTATTTTTGCTTTCTGCTTTTACTTTTCAACAAGACTCAAGCAGACACACTACTCAAAGATTACTGCTTTAATATAAGAAAAAAAGTAAGTCCATTTAGCAACTGTTTTGTAAACATGAACTTACAAACATCAGAGTGAATTCTTGAGTAATTCTTGCTATAACAGACTGCAAACAGGAAAAAAGTAAATGAAGAGCCCATAGACTGTATTTTCATAAGCTAAAACCAGGTTTTTCAAACCTTAAATACCTGAAATGAGGCATTTAAATGAACTATTTTCAGCAAGTGCTACCAGCTGTTTTCTGAAAGTCAAGCAGCCTATGACTGGCATAAGTTGGCACCAAAATTCCTTTTATTTATTTATGCATTTATGGACATCAATAAAAAGCTCTAATTATTGTACACTTTACAATTATTGCTTACTTTCTTCAGAAGGAAGGAGAAAGCAGAACTGTTAATTGGTAATATCATTCATTCTGAAGGGGGCTGATATGGTGTCAATGTTAAGCTGGCCAGAAACACCACTTTAATTGCAATAAATAATGTTTTCCTTTTAGGAGACAGCTTCACTTGATATTTCAAAAACTATTGTTTTTCAACATGCAGTGAGAAACTTTAAATTATGTATGATACAGAATCCTTTGGAAATCCTATGAAATATAACTAAGAAAAACCAAATACAAAAAATATCAAAATCATGTAACTAAAACAACTGTGAGAAAGAGAGCAAGAAGGATGGCATGACCAAAACCTAACTTTACTTACACCTTGGGCACTGTAGTCCTCACCCATTTTGCTTATGATTATCTACTTTTTGCACAATTCTCTTGGCCAGAAATATGAGAATAAAATGTACTCTGGAATTTAGTTACAAATAATAACCCAGAGTTCAGCTACAGCTAAAAGTAGTATTTGCACAATGATTATAGAACATTTTTCTTTAGCTGCAGTACTTTGCAGTGTATGTATTTTTTTCCCTCCTATCTCCTTTTGACATTTTCATTAAGTCTTTCAGACTAAGAATAATGACTAGTTTGCTCTCAATAAAAATAATTTAAAAACCCAAGTTCCTGTATGTTAACAGTTAACAGTTCAGTGAAGGGCAATATTTTTTGTGAACAAGTAAAATAAATGGATCAGAAAAATAATATGAAACAATTTCTGTAGAGGTGAAAAATTTAAAGAAACTATAAATTTGTGGTTTCCTTACAGATTTATCTTCATCCATAACCATTAATATTTTCCAAAGACTGGCAATGTTAACACAATCTTGAATTTCCAAAGTTACAATAAAACATTTGAAATTTGTTTAAGTGTGTTACTAGTCATGGCTCCCTACAAAATGCCATTTTAACCCTTTACAAGTATTGGATGGGGCAATCTTCCAGTTTCCTCATTCAGAGAGCTCTTGGAATCACTTCCTACCGAAAGATTGTAATTAAACCCATAACAAACAGTACTGGGACAAGGAGATCCAGATGGATGTGCACCTTGCACGTGGATATGAAAAATCCTCCTCCTCTCATTCCTTCCACTAAGAGCCCTGAACTTCAGTGCATGTCAGTAAAGTCCAGGTACAATGCACACCTGTGGATGAGAAAATGTGACTTCCTCTCAGTTCTCATTTTTATTTTTCTGCCTTTACAGAGATGCAGAAAACCAGATGTGTTTTACCATGTAACAGCCTGATTGGATTTGTTACTCTTTGTAAAATGAGAACATTATACAATTATAAAAGATCCTAATTTTATTAAAACTTGTGATATTTTAAAGAGCATTTAATGGAAGTGGCACTCAGTTCCTGCTCAGAACTACTACAAATAGGGGGTTTAACTCCTTTTGCTTCTTAAAGACTGACCACAAATATCTTTCTAACTCATGCCCACAGACCTTTGTCTAAAACAAAGTGAATAATATAACCCTTGTAGAGAAAGAGTTTTTAATCTTTATCAACCAACATTTTTACAAAAATGTCCTTAGTCCACCTATCTTCTAGTGGTTAGAAAGGAAGAATATGTCAACTACTTTAGTGGTCTGGCAAATCCAGGAGAAGTTGACCCATTTATTTCCAGACTGAAGAGGCCAAACCTTTTCATGCTGCAACACTGACCCTTAGCACAGATCCAGAGAATGAGCAGCCATTACAACGTGCACAAGTGACCTTTCAGTGCATTAATGACTTTGTGGTGCATGTTCCTCCCTTGCAACAACACATGGCATAAATATTCCTGAACACCAGAATTATTTCTTTAAATAAGTTCTGTTAAATGAGTTCTGCTTACTAACAAGAAACTGCAGTTGCACTGTATTATAAGGGTTAAAGTTTTGAAAAGCTGAATGGAACTCTCACATGACACTGTTATGCAATCCATAAAACAAAATTAATTACTAAATAAATTCCAGGATATTACAAATCATCCTATGAAACCTAAGAGTTAACAGTATCTTCCTATATTTGCCTACAGACAAATAATTAATAATTTAATTTACATGAATCAGTTGTATACAACAAGGTGATATTTTCAAATTAAATTCTTCCACATGTGCACAAGATATGTGTTCTGAAATGCCATATACTGTATAAGATTGATCACTTGATTTCAGTCCAGTGTGCCATTAAAATTCAGAGGGTTTTTCCTTTCAAATAGGAGCTCTCCAAGTAAGTATTGTTTCACCTCAAGTTATTATAATTTAAAAATACTCTCCCAAAACTTTAGCTAAATTGTACTGTCACAATTTAAAACACGTATATTTATTCAAAATTGTTTGAAAGAATGTAATACATTTTTGACAGGCAGTCTTTTACAATATTGAAATCAAATCCTTGATTTCATCAAACCCTTCATATTCTGTGCCTTATTCCTGGAAGGCTCATGCCAAAATGATTTAGTTTGATTTTCTTTAACAATGGTAGGTTGGCTTGACAGCATCTGACAAAACAATTCAGTGAAGTACACCATACCAGGTAAAGAGAACCTGAACTGGCTACTAGGTGAAATAATGCAAAATGGAGCTTGCTATTATGGTAGAATTAGTTTTGCAGGAGCATCTTTTTTGCAGTATTATTAATTTTAGATTAAGAAAATGTTACGGTATTATATATTGTCTTTTGAACTTTTTTTAAACAACCCAGGGGTTAATATAATGGAGAAAAATGGACAGGAAAAATCAATGCCAAAAAAATGGTTTTACTGGTATAAATTTCAGCTGAATTTTATTCCAATGCTTTACCTCTCTCTGTTGGAAAGTCTAGTTTGATATGCAGAGTTCCCTGCACTGGCGTCCCCCAGCTGGAGTGCAGCATCCAGCACTGAGGAGAAGGAGCTTTCCCATGCAAGCCCCAGGGGTAGCTGTGTTCTCAAACACATGGGGATGAGAAAATTGAAGAAATACGTTTTCTGTAACACTTCAGAAAAGTTCTGTCTCATCCTGACCCAGGAGTAGCATTGAAGTTTCATCCATGCTCCAGGCCCTGGGCAGCCAGGCAGTGCTGGCTTGGTAATAGAACATTTCATTTTGAAATTGTAAGGGCACCTGGGCACAGTCTCAAAATACAGAGTTGTTCTGTCTATATAAAAAGGTACATAGATTAGTATGGCAACATGTATGTTGTAGCATGTATTAGCTTATTTTCCTTATTTTACTGAATGATTGCTATAGAACTACCAATTTACCTAAATTTATAATTAACCAGTGTTTTACCTTTTGTCAGCTTCCAGGCTCACTGATTCTTTTTGTTAACAGTGGCCAAAAATAATTCATTAATTCAAATGCATTTATTTACAAATTTACTCAACTTTAGAAACATCTGAGGAATATAATCAAGATTAGGGTCAGCCATTAATGAAGACTGCCCCAAATTCTCTTGGGAGAAGATGACAGAAGTGATGCCCTTATTGCCATTTTCTAGTTCTCTCTTCAGTAGAGAGCTTGGTATGGCATGGATGTGTATTTTAGATAAATACTGATCCCATATGTGCTGGTGACAGGGTTGACTCTTCCTCCAGAAGAAACAGCCTAAGCCACTGTACCCATAGCTGCTCCTGATGAATAATTCCTTAGGGAATGTTTGCAGGAGCACAGTTCTGGCACTCAGTGACACTGCCAGCTCCTGAGCCCCTCAGGACCAAACCTGAGCTATGTGCACACCACACTGAAGCTCTGCAGACACCAGTTCTGACTGGTTTTACCCACCTGTTGTGGCAAATAATCTCTGACAGTGGCACTTCCCTTTGCAAATAAGAAATTTACCACAGTATAGTCTGTCTAAGATAAGCAATGAAAAGAGAGACACTGAAAGGAAGACAAAAAAAGTCAGAAATAACAGAGATTTCAGATGGAGGCTACCTAAGTCATATTTCATGTTTTAAAAGGCCAAAATTACCACTTTAAAGAGTTTTAAGTCATCTTCCAAATACCAGTGTTGGACACAAAACAGACACGAACACCTGGAGCTGCAATTACTTCTTATTTTGGCAATCATTAATTTACTCACAGTCCTTTACTGATAGATGAATACAAGATATTATTTGAATGCCTTTGGAATAAGATCTTTATTTTTAATTCTGTATAGACTCAGTTGCTGGTTTTTGTGGTTATTTCCTTCAAAGATGTAACCTTTTACTCTGGCAATTACCATGGGGAAAATGCAGCAGAGAGTGCTCCAGAGCAGCATACTGCATCTGCCCTGCCCTGAGAACCCAGCCACTCTCCTGCCACAGGACTCCTCTAATTTCTTCCCCTCCTGTTAGGAAACACCTCTCAGAAAAGAAACTCCTGAACTTGTACATTAAGCTCTGGAATCTTGTTTTTTGCTGTGTGGCAATTCTTTAAATAGTATATAACATTTGGCTTTAAACTGTGCTGGCTTCTAAAGATTTTTATCATGCTGCACAGGTGTTGTAGCCATTTAAAAGAAAATATTGGCTGCTGTGACTTGTGTTTTGATAAAAAAATGTATTTGCACAGCAACTATTTATTAGACAAACTATAATATAAAAACTTGTAGGAAAAAGCTTTGTCTCTATATTTCTAATAATTGACAGTTACTTGAAGACTTAAAAATTAAGCAAAACCAGGGAATTAAAAAAACACCCACAAACTTTCCTATTTACAAGCGTTTATCTGAATTTATCAGGACTTTTAACTTTAAATAGATAATTTCAGAGGCCTGTGTTGTCCAGACAATAACAAAGGGAGTTAATCAAATATGAATCTTCTCCAACTGTCTTGTCAAACCAGGTAATGATGTCCTGCCAGCCAAACTCAGAGGGAACATGTGAAACAAATACAAAAGTAAACAGGCCCTAAGCTGCCCAAGGGAAAGTCAGCAAGATGGCAATTTCAATCATTTGGAATAATACTAAAGCAGCCTTAGGCTTTTCTCAGAATGGAAACATGTCACTGTTACTGCAATATTTGAACAAATCAGACTGCAAAAGAAAGGAACACTTATGTAATCACAGCCATGGAACAGCGCTTTACTCAATGGTGAGGTGGAAAATAATTAAGGGAAAATGTCCTTTTGGGGAGTAATTATAAATCTATCTAAATAAGAAAGATAAACAATGTTTCCATAGAAATTTGGAGCAGCAAAAAAACCAAATTTAAGCACAGATTCCTCAAGTCTTGACACAGGAGGCTTTGGAATAACAAAGATAAAGTTCTATCAAATAAAACTATGACTATAATGACCCTACAAATTTTCTTAAATGTTGATAAAAGTTACATTCAGAGCTACAAAGAAAGCAAAAAAGCACTTCAAGACCAACTCTGCTGAACAGCCGCACTAAGATGAACGGGTTGTCATATCATTTAACTGAGAAATCAAAAAATATTTCAAATATTTGGGGAACTTACCTAATCAGTAAACGTTCAGTATGTGTCTAGTCATGTAGCCATCTTTTAGTCAATCATCAGAAAATCAAAGGCAAATTGGCATGACTCAACCCAAACTTTAATACCGCATGATTGTGTCGTGTAAGCTTGTTTTGTGCGAGGGCTGCTGTGGTTTTAGCAGAGAGATTAACGACCGGACCTAAGCTGGCCTCCAAACCTTGCCCTGCTGATGCCTCAAGCCCTTTGAAGTCTGACCATCATACCTGGCAAAACAACAGTGGGAACTAGGCTGGTGTCAGATCTAATCAAGTTTCCTGCCTCAGCATAGCTAACTATGGGGTACACTAATTGGCCCAATTGCGGATTATACCTTTTGCTACAGATTCAAGACAATAATTTAGTCAAATGATGGTTTTTATCTCCTTCTAATTAAGATTCCAAAGTGGGAAGAAATAGGATTAGACAGGCTAACTTCAAAATTGTGTCCTTTAAAATGGCATGCACATAAGATAGATCTCTGATAATACTGCATATAAGAGTATATTTCTAGTAACTGAAGTGTGAAGATTTGGGAAAACTTGAAATACCTACTGCACCTTTTAGATAAACATGGAAGTTTTCCTGGAAAGGTTCCTCTTCATAATTTATAAATGGACAATGAGCACTCAGAATGAGCATTCATTAAAAAACCCATTTTCATCCTGAATTTAAAAAAAAATCTCTTTAGAAAACTTTTCAGTCAATCTTATTTTGATGAAGAAGACACAAGGAAAACTGAAACAGTTAAAAGATTCTGCAGGCTATAAAGAGGCGGAGTTCCTCCCACAAAACTGCAATCTAATAAAATAGATTTGACATTCACGGTTTTTCACCTATGAGGGCCAAACTATAAGGAGTTATTTAACTGGTGAGCAATCTAGAGATGAGAAAATCCATGTCCCATGCTCTGATTTTAAACTGTAAAAATAGAATGATCTAGTGATGAAAACCCTTTTGGAAGAAATTTCACCACAATTCACAGGTTCTGTGTGTCTAACTTTTCTTACAAAATTTGATTTTAAAGCAGCATTTCAAGTACAGGTCAGTATTTTTATCCTAAATTGTGTATATAAGTAGGCAGAAACTTTCCAAAAACTGTAAGGTACTCAATCTGCATTTTCATTTCATGTTTAAACTTCATACTGAAGAAATCCTAAACTTAATTGTACTCTGTATAAAGCATACTGTTGCTTGCAATGCACACTGTTGTGCTGCTTTTTGCTTCTACCCCAGAACCAGAGCTGAGTAGCTGCTGACACATCACATTCTAAGTGCAGAAACCCATTTTAGAAGACCTTATTCACATCCTTTCTTCATTCAGTTTTCCCTTGCTCCCATTTTCTTACTGCCCTCACTGCTCCAGTCAGCCTTGCTGCTGTCTGCTTTCCCTAGCAGTATGAGGAAGAAAAACACATGTATTATAGATTAGTGAAATGTGTACAGGAAGATCACAGTAGGACAGTGATCCAACATGCTCAAAAAGGGATAGTTTGTGTCAGTTCAGCTTACACAAAGCATATCTCTAACAAAACCTGAACTTATTCAAAAGAGGCTGCAGCTGAGCAGCGAAGGGAGAAATTATACAAGTGGGTCATCCAGGCATGTCTAGGGCAACAGGTTGTTTCAAGAGTTGCACTTCACTCCTGCTTCCAATGTCCCATGGCTAATTCAATTCTTTTCACAGAGCCTCCTGCTAAGGGTATTCTTTCCTTCCAAATTACATTACAGATTAGAATCTCAAATTTGAAAGAAAAAATTACAGGACTCAGTGATGAGAAACCACCCAAATATTCTAATTCATAGCTGTAATAAATGAGAATTTACCATGCTGTGAAATGAGGGTGCATGCTTCTCTACACCTCTGAAAACAGAGAGAACATTTGTATTTTAAAACCAAACACAGACTATCAAGGGTTTTGTTTCTACTGTACTGCTCAAAAGCAGTTGCTCAAATGCTTTAATAGCTCACAATGCCTAGTTTCACTAACTGCATTCTCTGGAAAGTGACAAACATTATAAAGGAATTGTCTTTGGGAAAAAAGCCCTCCTTCATGTATTTGCCTTTAAGTGGCTTCTGAAGAGGATACCTCTAGTTGAGAAACTTCTAGCACTCACGCAGAGATGACCTGCATGAAGAACTGGCTGCCTGATTAACTATTAACTACTCTCAATAGGATTAGATAATTAAAGACATTGATGACCATTAATTAGGAGGAGGGCACCTTAATTTGTCACTTGATAGGGCCCTTTCAATGATTTATAGGTTAGGGCTACTTGCAATTGTGAAGGGGAGGGGGCAGTGAAGAGAGAGAGAACCCTTAAGTTACCTTATCAAGTGGCCAGCTAAAAAGGGCAGAGGGTCAAATAAGGGCCAAAGTGGTCACTTAAGGGTGAAGTCCCAAACACCAAAGCAGTGCCAAGCCACATTGACCAGCATTTGGTGATGGAGTAAAAAATATGCTAATTTATTGGTGGCAATTCTCTCTTTTTATGGTTTCAAGCAGTTAAGACAAGTGGCCTGCTTAAGAGCTTTTCATTTGAAAAGAGATTAAACAAAATGGTTTGTCAGGGATGCTTGGCTGTTTTATGTCTTTGTTAAAAAAAAAAAATTTGCTCAGACTGTACCGATGACTATTGCATCACCCTGAAAGCCATCTTCCATCTCTAAGCATTACTTGGTTAATAAATACATCAGCTCTAATTGCTTAATAGTGCTATGTTCATTTGCTCTTTAGCAAGATTAAAATGAAATACATCTTTTGTATTACTGCCTTCTATCAGGATTGTCTGCATAAAGGTCACAGAAAAAAGTTTAAATTTAGTAGGAAATTTACTTAAGGACATTAGTGAAAATGATACTGTGTTTAAAATGACATAAAAGAGCGAAAGGTGATTTCAGTAATGCAAAGAAAATGGTTTCTGAATACTGATAAGGACACTTATCCCCCATACCACACACAATTTTAGGCAACATTATACATTAAAATCCCTCTACTGGGGTAATAACATGTAGCTACTTTCCCACCCACTAACACAAGTAAGAGCAAGTCATTAACATTTAATTAAATATGCTCCTGACATCCTTAGAAACATGTCATGCTTTGTTATTGAAGGTTGTGGCCTACTTTCTATGTACATTTTAAACCAAAATAAAGTATTTATAACAGACCAATTTAGTGCAGCAAATGAGACATTTCCAATTAGAAGGCATATTACAGTATTTTATAAAACCGTTCTGAACAGCAAAACCAGGATGAAATGAATTTACATCATCTGATGCATATTTTATGTATTTCACAAAACGAAACATAAGAGATGGGATTAGCTCCACCTTTTGGGTTCTAAATAGTGAAACAACATTTCTCTTACCTCGATGGTGAACAGCTTCCTTTTTAATCTAAAAGCAAGGTCCTTCGTGTCTGACACATCACAGATCAAGCTGTTAAGCCGAGGAATCTGATGTACATGAACCAAACCTTGTGGAAAGAAAGAGTAAAGGAGGGGGAAAAAAAATTAAGAAAACGCTGTCATCCAGATGCATAAATTAGAGTCTTACAGCAGAATTCTGTATATTTACACACACTCATCCTCCCCTTTTTAAACTGGAGCTTACTACCAGGAGCAATGAAGCAAACGGTGCGATTATGCTCAAGTAATCAAGCAGAATAAGATAAACAGAAATCCTTGTGCGAGGAAAACTAATTGCACTTTGGTACAGAAGTACAGATGTAAAGAGCGATCTTAATACTTGTCAAAACTACAGCCGGTTTGTGTGTGATTTTCTCTTGTATTTACAGTAAGCAAATATGGCTATCACCTTGCATGCTGCCCACGGCACCACTGAGTGATCTTTATTTTATTAAATGCACCAGTAAGCAGCCAGCAAAACAAGGCTTATGGGTTACTGATAACCACTGAAGCTCTAATGAGAACTCCTTCCTTTCGTGCCCTGAAAACGACTTGAAAAAAAGTTTCTGGGAAATCCCGATTTAGACCACGCTTTTTAATAAATTTTAACCCCCGTGTCACCCCAGCAGAAATACGTTTTCTTCCTGCAGGAGGCTTCTAGAGCTGCTCAGATGTTTTTAACAGTACTAGGTGCACTGCAAGCTCTGCATTCTGTCAGCTGCAACTCAAGCTGATTTTTTCTGACAAGGACGCTGGATGGTTTTTGTGCAGCCTAATATAGTCTCTGAACAACCTAAGGGTGATTTTCTACATCTGAAAACCAGGAAAATTCTACAGGGCTTCTCAATTACTGGCCTATATTTGCTATTCATAAAGCCAGCATCTAAATGGAAATACTGAACATTTAGGAAAGGTATCTGACATCAAAACGGCAGCTGTGAGAAAATCCCCAAACATTAAACCCCTTATTTAAAATAAGGCAAGTACTTTTTCAGGCATTTATTTATTTTTTAAAAGGAAGTTTCCTAGAATTGAAATACTTAAAAAAGCATAATTTTTATGAACGCTAATTACAAAAATTCTCAATAATATTAGAAAAGTGTTATTACAGTTTTAAACCTTCTATCCCTGCCTCCTGTCCAGTGAATTAGAAGAATTATTTGTTAGGCTTTGAGTACAAAATCTAATTATTATTTATAGGAACAGCAGGTATAACACAGGGTTGCTTATATACAGTATCCTAGAAATTTTATTTAGGGGTCATCTATATAATTCTTTTGCTATTTTGTAGCTTTTCCAACATTTAAATATGAAGGCAGCTTAATAAAATTATTAAGGAGGAAACATTAAATAATGCAATAATGTAATCAAACTTTTCCAGAGTAATGTCAAAATCTTTCATCATCTGCAGTAAATAAATACCTTAAAATATATTCTTAAGCAAAAAGAATTCACAAAGCTAAAACCATTAGAAATGCTTCTTTTCAGACTGTCAAATTAAGGTCGTGCAAATCTCAAAAGCAATGTTTATTGGCACGTAATTTTTACTGAATAGCACCAGTAATGACTTAGGATACATTTTTGTAGGAAACCAAGAAATAACCGCTAAAACACACATTGTCTTAAAGGATCTCTTCAGTACTGAGAAAAGGAGTATTAAATTGACAGAATTATGTTAGCATAAACAAAGGCCATATCACGATTATACAGTTGAAAAAATAATTAGGCAAATTATTCCAGCTTTTGTTCACAGCTTCTTTTTCATTCACCTTTTTTTTCCAGATAATGAAATATGCACTACTTTCACAGTCAGAAAGATTTTTCTCTGATTTATTAATTACAGCTTGCATACACACAGTGGTGTCTCAACACCATCTTTGCTTTTTTTCTATATACTCCATACATTCTGCTAGGGAAAACACTGCCACTGTCATATGTTTACAGCAGGTTTCAGATAAGCAGTTTACTGTCAGCTAAAGGTTTCCATGGAACTACAGTAGTATCACAATAATAAGAGCTGTAATTTATGCACAGTGAGCACTGCTCTGCATTAGCTAAAAGTGTTATTCACTGCTTTGGCTGTACATAACTTCTAATACAATTTTAAAAATTTAAATAGGTCTGCTGCAACAGCTAACAAAAATCTTTGGGAAACAAAATGCAAGATGAAGCACCATTACACATTTTGAAGATAAAACACTTGAAAGGCTACATGACTTTTCACCAAAATCAGTTTCATATTTTACATGCCACGTATACCCACGTTCATTTCCTTAAGTGTGCCAGTGCTGGAACCTATAGCTGTAAAAACAGAATGTTATTTTTTAGACAAAGTTTACGTAGCACATAATTTAGCAGTTTATTCGCCTTACTACAGTATATGTTTTCCCGTGTTCTCAATTTAAAACTTGGCAGATCAAGAAGTATTGATTTCATGACAAGTTCAGCTCGCTGGTCAGATGATTGCCAAGCCTCCCCTGCATGTGAATTCCCCAAAGCCTGCCTGTTGAGATGTGCATCTGATTGAGCCCTGCCTCCCTAATGCAGCTTGACAACATGCAAGGAGTTGCCATGTTTCCTTTGCAGCCTTAATGCACTTGGCTGAAAATTTCCCTAACTCAAGATTGGTTAGGCAAGGGGAAACATTTAAGAGGTATATTCCAAAATGAAATCAAATGCTGCTTTATAGCAGATACCCAATTGGAGGGTGAGCTGCTAAGTGCCCTAGAAACACTCAGGGCAGACTTTTTGCATTGCTAAAGATGGAACTTACCATGGTAATCCTTGTACAATGGATTGGTTTCTCTCTCAGAGCCAATAAATGATTCAAGACCAACTACCATATCTGACAAGTTTGTTACACGTTCCATAATTGCTTTATTCTGTAAGACATGGAAACAAAATACACATCCTATGTGATGAAAAAGGTAATTAATGTTCATAGAGTAAGCCTTGGTCTGCTCAATGACAAACTGAGGGGGGAAAATAGGTCATCAATACTTAGAAATTATGTTAGGAGGCTTTTTTCTTTAAAAAAAAAAAAAGACTTAAAATATCTGCCTAAAGAAAACAAATATTTGATGAGGATAAACCATGAAAGGGCTAACAGCACTAAATTAACATTTCCTAAATCTTCATAACAAGCATTTGCTCACATCAGCAATATTTACAAACCACGTGTTAAGCTTATCTCCCATTGATTTCTACTATGAGTCTGATGCCTGGTTTTTGTTTGGGTTCTGAAAACCTTGGTTTTTAATGCACTTAGGCATATCATCTCTAATATTTTGAGCAAGCAGAACTCACACAATTATTCATTTTGGCTATTAGTCGAGCATGGAAAAGTCAAGTAAGTTCTTAGCATTTTTTCCTCTAAAAGTTTCTCTCTGCACAACATGTGGCTCTAAAGCTTCAAGCAGCATTACCATTTCTCAACATATTTGTGATTTTTAAGTGCTGCCTCGTGTCTTGTGCTGCAATGTACTGCCTTGTCTTAAAAAAGCCGGTTTCTACATGGTTTTCTTCACTTAATTTTATATAGCAGAAAGAGACATTCAAAGGTCACAACAGAGATCTTCAGAGGTAAGTCAGAAAAAATGTTCTTAACTGCTTTGATGATGTCAGTATTTAATGAAGAAAAAAAAAAGAAACACATCTGTGGTAAAAAGCAGAATATTTCTTTAAGATAAGAAATAGTTACCTTAAAGGTACCTGGACAGCTGGTACAATACTCTTGTTCTTGGTGCTTGTAGGTGCTACATTCATCAAACCTTCAGGGGTATCAAGACTAATCACCTCAAAATACCCATTACAATTATAAGGAATTAGCTCTGCAGCTCCATGTTATAGTTTTGTATTTTTTATTAATTTTTAAGTATTTTGTACATTTTGCACTTCTTTCGTAAACTATATGACTGATGCTTATTCTGAAATGTCAATTTAAATACTGGTAAACTATTTCATAATAACAATTCATCAATTAGGAGCAGAGACTAAAACATCCCCAGACATGTTAGAACAGTCCATGCATTGTACTGACATCCAGGTTTATTAAAATGGTGATCAACACCCCAACTGCTTCCATGACCCCACATTTCAGTTACCATTATTTCGTAGCCACTGAGAAGCTTACAAAGCAGACACAAAAGGTGAAAATTTGCTGCTCCTGTCAAAGAATAAACAGAATTCTGGTTTCTGACCTCTCCATGAAGTTGTGGCCTGTCTGGAAGAGCCCAATCTGCTCAGGTTACCACTGATGCCATGGTCCCTTCCCACCCCCTCCCTTCCCCATCTCCTGGGCCAGATGGCATCAGATCCTGGGGAGGGGTCTCTTTGCAAAGCTGCTACTTGTGCCCAGGCCAAGAGCATCCATCCCCATGGAATCAGGGAACCTCCATTTCACCCCCCAAGTCTAGCCATGGATAATGATAACGTGGTGTCATCCTACAGAATTCCCTTTCTGAGGAGTAACATAAATGATGGGAGGTAAAAGAACACTGCCTGCACCCAATCCCCAGACTTTGCTGATGTATCTGCCCCTGAAATAGTAAAGCTGACTTGCAAATAATTTCCTCTTCTAGGAAGAGAGAGATAATATACTATATTTTAATGGAATCTTTTGCTCACATTGTTCTACAGGGGCAATCACATAAAGATGGTATAAATCTAAATCTAAAGTAGTCAGTGACCTCTATAAACCCGCAGAGAAGAAATTACCATCTTTTGCCACTTTTTCAGTAGGCTGCTGGATGCTATTTGTATAAGTAAGAAATAAAAAACTTTCAGATAAATAAATAAACACTGATGATTCCTGGAAATAAAGCTAAACAAAGAGAAAAAATATCCTATCCTTTGAAAAAACATTTGCTGTCCATTGATGTTTTTGCTTGCCACTTTTGATAACAACGGGTTACAAAAACTGTGGAAAGAAAGGTGCCCAACCATCAGCAACATATCCTCATCACTGACAGTCCTGCAAATCATAAGAACAGCATCCTCCTATTTGGTTTTAATTCTGGAAAGATTCAAGTGAGGGACAGCACCTCAATATTTGCCTGATGATACATATGTTAATATGCTGGTTTCAGTCTTCTTCTGAAAGGGTTTGCTTTCTTAAATGGTGCTCTCTTTGCCCATGTTGATTTTGTTTTTGTTTTTAAAGTGTGTCAAAATATTCCCCTGGCTTAATGCAGTGTATCTCAGGAAATATTTTGCACAGTGAATGGCCACACCAAACAGACATTTGCTTATGTGGCATTGTTGCCATAGATCTGTATCTATCATGTATTTTCTAGTTTGCAGTGTTCAGCACATTAATGTCCAATCAAAGCTGACGTCAGCACACAGATAGTTGTGATGTATGGCACACTGACATAAACACACAAATCATGTTGCCCCATCTGGGCTTGAAAATTTAACAGAGCTCCAGATCTTCCTCCAGCCCCATACAAATATACCTCCTGCTTCTGGCATAAACTTGGCAGCTCTGGAGGTGAGCCAGGACATGGTTAGGAGGGAAGCCAGGAATGGTGAGATTCAGGGAAAGAGTTTGTTGGCAGCTAGAAGAGGTATTGTTTTAAATTATACTAAAAATGAAAAAAAAACCCCAAAAACCAACCCAGTCTTGGAAAGTTTTCAGTCTTGCTAGATGTACTGCAGTTTTTCTAAATTAGTTAGTTCAGCCAAAATATAATTATTCTAACAACATGGTAGCAATCCTGTTGTGCAGGCTGGGCTGGGCATCCATTCTATATCTTACTTCGAGCTACTGTTTTAGACAGACATTTTCTTTTAAGTGCAAACTTGCAATATTTGGGTTCAACCAAAGTGTATTTCAAAACATGTCAAGAAAATCCATGTAGTGAGCTGGCTGTGGAAATGGGAACTGCACACGTGTTTAAGCAGCTTTGGGGAAGGGCAATTATGGAAAAAGATTGCTTTGTCTTACTAATTTATTTTCAGAAGGTGGATACCATTGAGTAATTACTTGTGCACGTTTAAAAATATAGATTTGCAACAAAAGCAGTTTAAAATGTATCGTGTTCTGTGTTTGAGGGTAAAGCACGGTACTCTGCCAACACAAATTCATGCATAGCTTGTATGCTCAAACTTACACACTGAAATTAATATTGTCTGTTTCTACTGGATTGAGTTCTTAATGTAGCACAATTTTATCATTACTCCTATTAATCAAATCAATCTTGGTTCATCTGGATTCCGTATTAGGAAAAAAATCTATCTTTTCTACTCTGCTCTAGTTTCTAGTTCTCCTCTGATTTCCTGTCAAAATTTTTCCAACATCCAAAATTCATCCTCTCATTTTGTCAGTTTCTAAAAAAAAACCCTCACAAAATTTCTGAAATGAAAATATTTAAATTCTCAGTCCTTGCACTGCATAAGCAAAGAAAAGTCAAAGAATGGAAATTTTTCTTAGGACAGCCTCAACTTTTCTACACGGTACACATAAACAATCTCAAAATTTAAAAGGAAAATAAGACACTCATGTTAAAGATCTACAATGAGATACAATTACCACCTATATAAATACTTGAATTGCATGGGCTTTTTGCATATATTTGCATATTTATTGTGATCAGCACATTAACATAATTTTAATATGGGCTTACATGCTGCATTGAAAAAAAGGTATTTTAAGACCACATCCCTTTTCAAAGAGACATCAGGCCTATATTTTGGTAGATGGCTACTTCTGCATCTTTACATCCTAGTAATATAATCCCATCACTGGTTTTATTTTAAAACATTTAATTAAGAATTAATACATTGAATCCTACTTCAATTTCATCACCTAAAACACTACTTACAAATATTTTTTGTATTGGGACAAAACTCAGTTTAAGTATTTCACATGACAGCAAAGTATTCAAAGAGGAATTCAGATACTCTTTCCAAGTCCAGGTAAAATTGTAATTGGAGGCAACAATCTCTGTTGTTACCAACAGGTGAATCCAGAAATCCTGGATTTGAAAGAAAGAAATCCTTCATTTGAAAGAAGGTCTCAATAATAAACACCAAGTATGTTCATGGAAAGTAATATGAATCTTATGAACTTAAAGCAAATTTTGGTGTGTGAATTTTCAAGAAAAGCTAAAAAATTGGTTGTGTTTTTCTAAAAAAAATTCTGTTACACTCTGTCATAAAGCTGGAGCAAGCTTAGCACCATATGGAGACAGCCACACTGGACTCAAATGAAACAGTGGTTGGACAGTCAATAAATGAAATAATTATTGATATTTTTGTGAGATTATCAAACAATGATGTGGTAATGACTTCATAATACACAAATATTTACCACTTGTCTTTACTACTTAATCTCCAAAGGATTTTACATTGGAAATATAAATTATTAAGAAACATGGCTTAAATATTTATGAACATTTGTTAATAATTACTGCTCAAAAAATTGCAGAATTACCCATACATCTTCTTTTGGTAAAAGAAGTTCGTGAAGTTAGCCCCCTGTACTAGTTTTATAAGAGATCCATCCAGTTTGTGCACTTGATTATTCACAAAGCCCCAAAATAAATGATTAACAACTGTTCTGCCAAAAAGTGTCATTTGATAATTAATATAGACTGTAAACTACAAAATTCTACAAGTCTTCTAACTCTAAACTGATTAGCACTGTTTAGAGTGTCTGCACACAGCAAATCCACTAACTGAATATTGAATTTTAGCTCTAAAATGAATGCATGCTCAGGCCACTGGAATATAAGATGACCATTACCAATCTCACAAGAAAACTGAACACAAGTGTGATGTCTTTGCTGGAAGACAGATATTCAAGAAATAAACTTAGAGGATTTGCTACAAACTACAACTACTTCAATGATGAGAAATTCACACCTGGGGATTCTGACTGATTGGGCATCTTCTTTTACCTTTGAAGAACCTTACTGACTCTAATAGAAGTCAGGGATAATATCCTTCTGTAGGGCTGAAACCAGAGAAGCACTGATTTTGGTTGACTTGTTTATAGGCACAATAACATTAGCTAATTACTTTGGCTAATTTAAAGCAGTAAATAATATCTTTGAAAATTTTATACAAGTTGCAGAAGCAAAGAAAGGACGTGTAGTGAAGACAAGAGCAGGCAATTAGATGTAACATACTCATAAAAATGGGAAGAGAGTAACAAAGCATCTGTTGGTCAATATGTTACACAACATATTAATTCCAGATTTTGGTTGTTCTCTTAAGGTTGCTTTTAATAACATTTGTCTTGATAGTTGACTCTGCTGTGGGAACTCTGCAGTGTTTTTGCATATTACCATAAAATGTCAGATGAATGTGGATGATGCTCTACAATTAATTTTGATATATATTCAGGAAGAATAATGAGCCAGGAAATAATTAAATATCATGCAATAAAAAAAAAAAATCTTTGGATCTTCACTGAAGATGGACTTGAGTATTACTTGAACTATGAAAGCATCTAAGGCCAGCAAACCTTGGCACTGTACAAAATAAGAAGTATGTCTATTTTGCCATTGAAGGACAGACCTAAAGGCCAACAGCAAAATGAGAGATCACTAAACAGAGATAAATTAAGCAAGTCAATAACAGTTGCTGCTGCAGCCTAAAAAAAATGAACCAAGTCTAGTAGTTTAAATCAAATGTTCCATCTGTTGATCTCCAAGTGCTTCACAAAAGACAGGCAAGGGCTGCATTCCTCATTTACAAGTCAGTGACAAGCACAAAGGTGCCATGTGAGCTGTCCACAGCCAAAAGCCAGTCCCAGGGAGCTGGGATCCCAACTCAGCCTTTCACTGCAGCTCTGTCTGCCCCCTCTAGCTGAGCCTTGGTTCAGGAGGCTGCACCCATGGTTTGAGGTATCAGCAAAACACTTGGTACCATGAAGATGGTGTGGGATTGAAATCCCAGAAAGCTGGGTGCTGAAAATCCTGTTATTATCTGGCTGAAAGAGGTGACAGATGTACAGTGTGTTAAAGGGTGACACTTTTGGAGCTGAATGCTGCCCAGTGCTTTTCTCTTCTCTTTCCTTAGCATTTGGTGACTGAAAGCACAGGCTGCAGGTGACTGTGAATCATTCTGGGGTGTGGGGCTCTTGCACAAGTCCTACTGCACTGAGGAGATGAGATAAATCTGATGGATTCTCTTCTCCAGTGATGGGTGAGTGTCTGGGAAGAAATCAGTACAAGATCTGGGTTAAGATGAGCCCAGCACCTCTCTTAAACATGATCTGGTTTACACTAATGAGACTGTTATAAAAGCATATGGTTAGGAATCTAAAGGTTATTGTCTTTCAGCATTGAAAAACTGAACTGATCATTTGAGAAGATTCCTCTAGAAAACTAAACATAGAAAATATTCCATGCTACAAGTTGGTCACAGTGCAGTATAAAACAGAGATGCAAAAGCAGTCTGAAGAGTGAGTAATTTTAAAAAAGAGCCACAACAAAACTGCCAAAATTACACATTTGAAACCAACTGGCTTAACTAAAATCCTATGACTCCACTGGGAATCATTCAATACAAGACAAAGGTTCAGGAGTTCCTTTTGTTACCATTTTGCCCAAAAAAAGTCGTTGCAGTTTGCTTACCAATTTAGAAAGGCTAACACTCATTGCAACTTTAATTCTTTAAACAGTGAATCTCCTTTTATTCCCAGGTGACCAAAAAGAACCTGCACTATTATTTCAATTAATAGCACATAACTATCAAAAGGAACACCTAACTGATGTTGATAATCAAGTGGCAAGATTCTGAAATATAAAATCATTTAACAAACTAATCCCTTATCCAGTATAAAATTATAGGCTGTCATCAGGAGCAGGCTGGCAAAGCTGGGTCCAGATGGGAAACTGGCTGGGCAATAAGAAGAGGTAGGGTGGAAATGATGGGTAGGCTGGAAACGATGGGAACCTAAGGAAAGACATGACTGCTCCCTCTGCTGGCAAGGTCCTCCCCTGCTTTAATTTTTAACTAATGAGTAGGCATTTCTTTAATTATTTAGAATCTAGCCAATAAATAATGCACAATGCTCCTTCCTCAGTCTGTTGCTGTGTGTTTGCACATTTTTGAACTTATGGTGCCCTATTTCACTAGAATAATTTGCCATAGAATTAAGGCTTAGATGGATGTCTAATGGAGAGCTACGGGCTTTATATTTTAATTCTTCATAAAATGAAAAGCACGATTATGCCATTTAACCTTCAAAATGTTATATTTTACAATGTATACTCGTTTCCTATTTAATTCACATGTTTAACAGTATTATGACAAATTGCTTGTCATATCTCACTCTAACAAGGACCCCTTTACGTAGCAGTAAGGTACTATAAAATTAAACATTCTGCAATACAAACATACTAAGTGACACATCATAACAAAAATGTATCCTTCTCCCATGAGTAAAATTCATCACCAATGAATTCAGTGACAATGTTTGCATTAAAACTTAATTAAAAGATGAAGATAAGCCATTCACTATTTGATTTGTGATATAAATTAATAGCTGCAGTAAGAACATTTAGAAAAAACCTGTTCTAAGATTTTGGCCTACAACCAGAAGCTCCCAGAACAGGAGGGATCAGCTTTTTTTGCCCACTGTTCTCATCTGAATCCTGGCTGAAAAGCTACTCCAGCTCCCAGCTTTCCAGAAGGCTCCATCCCAGGAATCCTCGCCTGCCATTTGGTTTGCTGATTTTAATCTCCCAGGACTTTCTTACAGTGGCTCCACTATGCTGAACTGGCACTTGCTCCTAGAAGTGAGTTATTATTAAACTTGTAGGTCAATTGTGGCACTAACAACTCTTTGGAAGCTTTCAGCCACGGTGTACAATTTACTGGTCTAATTAAATATTAATTCTAAGTGTTACATTCTGTGGCTAAGAGCTTTTATTTTCCATCATCAGTCTGGAAGAGAAAGAGGTTACAAGGCTAATTTAATCTTTTTTTTTTTCTTTCCCTAGCATTAAAGCTTAACTACACAGGCACAAAAACATCATTAAAGATGCAGTATTCCTTTTTATTATTATTATATTCTAATTAATAGAGAATGTCTAAACAAAAAGAGGTAGAATTGGATTATGAAATTTCAGGATTTTTAAACAATCCCAAAACTTCCCATCAAAATGTTTCTAAGCACACATTGCACAGAAGTTCAATATTCGGTTCTGTGAAAATCACTTAAGGTGGAAAACACATTTGCAAAGATTTAAATGTAAAATAGTTTTACACAAAATTACTGTTCTTTGTTCTGGTTCTGTAACAGAACAGATAAATCCTACATTTAAGGCTAGAGTCAGAGGGCTTTTTTTTTTTTTTTCTCAAGAACCTGAACTTCTACTTAAGCAAAAAAAAAAATTTAAAAAATACCGCTTCAGAAAAAATATGCTACCTTCCCTTTTCTAAACGAATTACTTGCTTAAAGCAACAACTACTTTGCCCTGTATTATTTAAAGTCACTCTTCTAATCTTTACTTATTAGTGTCCAAATGGGCTCAGTACATGAGCCTCTTCCCTTCTGCTTCCATAACAGTTGTGTCCATGTCTGGACACTGGGCATTATATTAACTACTTAGTCCAGTAGCCAAAAGATTCCATATGCTTGAACAGATGACTATCTCCATACTGTGATGGGATATTTAACTGTTTAGGTCTGATGCTGGAGTTCAAAGATTTGGTTCTAAATCTTACCTGATTTTCATAGGAGTATTTTCAGTTTATATATATAACATGTCAAATAAAATTGCCACGTACTTGTGCACTTCTCCAGTGTAAGATATGCATTTTGGGAAAGAGATTTCTTTCATTAAAGAGAGATGGTGAGGATGTGTATATAGTGTCCTTCTAAAAAGTAAAACGTATTAAAATGACAAGGCTGTTTTAGGCACTTTAACATGCAGTGTGACTGGTGCTCATAATATAGTTAATTTGGTTAACAAATTAGACAACTAATATTTGGGGACAAAAACATGCTTCAGATGTATATTGCATTTGTTTTTGAAATGGGTGGCTGTTACCAAATCAGAAATGGTAGTGCTAGAACACAGCCTCTTTGCAACCAAAATCTGATTCTATGAAACCACAAAATACTTTCATGTCTTCTACAGCTTGGTTAGCAAATACGTCAGCAATAAAAGAAATGAAAAAAGATACTGTTTCCCAAATTAAATTTTGAATAGGATACTTCCCCAAGCTTCCTGCTCAGTCAGAATTTTAGAGATGTTTTTATGAATGTCTAAAAACCAAAATACTCATATCCTAAAACCATGTGGATAACCCAAAATACCTGCCATAAATTTACAAATCTTGATATTTATTTATACATTTGTTAAAATCTCTCTCACATACAACAAAAAGAAACATTAAAAAGCAAGTATAAAACCCCCAATACATAAAAATTCCAGCAGTTCATCTTCATGGTTTCTATTTTACAGACAAATTTGAAAGGTTGAATTTGAAATTTGAATTCCTTAATCATGATATAGCAACCACATGATATTGGATCTCAATACAAATCTTTGTGCAGCTGCCTCATCGAATACATTTGGAGGTTATTCAGCACTTTACACCAGTGAACTCTCAGAAGTCAGAGCTCTAAGGTAGGCAATCACTCTTAGTTCTTGTCATAGGAATAAAGATTTCAAACTGTGAGAAATTCACCAGCTCTAGGAGTTCACATCTTATAATCCCATATTAGCACTGGATTCTCAAGCACTCCATTGCTTGACTTTGAGTTTAGCTGCTAAATCACTCCGTGTGAACACAAAAGGGTTTGGATGTGAAAAGGTTTGTTTCTGAATTTTTCTACACTGAAATGTACAGTAACTTATGCACTTCAGTGAATTCAAAACATCGAAACATTAATATTGTAGGAAATTAATTTTTTAACATACTGGATGAAATAATGAAAATACCTTGCTAAACAGAACTTCAGACTCTGAGGACAGGTTCTGTAAGAAGACTTATTCATACTGACTTTTCATTAGTCAATTAATTTCCCTTGGTACATGCTGACTAATATGGTTTTTAGTCCTTACCAGTAACACCAGCTTTGAGTTCAAAAGAAAGGATGGCTTTAACAAGTGCTATGCTTTCCACATTGAATATAATACTAAAAAAAAAACTACTACTACTACTTAATGAAACAAAATTGGGAAGAGCAGGAATAGAATTAAAAATATTATTTAGTATTTTAAGGAAAATATATTCTTGGATTTACCAATGATTTCTAGTAATTAAAGAACAGAAAAACAATGGGAAAACATTTTAATTTCTAATTTAAGGCTTTTCCATTATAGACTGGTGACATTAAAGTCCTTTCAGTCACACAATTGCACAAAAATTCTTTTTCTAAATTTAGCTATTTAAATGCACTATCAAAATGCAGAAAAAGAATCCTTACTGGCTTTTATAATATTCCTTAAACTTGGAAATTGTAACAACAAATGAAATGCCTCTTCAATCTGCCCTCCTTGATCAATGCTAGATTTTAAAAATTGAAGTAATTTTCCCTTTTCAAATGTACCATATGATTTCTTAGGCACAATGCATTTTCAAGAAGCAGTAGGAAGACTTGAAAAATAACCTTCCATCAACTATTTTAATCACACTTGTAAGTAGTTCAATATTTATTACCTGACAGACAGGGTAAGATAAGAGTATGCTCAATTGGTAGAAAATACCAATCAAGTAAAACTTGTCACACATCACCTGAATAAAATTCATAACTGGATAAGTTTTTTGTGTCATTTTCTTGAAACCCTTTTCCAGAATAATGTATTCCTATTTTTGTGGTTGAGAAAAGAGAATTTTCTTTTTATTTCATGCACTGTTTGCCCTAGAAGTTTCATCAATAAAAGCCCCCAAATCTGTGTGCTTTAGTGGACTACAATTTCTTCCAATTACTCTGGAAAAACTCCACACACAAACAGACTTTTTTTGCAAACTTTTATCTTTTACCAAAATATAGCCTTACAGAAAGAATATCACGAACTGTCCCATCAGGCTGGATTAATGAGCATTATCTTTGGATAAATGCAATTCCAAGCTATTAAATCTAAGACAATGAATTGCTGGAATAATGAAAGAGCCACATTGGTGCATGTGTATCACAGGGGGAAAAACATCAAAACAAAATCACTGTTCAGTGCTCTGTAATCACTGAAGAGTCAAACCAGACATGAGAACGCAGGGGAAGTGAACAAACAATAACAGCACTACTATATTATGTTACTGTAATAAGGTAAAGTGACTGTTTAAAAACAGATTAAGGAGGCAGCATGAGAAAAATTACAAACCAGAATACAGAAAATATGAAACAGAGTGGATCATTTTAATGTCTCACCAGCCAAAATAAGGATAATATATGAAAAGTAAAGGCAAAATTAAACTTTCTGATGAAGAAAGAAACCAGGTAGATTTAATTTGTGAACTCCCTGCCACAGTACAACATGCAAAGTATTTGGTAAAATACTTAAAAGGAAACTATTTCAAAATTATATATGCATACATATATATATATGCATTATTCATATACTTCATATAAAGAACAGAACTAGTCTGGGTTGAAAAAACATTGCCCCTGTCAAAAATCAGTACTACCAATTGTTTTATTTCTTCTTCACTGGAGTAACTAGTACTGGAGACTGACAGAGACAAGATTAGTTATGTCACTACCAAAAATCTACTTTTTCATGACAAAGCAGGTAAAGACGAAACTGGTTTTTTTGTATATGTCAAGCAGACAAAACTCTGATTAAATGTGATTTTGAACTTACATGTCCTTCATGGAAATTACACACGTGAAGAATTTACTTAAAGTTAATTTAGTTAGGGGCTGAACTATAACCTGGGAAGTACAGGAAAAATGGGGAATTCACTCTTCAGAAAAACAGTCAGTGCTCTGACTGAAGATTCAACAGAGAACGCATATGCTGGAACTGATTTATTAAATTAAATGAATATATACTTGGAAATAAAGAACCCCCTCTCTCTGTGTGCTGGAAAGAAGAGCTATTCTCTTTAGTTCTGAACGCAGGGCCCTGGGCAGGGGGAGAGGAGCTGAGCACTGGGAGTGAGAGCAGCTGCTGCTGGAGCAGCGGCTGCGGCTGCAGCCAGCACATGTTGGGCTGTGCTCTCCTCTCCCCTGCCAGCCTCACCAATTAAGCAGTGCCAGGGAGGTGGACACATGCTCCCAGGGGCTCCTGAACAGGCTTCTTGGAGAGGGCAGCAACTGCACAGCAGGGCTCTGGGAACTCACTAATGTGGGCTAAGATCAACCCTCAGCAGCTCTGCTCCTCCTCATGACAGCTCTCGCCACACTGCGCTGCTTAAAGGATACCCAAAGTTTCACAAGAAAAAAAATAAAATTAATGCTCTTATTTGTTTATGACCTAAGCAAAGATTCTGTACGTAATGTTGCTTTTTTTGAAAAATTCAGAATATTCTAGCACTTACTGTTAAAATTAAAAACTCAGTTATTTAAAAAATGAGGTATAATTTCAATCCTAACTGCCTGGAATTTAAAAATGCAAACCAATAATCAACATCTCAGGTAAGTTTGAAACAAACTTCAGTTTCTTTCTTAGTGAACTTCTGTACTTCTCTAAAATATAAATATACTTTTTATTGGCATGATATATAAAGAAGACTACAATGGAAAGGGTTGCATGCCCCAATTTTGGACAGGCAATTCCAGTGTGTAGGAAATAGGATGATAGTTTCACATTCACAAATGCTACTTCTTGCATTAAATTTAAATGCCCCTCTTTCTGAAGGCAGGCTATATTTAAATGCCACCTAGTATTTAAAAATAGTAAGTAAAGAGATGGAGGCATGTATTGCAAGAGAAATATTCACACACTTTTTACTACAACAGCAAAAATAGAAAATCGACCTTCTTTATTTTCAAAGGAGGAATTGCAGTGGTATCTAAATAAATAACATTTCCAGGTATTCAAAGACCTTTAACAAAATGCAGTACATGTGAGTCATACACCAACCTAAGCCAGGATTTAATCTATTGATAAACTCACCTACTATGAAAATATTTTGCATAATATGAGGTTTTATCCAGTACTTTTTACTGTAATCAAATCAAATATCTAAAATTATAGGTTCTCTGTTCATTGTGAATAATAATTTTGCTTTTGTAAGTTACAGTACCACTCATAGAACAAAAGACTACCTACATTTTTCCTTTTGCTAAAAAAGTTTATTTTCAGAAGATATATTTAAGTCTCTATATACTATCAGGAAAAATATTGTTAATTGTTTCTGATTTTACAGTTGGGAAAACGACTGATGCCATAACTGGTTTGTTCCTAGTCCCAGTATAAGAGAATGATAGAATCATTGAGCAAATCTGTACCTTTCAATTCCTGGCTTTAAAAACAAGATCAGATATCATCATAATGAGCATGACAGATGAAGACAGTAGACTGAAAAGCCTTGCACTGATACTCCAAAAAGCATCGAGAAAGTGCACAGAGTTGTTGTAAAAAATAATTGAAAAAGAGATTGTTATAAGTATTTGCTTTTTTAAAGTTTCTGAAATTTTGATAGCTTTTCCAAAAAGGAGTAAGACCCATTTTGGCATAACTGTTCCTAAAATAATTTTATACTAAGGTATTTGTAGATTTTGCAGCATGACTCTCCCACAAAAGTATAAAGCATAAGATATATAATCATATTTAAGTTCACCCTTTGAACAAAAAGACTTTTAAAATGTCCAGAACTGCATTTGTTTTCCTACCATAAGGTTGAAACTCTTGCTAAGTGATGTGTCAGTGTGAAATGCAGCAGGAGCAGCATTTCTACCTGGATAAGGTGAGCAGGCACTGTGATGATGCAGGCTGACAAAGACTTCCTGAGCAGCCCACGGAGGACATAGAGAAACTTTGTCAGGCTGTGAGGATCTGCAGGAGTGTCACTGCAACAAACATCATCCCCCCACAGTATGGAGCCCAGGCTCTGAATTCCTATCCTCAAAACATTCCTTTGTTTTTTCTGTTGGGAAAAAAAAAAAAAAAGTAGTTATTTTTTAGGAGGAATACAAATTCTAGAATGCATATCCCTAATAAATGTGTATTTTACATAATCATAGTAATCTCAGTTGATCTTATAAAAACTGCAAATGGAATGGGATTTTTTTCACTGCTTAGATACCTTGGATAAGCAAGTACAAATGTAATAGACACACCAATTTGTATTTTTTAACCAGCTAAATATAAGTATATTCTGACATAAAATCCAGTAAAACTAGGACCTTTTATGCCCTTTCACTCCTCCACCATTGTCTCAAAAGCATGCAGAAAAGTATTTTCTCCCAGTTCTAAGACAGTTTGCTGAATGTGCCTGGGAGTAATCAAACCCAACTTCTCCCTCTATTTTCACCTTTCCGCTGCGTCACTTTCATAACCTGACTATTCTGACTGTTTGCTTCAGTTTCACTTTTTCTGCTGCTTCTGAGTGAACGAGGTCAGTGCCTCAGCTCAGCAGCACATGGGCCTGTCACAGCCTGAGAAGTCTCCAAGTGTCATCTACGTTCCTTTCCACTCCTTCCCACTAATAAAGGAAGTTGTAGCCACAGCTGTGGAAACACAGACTCGGATGGGGACATCAGCAAATTGTCTTTTAAGGACCACACCTTGCCATGTGAGTTTCTGGTCTGCTTCAGTGGCAAAGATAAAGCCCTTTTCTGAAGGAAGAGATGATGAAGTCAAAGCTGTAATTTGTTCATGCAAAGTAAAATCTTATCTCTCAGATGACAACTCTCATTTCTGCTTATTTGATGTGACCTTTCCTGGTGGTCTTTGGAAAGGACTTTAGATATATTTGCTATCAATAGCTGAGAGAGAGACAATGAACTCCCTTGTTGAAAGACTTCCTGCACAAGGTGACCAAAAGAAACATTTCTAGAGTTCAGGGTTTGTACTTAAAGGCCAGCATTCTTTAATTATACACACACATATATAAAAATACTAGTTTTGGTAAGTAAAAGCTTGCAGGAACTTTTGTACTACAGAAAAACATTTTGATAAACTGTAGATAATAATTTCCAACAGGTGGAATAAACAGCAACTATCAAGCACAAAACACTGCACAGCTGCTCTGGAAATCCAGAAGAAAGGCTCTGACTCTTCCAAATGCTTCCTGTGCATAAGGGGCAGACAGAGCTGGGCTGTGTGGACATGGTCTCACATGGCTCTGCATTTATCCACCTGTGTGGGTAAATCCACAGCTCCAGCACAGGGAGCTGGTTGCCAATTCACTTCCAGTCTCTGGGAAAGCAATCTGTGTTTCAGCTCTGGCAGATTCTTTACTCTCAGGCTTTGCAGGCTTTTAGGCTTCACTTATGAAAAGTGAACTTTTCCCACTACTGTATGAAGATCAGGACAACACTACAGGTTAATACAACACAATCTGACTTCTCTGTATGGTATCCCCTTGGATCAGATGTTCAGTTTAAAAAAGAATAGCAAAAAGAGAAGTTTTAGTCTAATATTCTTTAATTACTTCTGATCAGAGCAGATTCAGGCAATTCTTGATGTGCACTTAAGCAATCAGGAAAAAACCAGGCATTTAAGAAAACAGTTTTATCCAGATATCACGGATACTAACCAGGCACTGAAAGCATCACAGTATTTCAAAATTTCAACACAAACATACATAAAACTTACAGGAACTTTTTAAATTAAAAAAGTATTTTTTCTTATGAGGAACATCAATAAGAACAACATACAGAGGAAAAAACTTTTCTCTTAATGGAGAGAGGATGACAGATGCTTATTTCAGAACATCAAATCTTAAGAGCAGTAAAAGATAAAGCTATTTATACACCTGATAATATCAGATGTATTTATTTGGCCAGTAATAAAACTTCTACCAGCATAATTCTGTCAGGTCTACACAACCCTGACAGTTTATTCTAAAACTGAAATGTATAAAAAAGCATAAGACTAATATTCTCCCACAACCAAATAAATAAATGCTGTAAATAGTAGGATAGTATTTCTTTAGATATACCACTAGATCTTTATCACATTAGTCTGGAAGTTTGGATTTATTTTCTAATTTTTTAAAACCTTTTTTTTCATGTAATTTTTGTAACAGTGTTTGACTTGGCAGCAGAAATTCTGATTATGAAGAATTCAGAAAACCCAATTCCAAGCCAACAAAAAAAAAAAAAAAAAAAAAAAAAAAAAAAAAAATCCCCCCAACAATTACCCTGAAAGCCTCCAAAGTATATAAAAGAAATTTTAAGGAAATAGTTGCCTATTAAAGCTCTGATGTGAAACAGGAAAGCCCCAAAATACTCTGAAACAAAGAAGTACTATTCTATATAATTTAATACCATGATCAATTTATAAAGGATTCCCATTTAATGATCAGCAGCAAAGACTGACTGGGAGGTTTTAGAAAGGATGTAAACTGATGCTTGTATTTGTAGCTTATAGGTAATTCTGATTTTCCAAACAGACCTTGGCAAAGGCATTCCAGTCAGTGGGAACAAATAGCTTATTGCTTTGGTCAGCTTTAACCAAACTTTTCTGTATCCTCATACCACAGACAAGAATTATTGTGCTAAGGTGCACAAAGGCATGCAGGACAGTAAAAAAAATTAACCTGAAATAACAGAGAATTGCTCAGAGATTTGACCAATAAAAGATTCACTGTGTGCTCTGGGCCACTGCTACATTCAAGTCTGGACATATTTTTAAGAAGTGTGTATTATACAAGGCTTCTAAATGTACAAAGAAAGATGATGCAAGGGGAAAAGTGGAGTATTAAAAGAAAGTAATGGAAACCACTCCAGGAAACCATATGCCTTACCTCCCTTGAAACAGAAAGAAATACACAGTGCTAATGGCCTTCTAGATCAATAAACTGGCCTGAAAAAGGACTTCTCTAACTTTTAAAGCTTCACCTTAGAAACTTATATGTATTATTTAGAAAACATATACTGTTACATTCATCTCAGTTAAAGTTCTGGTTTTGTTTTAATGACACTAGTAAGATTTTGAAACGACTGACAAAAAGTAGAGAAAATAATGATTGGTGATATTTAATTTTTCCCTACTTGCAAGCAAATGCTGGCTCTGAAAAACCTTCATTTTCTTTTATATACATGTACAGATAAAGGAAACGAAGCAGTAGCAGGCTGCTGTTTGGGCAGGAGGCTGCTGGCTGGCTGGGGGCTGGCAGGGTGTGTGTGTGTCACCCAGGGCTCTGAGGCAGGAGCAGCATCCCCGTGCAGCACACGAGGATGACACACATCCCTGTTGCCATGGCTACCCCTGAGAGCAGGGAGAGGGGCCTGGCAGGGACCAATGGCCTTCTCCAGACTGGCACTGCCACCCAAGGGAAGGCAGAGCCCTGCAGACATCTCGGCAGAGACAGCGCTGAGCACGAGCACCGACATTTCCACACAATGCTCAGCGCAGGCAATGTTCCAAAGCCCAGTGGTACAGAGCACATCCTGCCCAGCTCCACCTGCCCTCAGAAATGATTCCTAACAAACTGCACTGCTACACAGGCTTGTATTAAATCATTTCAGGCTCTCCAGTGTCTGTGCTGATTGACTTCTACTGCACTAATGTTTCTATTGTACAGCAATAATAACCTTTCAATTAAGCATCAATATATACAATTTATGATATTATTTCCATCAGCTCCAAATGACTGCCATGTTACTGAATATGACAAAGAATAACTGATAAGGCACTGCTCAAATTAGAAAAGGTCTTTCAGCCTATGTTGCTACACTTTTGATTACCCACATTATGCTTTATGAAGAGTACAGAGATATTTGGAAGGCTGACAAGCTGTCTTGATTTGTAAATTGAAATAGCATTCTTATTTCTTTACTTCTCTTTCAATGCTCACCACATAAAGATACTAGCATTTAATTAATTATAGAATTCCCACCAGTTAAAACAACTATAAGAAAATCTGAAAGTTTAAGGGTAAATGTTTAACCTCAAGAATCTCAAACAGATTATGCTAAAGCAATAATTTGAAAAACAAATAATGTAGGTAAAAATGTGCTTTCCTTATTTACATTACATTTGGCCCTCTATTTATTAGCTAATTGCACAGAAAAGGTATTTTACTAATGCCCTCTTACATTTCTTTCTCTCATGGTTCTGCATATCTGTAACAGGTAAAAACTCAAAAAACCCCACTTAAAACATGAACAACACTATTTACTTTGCTTGTTTACTTTAGTAATGTTTAGAAAAAAATTGTTCCTTAATAGTTTGTCCTAGATCTTGTGACACCTTTGAAAAGCAAGAAAAGAGTAGTTGCAGGATTAAAGAGGAGTGTGAGGGTCTGCAGTACCTGGGGATCAGAGCCATCAAAACCTTCCTGGGAAATGATCCTCTGAATGGACTGAAGCAGCCTTGCATAACCACTGTTCATATTCCTGTTGGTAGAAGAAATATTTTAGTTATACATTTTAATACTGTCCCATATGTCTCTAACAGCTGTGTAAAAATAAATATGAGAAGATGCAGCTTTCAGTGCAAGTGTCACATAGAAAAGAGGTGTCAGAGAAGAAATAAAAACCCAAACCCTTTGAATAAAGTTGACATTATAAGCAGTTGTGATTGCTTCATATGAGCTAGTTCAATGCTCAGACATTTAGTGAAAGCTGAAATCTCTAGGGATTAAGATAACTTAATTATGTCAGACTCATGTCTAGAAGATTAATGATTTAATGTTTCAACTTAAAGTTGAAACCTTTGCAGCCCAGTACCAATCTTCAGTAACTGACAAAGATCTACTCAGTTTTTATTCCAGGTATAACTAATCAATGCCCTGATGAACAGAGTTGAATTTCTGTGAAAATTTTCATACATTTTCACTGCTTTATTTACATGACAGCAAAACTGTGAGGTAGCATTTATTCTATATTTTGTTTGGAAAATACAACATTCAGAAAAACAAACAAAAGCAAACTGATGGCTAAAAACAGATTTAAGCAGACTTAAAACAAAATGAAAGTTCAGCAAATCATCTTGTATTAGAAGCTCTTTATTTTCAAAGAGTAATTCTGGTGGTCACTTTTAAAAGACACATTGTTTGCTTTAATCCCATGGAGTACACTGGGTTGGGTCTGGGCCTGATGCAGGTTCAGGGAAGGGCAACTTGAGCCCTTCCATCTTTCCTGGCTTCAACATTTTCTTCCAGTCTCACTAACTACCATCAAGGGTTGAGGAGTCAAACCTCTTGCTGTACTTCTTGGGAAATACAACAGGTTATTTTGAAAATTTTGCCTCTAAAAATATTCTCATTTGCTCCATGACTTATGTATCTCTGATCTGGTAACAGCTCAGGTTGGAAGGCACCTTGAGAAATCACCTGGCCCAAATATTAATGAAAATATTCCCATTCCCATTACTAAGAGCCTAGACTGTTATCCAAATGCATTTTACTGATGAATAAACCCAAATAAACTTGCTTTCATTCCATGGCACAGGAGAGAATTCAACTTTTCTGAGAAGCATGCAAGAATTGCAATAATCTGTGTTTTGCACCATTGCTTCAACTCAAAAATTGGTGTTTCTTTAAAAAAACAGTATCCACACAACTCAAATATACTTGAGTTATAAACACCTACAATCAAAAAAGTCACGTGGTCCTAATAAATTTGAGTTTTGAATTAATAAATGACAAAAAACATTATGAGATGACCTTTCTCTGATACGAACACAAAGGAGAGTTTCCAAATTAAAACCTATTTATTTTTGTTTCAGATTTAGTACTCTAGAAGGCTACTGATTAAACTGATGTATTTAATAATTTAATATCCTTTATGAAAGAGCTGAAAATTAACTGGCAGTATATAATCTCAACATGATATTTCATGCATAAAGTCTGCCTTGCTATACAAAAAAGGGAGCACTTCAAATGGGGAAGTTTAACTTCTGAAGTCCATTTCTTTCCCATTGTTCAGTTGCAAATTAAATGTTCTACCTGCACTGCCTGGCAGCTGTCACTTTACAGGATGAACTTTAGCCCCCCAAAATTCTCTGTCTCTTTGCATTACCACAACAGATAATTGTTTTGCCAGAGAATATACTGCAATCAAAATATTTGCTGCTTCCTGATTCTTCACTAACTTGTTTTTAAAAGTTAGTGGATAAAAGAATAAAATAACCAAAGCACTAGCAGGATTAAAAGGTCCCAGAATGAAAACAAAGAAATAAAATAGATCTTCAATTAATCTACCAGATAGAGATTTGCAGCAAAGAAAGAATTTTTTAGAATAATGTAATGTGTGTAGATTTTAAAAAAATGTCAAAATAAGTGCTCTTCTACCTCTTTCTAAAATATTCATGGTTTCCTTGAATTTGACCCATCTTATGTAAATAAGAACATGAAAAACATGTAAAAACAGTATTTATAAAAGCAAGTTGCACTACCCTTCTGGCAATGTTTGTCACAATCTTTAAGGAAGGAAATAAGATATTTCTTATTTTCCAGTTTCTAGTCTTTTTGGTTTTGTTACTAAACACAATTTGATTTTGATAATGAGTTTAAACAAGTCCTTCTTTACTCCTTTTTGCTGAGCACTTTAGTAATGGATAAAGCAGGAGCTGGCAAGAAGGTATCCTGGTTACAACAAAGGCTCTGACTCCTCTGCTGATAGTTTCCAAGCAGTTAACAAAGGTTAGGTTATCACGGGTATGACAAATAGCCTTGTTATGGAAAAGGAGACTCCATTAGGCAAGACAGTAAAACCTATTTTATCTAAATTTACTGGTAAATCTAGACTCTAGATAAATCTTTTCTTTTTCAAAAGCACATACATTCTTAAGGTAAGATTTACAAGTATTACTGAAAAACTACAACTTGATTATTTTGGTTACTCCTTTGATTACCAAACCTTCTTGTTTGGTGATTGCCTTGAAGAACAAGACTGAAAGTAGAGATAGAAGAATAAGTGAATTATTTTTTTCTATAAGAAAATATTATTTTTCTATATTTTCTATTATTTTTCTGATAAGAAAAATAATAAAAGTAAGTGTTGCCTGCAATGCACAGAGCCACCAGAGAGGATATTCCTGCCTTCCTGCCAGGTACCAGCCCCAGCAGAGCAGTGAGCAGGACAACAGAATATCCTGGCAACAGCCACTAGAGAACAGTTGCTGTCAGCCACACAGCCTGCAAACCTGGCCCAGCATTAGCACCAGCACATAACTGCCCTTCCCCAACATAAAAATGAGATAAGACACACAAGGTTTATGCCTTCTTTTGGCACCAAACACCCAGGCACATTTACTACTTCCTTTAGGAGAACTGGCTCTGTGATTAATTTCTATCATGGGGAAATGAACTTCTATCCATCTTGAGTGGTTATCCAAAGGGAATTCTGTAGGCTAATCTAGCCATCAGCTCCCAGAAGTGCAGAAAGGAGAGCAAACGAGGCTATTAAATGTTATACCTGCACTGTCTGGCAGGTGCCAGTTTACAGGGTAAAATTTTGCCCCTTCCTCTGTCAAAAAACAGATACACACACATGTGAAAACACAGGAAAGAAAAGGAGGAGTGACCCAAACTTTAGGGTGAACAAATTTTGGACGTTGATAAGCTCCAAAACTCATTATTAATTGTAAAGAAAAGGTCAATTTTAATCTAATCAGTCGAAAAATCACCTTTCTTTCCAAGTCCATAAAGAAACCAGGTGCTTGTGTAGATAGCCAGAGGGGTACATATGTATAAATACACATGATTTCTCAAAAGGGCCAAGAGTTTCTGGCCTATATAAAGTCCCTACATCTCTGATCCTGCAAGGGGAACTGTAATTATCTCAAAAAAGACATTAGCTACAATTTCACAGACAGTTCACTCACTGAAGAACAGGTGAAATAAAATGGGTTTCTTCATGTGGTGCTAGAGACTTACAAGCATGAGGATGATCTGGTCCTTTTTATAAATGCATGCTTTTCATGCCACAAAACATTATGACAAAGGATCTTTCTTATTAAAAGATGCAGCATTGTTTTTCCAAAGATTTTAAAATATATGTTCAGTATACTCATGTTTCTGACAGGAAACAAGCTGTATAAGAAAATGTGGTACATTAGTTTTCTTGTGTATTTTCTGCTATAAATGCATAATCTGTTGTTATATCCTAGGATGGTGAAATGAAAACAGGGCAAAGAATTGTTCTTCTTGCTCCCCATCTCTTCCCAAAGGAAAGGAGGGTAGGGAGAGATGTGCCAAATTTCAAGGAGGAAAAATGAAACTTAAGGTCCTCCAAAAGTAGACACCCTCTAATTTAAAAATAAAGGGAAAAGTAAGGCTGGTCAACAAGGTGAATTCTAGGTGCACCTAAACAAGTCATGGATTAAGTACATTCTCTGAGGAACATTAATTCCATCCAAAAGTAGCAGGTCTTTATCAGGAAAAGAGAAAAAACCCCACCCAAACAGGACAGCACCTTGCTCACATCAGCATATATATGATAATTTAATCAAAAAGGTGCAATAAAATAAACAACCCCTGAGCTTCTAAAACCTTCCTTTGGAAGGATGAGGCTGTCACTGCTCATGAGCTTCCTGTGGGATGTTAGGTACACTTGCCATGAGTACCTGAGAGAAGCTGCCTCTTCAATGGCTCTAGTTACAGGACTAGAACAATTTATTTCAGCCTGAGCTCTGCAACATTATAAATAATAAATATTTAGAATGGAACACACAAGATAAAATAACGTGGAAACATTTAGAGAAGATGGAAAAGTGCTTTTTTTCAGCTAATTCCTAATTTTTGCAACTTTTGGAACTAGAAAGAAGCATCCTGTCTCAACAGTACCATTCACTTATGGAAAACTGTTTATTAGACAAAATTATTAGTTTCCACTTCCTCCTCAACCTTGGTATTAGTATTAGTATACAAAAGCAAAACTTTCTTGGATTTAAAAAACCCCACTGCTTTTGGTCTGCACTCCTACACAGTTTAAGGGAAAATTTCATTCATAAATATCTCTACTGATAAGTTTCTTACAAATCTACCCTTCAGAATGTCATTAAATCTTCTGCAAACATCTCATAATATAAAGCCTATTAATGTAAATTATTTCAATAACGAATGATTCCCTTTTTAAAAAGTGCTTCCTTATTTTGGAAGGATTTTTCAGCTTCCACTGTTAATTTTCTGTCAATCTGACTTTTTAAAATTAAATTAAAAGAAAACAAAAATCGAAAGAAAAAAGATACTTTTTGGAGATTTTCTGAACTTCAAGTAATTTTTTTGTAATTTTTAAAAAGTTTATTTTCAGGCTGTCAGTACTTTTTGGAGGTACCATCAGCATGATGGATTACACAGATTTTGCAATGCTAAACAAGCAATCGGCATTATGTTTTGCTATGATTTTTTTGGGGTGGCTCTAAGCATGCTCTGAGATGTTTTAACCAGCCATGGCTCTGTTCCTCATTCACTGCAACACCAAGCAAGAGCCCAAGCTCCCAGCAGGACCCACAGGCAATCCAAGATAAGGTCTAGCAGTGATTTCAACTGGAAGGTGACTATCATGTGACTACTTACTTTAAAATCATTGTCTAGTTAACTAAGAGAACAGAGAGTTGTACTATTCTACAATATATTGAAGTTAGATTTAAAAGCCCAAAGCATTCAACAGATTTTCCAAATAGTAGAGCCAGCAAAATAATATCCCTTCCTTCCCCTTTTTAGGAACTCTTTTTTTTTAAGGAAATCATGCTGAGAGGACTGTGAGCTTGTTTTCATTCCTTGAGAAAAGAATGCTTCCTTCAGAATTTCATCACAGTGTTTGTAAAAACGGCAGTAAAATCTGCTGGGCTTCTGTAAAAGCACAAACTTATTGAGAGCAGTGAAATAACTGGTAACATTCATAATAATTCAATAGTATTTGATTTAGTACATCATGAACTAATGTGAATTAAAGAATCACAAATACAGGGATGAAAAGGACCTCAGTAAGTCTGACATGTTTGCCTAGCTTGTCCTTAGAAATTTTTAGTGATGGAGATACTACAATACTCCCAGCTTGTGTCTGCAAGGCAACTTCTTGTGCAAATCATTAGAAAAACATCTCCAGATTTCCTGCCTGTATTTCTACCACTACAATTTACTGTAGCCCATGACTGCAGAAGACAGAGTCACATCCTGTGTATGTCAGCTTTTAACTCTGCTTCGATTTTTCCAAGTACATCCATTCTTCTTTTTAGATTTTATATAATGGATTGGAATTTTGGAAAGCTCTTCCTTCCCACCTTGTCTTAACACTGACCTAGTACAACCTTTTTAAAGTAGGGAATCCAAAACCAACTATGTTTGTGGTCAGAAATGACAATAATCAAAGTTAGAAGACAAATTATCTACTGTAAAGAAAGAGATTTACACAACTCTACATCTCCTACAGACTTTGAAGAGTTTGCTATTCCCAGTATGGTCTTTATTCCTAAAAACTTTATAGTTTTTAGACTGCATGACAATGTTTAGAACGGTGGCTGGCAGTTACTTTGGTACTTGCCTTTATTCCCAACACCACAATTTCTTCATTTCCTCAGGAGAGGTTTCTTGAAGGAGACCCATGTTGAGGGTGCAGAGAGAAAAAGGAGATAAACCTTCCAAAGCCCAGCTTGGTTTGATCATGTTCCTCACCTCATCACTCTCTGCTCTACCAAATTGCCAAGAAAATTACATGAATCTAATCTTTCTGTTAGATTTAATCTAAAAAAAGAACAAAACTCACATAATAAGAATGATGTACTTTTTTCAGGCTAGCACACAAGGACAATATCAGCATTAAACAAGGCTTATGAAATCAAATGCATGAAGTCCATTTCTTATACTATACTGATGAGTTAATTTGATTTTAATGTAAAATGAACTGATACTTGACAGCCATATAGTTAGTGGAATATGTCAAGACATTATCATTAGCTAGAGAAGAAGAAAGTGAGTTAAATCCCTCACTTACTGTAACAACACTTGCAACCTGTCAGATATTTTTGTGTCCATCCTCTATTGCTCTGCTACTAACAATCAGAAATTATAACACTGACATATAAACAAAGTTGGTTCAAATATTTACTATAGAAAGAATAGAACTTCTCTGCTTTGTCCAGCAAAGGGTTTTTTACATTATCACAGGAAAATATTTCACAAAGCAGTGACATTTGATCATGTAACAGAGAACAAATTAGAGAGAGACTTGGCTTTTGCTTTGCTACAGCTGTAAGAAAGGTGGTTCATACTGCACTTCTTTCATAAATCTGAGGTTTTATATGAGTGCCCTGCAGTGGAAATCAGTCCCAATGAATCCCACACTGCCTCCAGGAGCTTGTCCTGTACATTGGGATCTATAAAGCTGGGTATTATATAAATTATACTATTATATAAATTCAGTGACTGGGCTGGACAAAGAAATTGCTGGCCCAGCCTTGATGTTTGACTTGACTTGAAGTGTCTCCAAGAAAGATACAATGGACGTGTGTCTACAGGCTAATGTGAGTCTTTGCTACTGTCACTCATTTTCCCTCAGTCTTCTTTAATTCACTACTGACAGACATAAACATAATAAGTTATTCATTGCGAGAAGAGTTTGAATAGGAAATGTTTTGTAAGACATAATTAGTGATTGTAAATTTATTCACAGTATATTGTATTTTCCTTAGGTGAAGCTGTAGGATGTAAGAAGTAAAAGCACATCATAAACTAATCTGATGTAGCACTCTAAGGTATGTAGGTCAAGGATGGCATGTCTGCTAAGCCCTAAACACTGCAGCTATCCTTCCAGGACTGATAGGCACCTGCCAAGGCCATGTCTGACTGCTGGGGCACGGTGCTCAGGGAGGATTCTCACACACAGGAATAGCAGCCCCCAGTCCCCACCCTGCCTGCCAGTAGGGCTGGGCTCAGCCTTCAGCTGTGGCCTAGGCTTGTCCTAGTAATGTCTGCCTTAATTGTCAGTGCCATGTGCTCCCTCCCCCAGCTGGCAGCAGAGCCCTGAGCTGTCCCTGTGCCACTGCAGCACAGTGTGGCACTGAGAGGGACCCAGAGCCCAAGTGCTGCTGACCCCCGTCCATCCCCACAGCGCTTTGCACAGCAGGTGCAGGCACAAAAACATCCTTTCCTGACAAAATGCATGGCAAATCTAGACACACAGCAGGACTGTGGAATCAAAACTTACCATGCTTTCATTTTAGGCTCAAAAGACAATTCTTCATGCAGGTAAAAACTGTGCCATTTTACAGACTGACACAGTTCTGGAGACATTTTTTTAGAAAGATCGTAATAATGGCCAAACTTTGTATAGGTTGTTGGGCTGGTCTGTGGAAAAAACAATACTGATTACAATCTTAAATTATTATCTGTCAAAAGAAAGTAATTAACTAGCAATACTCTTCAAAGCTCTGGATTTCCCCCATTCAGCCTAAATAAAAGCTTCAAGTAGAAAAACATTATAATATTTACACTAAGTTTTCGTTCCCCTGTTGTTACACTTGAATGTGAATTTTTCACATAGAGTTCAACCTTTACTATTCCAAGCTGCAGCACCAAGGTGCAGTCAGATAATTGAAAGAATGTATTTTTGCATATGTTCTAGACAGATGATCACAAATTTGCAAAGATCTATGAAATGTGAATAACATCATGTATTCCACCTCTTTAATTTTTCAGTCTCTGACAATTGTCTGGTGCTACAGAAATATTTTCAGCTGACTTGGAAAATGTTTCCCTTTATTTTTGATCAGTGAAAAAAACCAAACTATTGCATCTTCAATTAAGTGATTTTAATAGAAAAATAGGAAATAGTTTAAAACTATTTTTGATTCCTTGAAAACTGAATAAACAGTAGGTAGAGCATTACAAGCAATAATTATGGTTTGCCATAATGAAGATACAGATTGCTCAGATCTTAATTTTGGTATATAAAACATCATAAACCCAATTTAACATATACCTGGGCAGGAATTACGTATTTTGAACATGTTGTGCTACTAAATAGAGGAAATAAATGCATCTGTTTGTTCCACATTAATGGAATTCAGAATACAACCTGCAACATTATTTGAATTATATATGTAAAGTTAACTCTGCCTCCCAGATTGTTATAACATAAAACATTCAAGTAGATACATTTTACAAAAAAAATTATTAAACTGTTAAGATTAATTAGAATTATTTGATTTAGGGTAAATATTTTGAAAGTATTTGACTAACAGTTGTTAAGCCTGTCAGTTATCAGAAAATATCAACAGTAACAGCAATGCAATACTTTTCCTAGAATAACCAAAGAAGCCTGAACTTTTAATTAAATGAAATAATTAGTTTTTAATTTAAAAAATCCATGGAATTGCTTACGAATATCTAGTCATTAGAGGCAAACCAGGTTTACTTAAAAATTAAATATAGAAAAGTATGTTCTCTAAATCAGTGTATGACTTTATTTCTTGGTATCTGATTTTTAAAGTAGGCAGTTCAATAAAACATAACATTCTATCAAAATTTAAATATTTTTATTGTAAAATGTAACTTTATTCAAAACAAGGGTTCTGAAAGCAATTTAAACAGGGGCTGTTCTTTGGCCTATAATCTATTCTTTATCCGGATTACAGATCAGAATGTTTTTACTGCAATCTCTGCCAGAGCTCATCTTTTTATTGTGTACTTCCAAGCCCCCTTAATGTTTTAGAAAGGCCTTGACTAACTGAACTTTGATCTGATGTCTTCATTGAGAAAAGCTCCAGGTTGCCCATTTCAGATGCAAATCCTTCCTGAGGCCCAATAGAGTTTAGTAAAGACAGCAAAAAAGAAGAAACAAGAAGTTTCCAGGATCCTCTTTGAGAATCCTGAGGCACATTGGTGTCCTTAATCCACCCCGCTGCATGGATTAAGGTAGGTGATAACCTCTCTTGGTTCCAAAGAATGAGCCCAGCGCCTACAAACTGGGTGGAGCCTGGGATTTGGTGCTAATAAACCCCCATAAAAGCAAGAAAAGCTGGGTCCATGTCAGAGGGCCCTGAATAGGTCTCAGTGCCCCGCATTCCCAGGCTTAGCGGGACGCTCCCATGGTGGAAAGCCTACCTGAATCAAGTAAGCATGAATAATGTGCCTTAGCAGAACGGCCCCAGCACACACTGCCATCCTCCAAGGCTGGCCTGGTCCATTTATTTATCTGTTTATCATTTATTTATCTATTTATCACTGCAGGCTCAGCCCAGCTCTTTCCTGGGCTCCTGTTCTGCACAAGGAGAAATGTGCTAAATTGTCAGCGAGCAGAGCGGCCTTTTATGCTACCGTCTGTTGTTAATGTTTCTAATTGCAATACTAATGTGCTAGAAATCTCAGATTTAGGATGAACCAAGGCAGAAAATTGATTTCATGCTGTGACAGTTTATATATTGCCCCAAGAACATCAGCAGTTCATTAAAAAAAACCAAAAAAACCACACTGTCTTGCATTGCAAAACAGGCTCTCCATATACTCAAAAGTTTAAATTAAATTCACCTCTGATACAGATATAAGTAACAAACTGGCAAAGGCACATCAAGCATAACAAGGCCTTTCACTCACTTTCACTCTAAGATTTCTTATAAATCTTCTAATTTTTCTGATGCAAGATATGTACAACATGTAGAGAGAAAGTGTGACAGCTGTGGAGAGCACTAATAGAAATACCACACATAAGAACAAAAATGAGGTACCTGGCTAGTCTAAACAGGCTCAAAAAGTCTAAATCGAATCAAAATCTATTATTACTCAGAAACAGTAACCAAATTAATCATCAAAAATACCACAAAGATATCTTTTACTCAGCATTTTGCTCTGTATTTAGCCAGAAAATGAATAGAAAAGTTTCTGCTATCGTGTTTAGAGTTCTAGCTAAAGGCAAAGCTAATTTTTCTCTTTCACATTTAAAACCATTTGGTAGTAGTTTTTGAAAATGCACTGGCATATTTGTTCAATCAGTTTGGAAAATAGGCCTTGAAATTTTATTCAATATTGGTTTTTACCAGAAAAGGATCATTTGAAGTTGTTCATTAAATTTTTGAACTAAATGTATTGTTATGGGTAGCAAGGCAGTATCAGATTTTCCTCAATGGAGTATAATCACCAATCCAATTAATACAGAACAGAGCCAAAATTTTATAACTGCAATACAAAATATCAAAAAATATCAATTGCAAACCAATCTGTCACCAGTTAAAATGTCCTGAGGAATTTTAAGTATGGATACTTTAAGACTGATACTTTTATTTGCATGTTTTAAATTTTGAAAAAATTTAACACACACATAAAAATATTGTACCTCAACTACTGAGAATGGTCAAGAATCAATTCAAAAAGTAACAATAACAAGGGAAACTTTCCCAAAAAGACTGACCATCTTATTCTATCTTGCATAATCAATTTGCAATAATCAAGGACACATACATCATGCATTTTCAAGAAATATTACATTAGTGGAATAAGTGTTTACTGCTATGAAGTTACAGAAGATGAGTGCACACCCAACTGAATTTTTAAATAATTTTTCTATTTTGTTAGAACATCAGAACACAATTTGTTAACAACATGTAATTGTTTTCATATCAATGTACAAGGAACTCTGCTAGATTTTAAACAGACAAATAATTTTGGGGATGGGTCAGAGTGGCACAGCAAGCTCCACAATAATAAAATTGATGAGATTATATGATTACCCTGGAGGCTGTTTGATTTGGCATGTCACCATATATAAGTCTTTTCTGACACAACTATATAGCCATGTCTGTGCAATTTCACAGAAAACCAAACATGCCAAGCCTTGTAAGATCATTTTGTCACATTCCAATTATGTTTTTAAGAATACAACTGAACTTACTAGGCAGGTATGACTACGTCTAAACCAGAATTTATAGATGTAGACTACAATGTATAGACAAAACCAGGATTTTATTCTGGATAGTCAGAAATGCTGTGATTTTGTTAAAGATTGATTGTGCCACTGGATTAAAGAAGAAAGTCACCAGCCATGGGAGATTGATTATTCACAAAACACTAACAACTGTAAACTCTGAAAGACTGACCACTGAGCTTGTTTCTTACATTGTCCCTGCACAGTGATTAGTTTCCAGTGACAGTGAAGCTGATATAATCTCAAGTGCTTGCTTTAGTTGTTATGCACATGGATAAGCAGGTCAACAGCTTGCTTCAACACAGTACTTTCACTGCAGACATCTCTAAGTCCTGTTGATTAAACCTACTTAAGTAATTTGTGTACAACTAAATTTGGTCCAAGTTTGTAAGCAAGCACATTATCCTAACTTTCATAAAAACCTGTCTCATTTTAATAATACTCATTGAAAAATCTCATAGAACTTAATTTTTTTTAATTTTAAAATTACTATTGTCTGTACTGAGTTTTAAACTCTCAAATTCCCTTTCTTTTTGTATCACTAGTAATTAAAACATTCAGTGGTGTATGATAGTTTTCCCTCGAGAGGCAATCCTGTAACACTGCCCATTAGCAGTTCTGTCGTTTAGATTCTACTGAAAAGCATTTGCTTTTCAAATTCATTTTGAGTGCAAGAAGAAAGAAGTAGGAAATAGCAATTACCTCCATTTTTGGTAAATTTTGGTAGCGCCAGGCTATTTTCATAGAATCCTGAAAATCCTCAGACTTAACAGCTGCTGCTTCATCTCCCAATTCCTTCCCACAGGTATCATCAAGCAAAGGGGCTGGAAGTTCCTACAGGTAGAGAGCAAAAGAATGTCAGCAATCTACAGTAGAGAAATGGCAGTTCAGATTTTTATCCACACCCCCTCCAGCTAGATAATACACTTATCTGAGTATAATGGGCAGCTGTAAAATCTGTAACAAAGCCTGATTAAAATAACTCTTCTGAAAGACTGGCTCCTACTAATACTGAGCAGGAAAACCCCCCATGTAATTATTATTGGAAAAATGAATTACAGAAGTAAAAGAAAGACTGCAGAATGGAAACACCACATTTTATGCTCTACTTCATCTTGAGTAGGACCCATATTATCTTTTTGTTGTAATCTTTTTTTAAAGGTTGATCTCCTAAACTGCTCCATTTCTGAGAACAGGCAAGTTCCCTGCACAGCAAATTCAAGCCTGTTTTAACATAAGGTCTTCATTAGCACCTGTAAATCTTCCAGAAGTATCCAACAGACCACAACACCCTCCAGACACCAGCTGAAAGCCACTGTAACAGCATGGTTTGAATTTTCTCTTCTGCTAATCATTAGGCATGATATCTACTCATGATGGATCATGGACACAAACACAGGAAAGGAAGGGGGAAATGTTTCATTCTGGATTTTTTTAAAGTTTCTAATGTACACTTTCTGCCTTTGCTGCATTGCTGAAAAAGCAAACAACGTGTGATGAATTCAGAATTCATGCAATGGGCTCCTACTGAAGAAATAAAGTACAATGAAGTTTTCTGACCCAAATTTATCACACCCATCTCTGTAAGCTGGGGGGCACAGAATCTCCATCTGCTTAAAACAGAACAAGACTTAGGTGAAAACTGGGTTTCCACTCTTGAGGAAGAACTGTGATATGCCTCAAGGGTTAAACCCACCCAGAGCTGGCCAGTATCTCTGGTACAGTGTGTTGGGTGTGGAGACCCAATATAAAAAGTAAATTTGAAAACTTTAGGAGAAGAATCTCGATGGAAGGATGGGACACACATCACACACTGCACACAGGCAGGGCTAATGCTCACCATGAACACCCACATGACATTCATGGCTCGGTGTGAGCAGATGTGGTACAAGCAGACACACCCAAAAGGAGACAATGAAAGTTAAAACACATCCATTTTGGGTTTAGTTACACTGATTTAATATCAAAGAACACAGGAGAGAAAACCTGCATATATTTCTATACATAACCTTACAAACAATATGTGCTACTTTGTTTCTTTTGCATAAATTAACCTAACATCTAGTATTATTGAAAAAAAAAATATTTCAGTTAGCTGCTTTTTTCTCTTCCAGGGGTTGGTCACTACAGTCTCTGGCAATGAAGTAATGAAAACTTTTATAAACTTTATAACATAATAAAGTTGCAGAAATAGAACAACTGCATCTGTGTGTTTCAGCAGCTCAGCAAAAGACACAAAGCACACCTTAAAGCAAGTTATTTCATTTCTTTTGCTTTTATAAATGAATTTCAAAAACCTGGTAATGACTATTCATGAGAATGATTATGTACAGAGTTATATTTTCAGATTTCTTACAGCTTGTTTAAAAAAGACACTTGCATACAATAAACTCATTGCTATGATAGTAAAAATTAGGCTTTCTGGGTAGGAAAGCTACACGAAGATGAAAATTTAGATTTAGTGTTTACAGTTTTCATTAAATTTACAGATGTATAACAGGTGTTTCAGTAAAAAAAAAAAAAAAAAAGAAAAAAGAAAAAAGAAACCAATACTTTAGTCAGAGTTCCATTACATCAATCAAGCAAGAAAGCAGACAAGCTTTCAAATCAAAGATTTCTGACAGATAGGACAAAATGAAAACAGCACACTGTACTGAAAGGTTCTGAGAAAGTATAAGTACAAACTGATGCATTTCATATATGCAGCTACAAACAATTTGCATTTACTTCTAATAGCATTATATACAGTATTTTTTTTAAAAAAAGTTACTTTGAATTGTTAATTTTATAACTCAGCTATCCTCAACAGAGTTAATCAATCTTATTTTCCAGTTGAGGTGTCACTTTGAAAACACATACTGAACAGTTAAACTATTGTGCAGATTTAATTTCCTCATACAGTTATTCAGGGATTTAAACTTCCTATCATAAAAATGTCTTTCTTTTTCAGTGAAGAGCTGCTGATACTTGATAATCTCAAAATATTCCACAATTAATAGTAATTAAAAAAAAAAAAAACCAACTTGCATTTAAAAAGTGAGTTCTGAAAAGAAATAATTTGGAGGCCCAAACAACATTTCCAGGTCAAGTTGCTCCCAGGTAACTTCTTGTACTGGTTGGTAATGCCTGTTTTTTTCTGAGAACAAGTGCCTGCCAGGAACCATGAAATCTTGCTTAATCATTTCATCAAACTCCCTGAGCTTGCCCCTGTTCCAGACACTACCACTGATGGAAGAATTTACTATCTCACCCTGCTGTAACATCATCTGCACAGCCAAAAGCCAGGACATGGCATATTGTATAATTCTCCTTCCTGGAGGTAAAGAGGAAAATATCAGCAATATTTCTTAAAGCTAGTTAATATTTTTCTCCCCTAGAGTCACTGCAAATTCCTATCATTTGTGCTGCTCGTTCGTTGTTATGTAGTAATTGGGAAAGTCAAATTTGAGACAGGGACATTAACTACATAAATTTGGATGTATTTGTGTAATTTACACATAAAATGTATTTTATGCTGAAAAAAGAACAGAGGTCAAGACAATAAGAGTGAGAGGTTCTCCAAGTGTTATTGTTAAAGTACAAGCTGCTCAAATAACCTCATATAACACTGAGAAAAAGCTCCTGCCTTCCAGTCAGTGAACAAAACCTTCTTACACGGCCCTCAGCGGCAGGGAAACACTACAAATCCCAGCTGCTGACACCCGAGAAACTCAGTCCAAAACAATCACACAGACACACTATCAGTGCAACACAATTAGGCACTGTGGTGTGTCTTAACTGCTGCTAAGAACGAAGCAGATTAAGAGATCAAGGAAAAATGGGTTCACCTGAAGCTGATAAAAGATTTTGGCTGCAAGAGATGAAAATCCATCTAAGTATCCATCTGAAAAGTCTTTTTTTTTTCAGTTTTTTATTCTTTTTTCTTTTGCCAGTATAGCTTGCTTTTAATTTCTAACACAATAAGGAGTTTTTATTTTGACATAACACAAAACTTCTGACAATAGGAAATGATTTAAATGTTACTTAATTCACAGAAAGCACGAGGAGAAAGCCATGAGCAGTGAGTACATGCATGAGCAGCTGAGCTGCTTTGTGCTGTCTTGTGCCTCACAGAAAGGACCAGGAGCACTCCAAGAACCCTCTCAAACCAAGAGCAACTCTTACACTCTAACTGCTTTTCCAAATAACTACCATGCTTAGCTGAAGAATATTTCTTAGAAGTACCATGGTCTTGTCCTTATGCAAGAAGCAAGGGACACTGAGATTTAAGACATTTCTGGGGCTACTGTATCTCACAGCCATGCAATTTTCTGTGCCAACACTGTGCTCTAAAGCAAACAGATCCTGAATCATACTCTTGAATGTGGTGGTTGTGGACTACATGGCCTCTGAGGAGGCTTTGTACATAATAAGCTGCAGTCTGGAGAAGCTGCTCTGCCTTTGGATATTTTGAAGACCAACTGCCTGAGCTCAGCCCGTTTAATTAACTTGGTTAAATACATTCCAATATGTACTTGAACACAAATAGGGGGGAAAAAATTCCAATCCTATTCAAGGTCAGAGTATATCTGTAATTTCATCATATTCTATATAAAGAATAATAAGCAGAGCTAATAAAGATTGTTTACCTCCAGATTTGCATCCCAACTTTATCAGTTATCCCAGCTTCAGATACCCTCAACTCCATTTCCACTGAACTGTATGAAAGAGAGGCAGAACATGCAGGTGTTGTTTGAAGGGATGTCTGTGTTCATTAGAAGCCAACATGCCTTCATCACCCTGCCTGAAGACTCAGCAGAATACCTAGATGGTCACTGCTTTTCCTTAGGATGTACTGATTCATGTATCTCAGTCCTTTATTTTAACAAAAAAAAATTAACTTTTCAACCAGAACTTTGTATAAGCCCATTTGGAAAGGGAGAGAGCTTAAAGTTGTGTAGTAGGCTTGGGACTGGGGAGAAATAGAGCCATAAAAGGTTATATGAACTTGCTTTATGGGTAGTACTGAAAATACTGAAATGATCTACACATTTCTTCTTTTCTTCATATCTGCTTTTATTCTTCACAGTAACTAGAATTGGAATAAAAGGCTTTCCCCCTCTTCTGACACAGGTAATTAAATGCTTTTCTTTCAGGGAATAACTGTTTCCAAACCTGACCATGGCTGAGTGACACAGAGCAAGCACCTCAGTGTGAGTCTCCAGTTGTCATGACACAGATATATCCTCAAAAAGAAAGGCTGGATGGTTGGATCTATACTTCAAAACTCCTTAGCATCATGAAAGACCTCATTACTGCCCAAGAATTACATAATTTAGGATTTAATAAATTTATGTTCTTAGAATTGAAATCAGAATTTCAGAACACAGTATTACCAAAACATGCAGAATTTATTTACAAAACTTCACCCAGAATTTGGAAATAAAAGTGTTATTTAAACAATAGACCAAGAAAAGAAGACTTGGGCTATCAGCTCATCATCTCTCTATTTAATCTATTTTTGCTGAAAAATATCTCAGCTCCCACATCATAGAGCTTTGAAAAGCTTTGGGACTGACAATTTTGTGGCATCAGTGTGTCAACTTCTGAGAACTGTTATATTCTCCCAGGCTAAAAAAAGACAAATCTTTCATAAGGTATATAAAAAAACAAAGCATGTAGCAGTGCATTAGTTAAAATAAAAAAAAATACAGCATTTCTTGGGGTCAACTAAAATACAAGTCTTTGCTATGCAGCATGAACACACAAAAAGGCAGACAAGTGCTAAAGTTATTAAGGGCAGTTTGGCTGGAGAGAAGGAAGCTTGTTGCTGTTGTAAAATTAAAAAAAAAAAGTTTGGGAGAAAAGAATGGTTTTCTGAAGCAGTCATAGTAAATGACAATGCAATTAAAATAATTTTGTTTCCTGCAAACCAAGCTATGAAGGTTTTAGTGCAAAGATGGAATAATTGATGTCAGTAATAAAGCTTCTATCTTGGCAATAAAGCAGGGGATGACCTGTATCTGCCAGCAGTCCAGGTCCTTCTGTGCTTGCTGCCACATTACTTTGCCTGCCTTGTTTTGGCAGATGCACGAAGCAAAATCAGATTCTAACAGTTTGACCTCTCTCACTTCTTATGTTCTCCAGGGGATAATAAAATCCAAGATACAATCCCACAGCAGTTAATGAAGCTTAACCTCACACCCTCTTAATTACCAATGCATTACACCAACTATAGGCATCATACTCCTCTCTAAGCTATTTTACAATTCTAAAGAAGTACTACTGTGCTATTATTTAGCAACATAATCCAAGCTGTATGTGAAATCCCTCTTATATAAAATCCTTTGATCCTTACAGGTTTCAATAACTGTATAATTAATAGTACTTAAGAATTTAAAACATAGTCTATTTATGTATGAATAAATATGTTTTTCACATGGGTTTACACAACTATTTTGAAGTGCAGTTATTATCACAAGTATGATGAAAAACATTAAATAAAAAAAGGGAGTACAATTCACTGTTGATCTGTAACAACAATATTTAAATAGCTTGAATTCACATGAATTTAAGGCTCTTTTTCATCATGTTAATTTTCAGTATTTAAAGGACACCAGATGGTAAGTCAGGAAGTGTAAATATTTTCTTTTCAACAATATATTATATAAATGTCATTTTAAAGGGCCCGACTCCCAAAAGGGGGGGAGGATTCTATTTTGATTGTAAATACTTGTGAATACAAGGTGTATTGTTAAAGAACATAAATGAATGGACACAGAATTTTTCTTGTTTCAGCAAACAACTTACTTCCATCTCCAGGTAAGGCTGGTCTACAGAAATTTTGCTTTGACTTCAGAAAGACCTAATGGGTGTCAGCCCAGGGTAAACAAGAACTGTGTGAAGAGGAACAGGAAGCAATATTCCTCGATTTTAAGAAATAAGAAAAGTCAATTGCAAGTACTCTAAGTAGAGAATATATTCTGTACTTCATATACACAGAAGCAAGCCCTACAGTCAAGGCACAGAACTCTTTTGCTGTAACTCCCTTGCATTCTGGCTGTGTTTCACAACATTTAAATCCAGGAAAGCCTATCAGACAATCAGTTGATTTTTTTTTTTAATTTCATCTTTTTCTGAATCAGTTCATGAACACTTAAGTATGTGACAGATAAATACAGCAGAGAATGGGAAACTAAAATGATGTGAAGGAACTGAGTGTCCTTGTCCCAGCTCTGTAAACTCTGCTGCAGTGTATAATGCACAGCCTAAGCCTGAACAGAGTTAATGACAACAGCATTATTCATGGAAACCTTCAGAGATGAGCACTGGAAGCAATAGTTCATTAACTGAGCAAAGCAACTCCACAAAGTTGCCAACTAGATTTGTTAAACAGATATTTGTGGACATTGAAACCTAAACATTTAGGGTTTATCACTTTTAGGATACATTTAAAAGGCCAAGTAAGATGTGTGCTTAAAAGACCTGTAAGTTCAGAACTGAGATGATGAAAGAAAATTTCCTTAATGAATAGACAAGGATGGGCAGATAAGAAATCAGAAATTTAAGTAAAACATTCATTTTCTCTGGTTCTAGAAAATCTTTTTATTCGATTGGTCTGAACTTTTGACAAAGATGAAGCTTTATGCTTTAGAGTTTCCAGAGATGGTACTGCTTAAAAAGATTCCAGTTTTTTAACAGAAGAAACTTTCTTTTCAAGTGTCTCTTTCACACCTCTACAACTTCTATGTCAAGATTATAAAACAGTTCATAATGGAAAAAATTGTACATTACAATGCAATTAAATATTTGCATTTTAACAATGAAAAATGTAAAACAGATTTAGCCAGCGTGCAAATAAGAAAAGTAACAGATGAGCAAGAGCTACACAATATAGAAATTAGATTTTTCAACTCATCTGCCAGGCTTAGCCTCAACCCTCATCTTTGTGCTACAAGACTCCAGAAAGTGAGGTAGGTAGCAGGAAAGTTCACTTCTGTAACTGTAATTGGATTTTTGTGTATTAAGTGACACCATTTAACAGCATGCAGCAGCTGAGTCACTGCAGCAAGTTCCTGCATTTGGAAAATAGAATTAAAGAATAGGAACATAGCCCTATTTGCACGTATTTTTACCTTTTGAGGTATTATGCTTTTAATTCATGAGCATCTAAAAATGTCAGATAGCTTCTCTCTCAATACTGGATAGCAAAGAAACAGAAAATAATTAGAATAGCACTCTTTGAAAACAGACAGCCCTGGCCACCAGCCTGATAATTTCTTACAGGTTTGCATTTTTCCTTTTGACAAAACAATGGTTTAGAATCATATCCATGAGAGAAGAATATAAGCATCATGGCTGAATGGACTTTGCTGAAGTAAAAAAAGTCAATTGTAGACAGCTATGTTTACTTTCAAGGCATTGTCTGCACACACAATAATACAGCAGCTCAATGGTTTTTATTGTTTTTTTTTTAAACAAATAATAATAAAATGGAAATAATAAAAGTTCATTTTGCTAGGTTCTTCCTGCATTCACTTTTTCAGCAGAAAAAGAGTAAATGTGCATTTTCTGTTCTCATTTGTTGAAGGCAGAACTTTTTTAGTCTTCTCCAAATTACATACTTAAGCAAAATGGACTTTAAAATATACTTTAACTTTTGCTTTAGAGATCTTTTCAACTTAGGAACTTTGAAAAATAGTGTTCCTGAAGGGTTTTTTAAATGTTGTTCCTAGTGGCTTTTTTCTTAACAGCCAGTACAATTGCCCACATGCCCCTCTCAGCTTCATCACCATGGGAAGCTGCATCTTCCCCTTTCACTGTGACACCCTTTATCCTTTCTTCTTAGAGAACCTCCAAAAGGCAATTTCAGCTGAGTGCAGAAGTATCCTGAAATAAAAAATCCCACTTGAAAACAGCAATTCCATTGAAAGGCAATAATCAAACGTGGCACTAAACTTTTCCACAAGAGACAACAAGTCAGTCCTAGAAAGCAGTTCTGGACCTCCCACTCTTGCACCTCAGGCTTCCAGGTACCAAATGGGATGGTCACTGATCCAGCACTGGCCAGGCTCCCACAGGTTAAGTGTAGTGCTACAGGGGATGCTCATTCATTTTCTAGCACAATAATGACCTCTAAGTCTTCCTTACATGACAAATATAGAATCACAGAATGTTTTGTGTTGGAAAGAACCTTAAAGATCATCTCATTCCAACCCCCTGCCTTGGGCAGGGACACCTTCCACTATCCCAGATTCCTCAGAGCTCCATCCAGCCTGGCCTTGGACACTTCCAGGGATGGAGCAGCCACAGCTTCTCTGGGCAACTCGTGCCAGTGCCTCAGCACCGTCACAGGGAAAAATTTCTTCCCAATATCCAATTTAAATCTGCCCTCTGTCAATTGAAAGTCCTTTCCCCTTATTCTGTCCCTACACTGCCCTTGTGAAAGCCCCTCAGCAGCTCTCTTCTAACCCCTTTAGGAACTGGAAAGCTGCTGGAAGGTCTCCCCAGAGCCTTCTCCTCTCCAGGCTGAATAACCCGGATAGCTCAGCCTGTCTTCACAGGAGAGGTGCTTCAGCCCTCTGAGCATCTTTGTGTCATCCTCTGGGCTCAACCCAGCAGGTCTGTGCCCTTTTTTTCTTGGGTGCCCCAGAGCTGGCTGCAGAGCTCCAGGTGGGATCTCAGCAGAGCAGAGGGGCAGGATCCCCTCCCTTGCCCTGCTGCTCACGGTGCTCTGGATGCAGCCCAGGGCACATTTGGCTTTCTGGGCTGTGAGTGCTCATTGTTGGGTCCTGCTGAGCTCCTGCCAACCAACACCCCCAGCCCTTCTCCTCAGGGCTGCTCCCAATCCATTCCCAGCCCAGGCTGTGTTTGTGCTGGGTTTTGCCCCAGCCCAGGTGCAGGACCTGGCTCTTGGCCCTGCTGAGCTCCATGAGGTTCTCCTGAGCCTCTCCTCTGTCAGTGTCCCTCTGGATGGCATCCCTGCCCTCCAGCATGCCCACTGCAGCACACAGCTTGGTGGTGCCAGCTTGGTGTCCTCCATCCCACTTTGCACAGGCTCCACAAGAAAAGCAACTTAACAGAGCAATCTTTATTGTCAAGGTAAGTTATAAATAATCCCTTTCTCCTCATTAAAACTTTTGAGAATCAGTTCTGCCCCCCAATCTAAATAATATAATCAGGAATAAAGGTAAAGAAATTCTTTTATAGGCACTTGTAGAATTTTAACACCAAACCTGAAGTAATTTTACTATTAGATAAATTTTCCATTTACCGATGCAAGCAGTTTTATTTTATGATCAGTCACAGAAGTTACCACATAATTTCTTATATTATATACCATTCCCAGTATTTATACCCTTAGAGTAAAAAGTTGCCTTTTTATGGAAGAATATAGAGTGAACAGAAATGCTCTCAAATGTTTAAAACACTTTCTAAAAACCAGCATGTATATAGTTCTGTAGGTTTTACCAGAGATGTATAATTTTTCAGCATTACGTCTTAATGCCAGTTTCCTGAAGGAGCTTTGACTACAAAAGGCATGAATATATTTTCAAAGGATGATGGATAAATTGGTGGGTGGTAATATAATATATCTTAGGCAGCTGATCAGGGCTTTTTATCCTCTGCCTGTCTTTTAGTTATACACAATTTCAAGATAATTATGGTCTATAAGAATGTCTTTTCCCCTTCCTACTACCGGCAATATTTGTCTTGGTTATAGGTTCAAGAAACTTCCAATCACATCACAAAATTGGAATAGGGCAATTCTGGCATCTCGACAGAGAACTGAACATGCAAACAGACTGACCATGAAATGGACATTTAATATGGACACAGTATGGACAGTTAATGAACTGCCTTTATGAAATACACCAGCTAATATACTGAATCCATACTTGAATTTTACAAAATAGAACCCAAGCATAACGTGTAATTCAGGTTGATATCTACCATGTCTGTGTCACCTTTCCAGTAAAAATACAGTCCAATCAGATACTGAAAATAAATTAATTACTAATCTCATTAAATAAAATGCCATGTTATTCAATGGTAAGTTATGCTATATTAAAATCCCAACTCGGTGGAGTCATCCAAACCCCAAGTAGCTCATTTTTATGACAGGAGAGGTCTTCTTGAAGTGCCTGAAGGTGAGGGTTACTTCACTGACAAAATACAAATCAGAGAAATTAACTCTGCTGTGCCTTGTCTGCTCAACAAAGGAAGTGTTGAATAGCCAAGGTGAGAGTAAACAGCACAGACAAGAATATTGTTGGATAGACAAGGACACAAAGGGAGGAAGAAATCAAAACAAGATGATGTTTTCATGACCTTCCTGCAGCAATATTGTTCCTCCATTTATAGTCTCTTTATAGTAGCACCACCATGGAGTTACAACAGTGGAATGTAGCATTCCTGCCTAGTGTCTACCCCTGAAAATTAAGAAGGAAAATTATTCCATATCAGACAACAGAGGCACATCAAACTAACTGACCCCAAACTCAAAGTGGTACAAGACCTATGGCAGATGTATGTAACAATGTCTGGTGATTATCACATAAAGGTATAAAGGAGCCAGAAAACACATGACAGGCTATGAATAACTGAATCAAAGGTGAATGAAAGAAAAATAGAATGTACATTAGCTAATCCATTTGAAGAAAATTTAATGCAATGCAATTAAAATACTAATTTGGATAATTCAATCTCAATGAGAAAACCAACTGCAACAATCATGTTGTATAATCATGGAGTCAATACTTGATTATAAGTTATTTAAAACCACCTATTTAAAAAATATAGCACATTCTTATGTAATTCATACTTGAAAGTCATATTTTAACCTATTTGTTTAACCTTTATTCTAAACCACAGGTAAGAAAAAATGTCACCCTTAAATGAACCTTCTTGTGGTTCAAGAGCATTACAAAATTGATTTTTTACAACTACAGTAATTTAACTTCATTAAGAATATACTTTTTCCTGAATGCTGGGGATAATATTCAGTAGGTAAGGCATAGAATTTACCATCCCTAGGTAGGAAAACAGAAGAGAAATAATTTTGTCCAGAAATAGTCTCTGAAGACACTTAAGGAAATAGCCAGACTTCATTTGATGCAGAAGTAATCAGTAAATTATATGTTACTTCTGATATTAGGAAAACGCAGCCTTAGAAAGACATAAAATATTTAATGAAATTTTGCAAGGTTATCCTCACACTTCAGCATTTTTTGCAATGTTGATCAGGCTTTTTCCCTTATGTAATTTTCTCATAACAGAAACTATCAGTATTTGATAGGGAGTCCACTGAAGTCTGAAGGGATCCTTTCTGTATGACCTGATCCAAAGTTGACCATGTTCCCTAGCACAAAAAAGAGTCAGAATGAAATGTAAGTGTAAAGGAAATCATAAAGATATTAAATGATGCTTTTATTTTCTACAGGAAACGACAATAAATAACCACACAAACTGTACACTGTATCTACCACAAGATACTGGAAGCAGCTTAACTACCCTTCCTCCTGGGCAGGAGGGAACTGTAAGCAGTTGGGTTGACTGAAACCATTCCACAAAGCCAGCCAGGCTGTCTGCTTTTCATCCATAACCAAAATAAAGAATAAACAGGTTGATTTGGCCTTGGGAAGATCTTACTCCATTCTCCATAGATGGGAGGGAGAGACCTGAATTTAATTCCTAAATCTGGCTAGTGTAAATACTCCTGTACCTCCCAAGACATTCTTATGAGTCACCAAGATTAATCCATTTGTTGCTACACAATATGTACACTTTCAAATGCATTTAATTCATCAAGAGATTACAGCTTTACTTATCAAAAGCAATGGGTCTTATTTACCTTCAGAATGTTTTCAGGATGCTCTTTGGCAGAAGCAACAAACAGGTCATGTCCACAGACAACTCCCTCTGCCAGAAAATACTTGAACAATAAATTGGAGTAAAGGTTGTATTTATCCTCCTCTGTGAAAACAAGAATGGTTGGATTTTTTTTTGTTAGATAAATTGCCCACCTGTAGGTTCACAACACTGTAAAAGGCCTCTTTGGATCTATCTCCTGGAGTATATGATGTACAACAGAGATCAAGGGTAAAACAGGACTCAAAAACTTTTAAAATAATGCTTGATAATATTGTATTTCTAATTTTTCAAGCCAGAGGAGTAGTTCCCAATCAGGCATTTGATTCTAAGATATGAATGGGATACAGCAAGAATGTATTCCTTACAAGGCTTCCCATAAGTATCAACTGAGATGGCTGAATTTATGGATTAATGGAAAGGGTTTCCTTAATTTAAGAGAACTATGTTAATATTTATATTCTTAGCATTTAAAACTTGCTTAAAATATTTGTTATCTGGTGCTTTTCAAAATTCAGCCATATCTGGCATGCTAAACCCATACAGAGGTAACATTCAGAATAGAGACATTCTTATGTCTGCACTTCTTCCAAAGCTGTGAAAACTACAAAAACCAAATGGAAATACTGAAGAAATTAGCAATGCTGTTTTTGAAAGCTAAGCAGAGCAAAATCAGAGCAAATTCCAGACTCATGAATTGACAGTTCAAGCAGTGAGACAATACTTGTTTGCAGACATTGGGAATACTGGCCCACTGAAATGAAAATACAAACTCCAACTTCAGAAAGACCAGCAGTTCCTTCAGCCTCCTGGTGCAAGTTAAGTGTCAGAAATTTCCAGAATTAGGAAGTCTAAGTGAACTCATACAATTAAAACTTAGTGTAACTTCAAGCTGTGGGAAGTGGATATGTGCATAACAAACTGAAATCAGAACCATTTCTGATGTTCTTTATTTGCAGGAAATACCAACAAGAGCAGTGTTAATGCTTTTTATGTTTTTTGGGAGAAGAAGAAATGTGCTACATTAGGTTTCACTTTTTCATCTCTCAATCTGGCAGCTGGAAGACAGCACACAGGGATGTTGAGGCAGAAAAATACAGAGATATTACTTTATACAGAACCAACAAGACTCAATTCATTCCTTGTGTGACTTGGAAAATATTTCCTAACTACACATATTAAATAGTAAAACTAAAAGTAAAGAAAACAGTAACAAAGAGAGAAAATAAAAAAGTCATTCATATCCAACTTGCAAAAAACAGTAAAGAGGAAAATAATTTTTACCTGTATCAGAAGCAAAATGAATCAATGGAGTGAAGGAGAAAAGGAAAGGAAAGTGTATATCCATAAAAGAAAAAGAAAACTAATAGCAATGGGGAAACTTAGGAAACAAATCACAGGAAAATATTGTTGCACTGCTACACTCCCAGTATCTAACACGTGTACTGATACTTTCAGTGCTTAGACTAATCAAGTATTCAAAACCACTGGAAAAAATCCAGTTCTCTAAGTGATATTCCTCAACCTCCATGGGATATTGGGCAAAACAGAATTTATTTCCTGCTTTTTAAATGTCACTTTTACATCCAGTATTTGGGATAGCAGAGTCACTAGAAGTTACTCTAAAGCAGTAGTTCAAAAAAGAGAAAAACATTTCATAATCCAGCCACTAAGACAGGAAATTACATAAAACTGGATATCCAAATAAGCCAGAGGGAATCCAACAATTACAACACTCTTACTACTAGTACTAGCCAGTCTGCAGTTTGTGGTAGAGTCTTAGGGTTTTAAGAATCTAGACTGTACTAATAGAGCTTACCTTTGATACTGTTGACCTGCTTAGGAGGCCATATTAGCCTTCAATGTACTTGCAATAAGACACTGGTTTTTTGGTTTTATTTTTGGGTTTTTTTGTGTTTTTTTTTTTTTAATAATGGTCCTGTGACAGCTCTGAATCATAAAAAGCACAGGACTGACAAAAGATTACTGGTGACAGCACTGGCTTGCTTGCCAAAATTTCATCAGGACGGATTTCCAAAAGAATTACAAACTGAATTTACCTGAAGATTTGGAGCTTTTAATTAAATATCAGATACAGTTTACTCTAGCATCCTTATAAAGTGTCATTAATAGTGTTACTGAAGAACTGCCTTCCTACTAACTCAGTGATGAGACTGAGGATGCAGATCCACACATGAGACTCAGGTGGACACACAAGACTCAGTTAGATCAAACTGAAACATTACCATTTCAGAAACAAAAGGCAGAACTGACACTACCTAAGGTTTTGAAGAAATATTACTGCTGTATTTTGTAAATACAGTCTGTAGCCTGCCTAAATCTTAAACTGTCTCAAGAGGAAAATAAAACTTTGCTGATTAAGTGTCCTTTATACCTGGAGTCCAGAACACCGACAGCTCCTGCCCTATCAAACAATGGCTCTCTCTAGTTATTCATGCTTTGGGTGCCTGCTGCATTATCATTAGTAATATATTATTCACAGTATATTGATTTCCATGTGCTAATCTCCATCTATGAAACTCTTAATTTAAGAACCAAAGACCTCTAGAAATCAAAGTGGCAGCATGAGATCCACATTTTTTTAAAAATTGTCTGAGCTACCTGAAAGAAGCCACCAAGGCTCCCCTGTAATCACATCACTGCAGCAGATGTCACTGCAGGGAGACAATTTTATTAGATCTCTCTCCCTTTGAACAAAAAAGAAAAGAAAACTCATGAGGCACTCTGGAAAGATCCTCAGCTGTAACATTTACATCATCCTCGCTGAATGAAAAATCTTGGGTTCTCAGTTTTTATCTACAGGTTAAAGTTCATCTTCTTCACCATCTGAGGCACAGACACACTGAGGTGATATGTACTTAACTGACATTTAATGGAAGATAAGAAAACATCTTGTTTGGGCCAAGTGTTTTATGTCTTGAGTCTGTGTGTACAACTATATAGACAGTCTTTCTGGACCATCATTTTTGATACTAATTATCCCTTAGAAAGTAAAGAACATACTCAGTTTTTTGTGCCAAACATAACACAGAAACTCCATAAACCATGGATAAATACAAGAAATCATATGATGTGCTGGTGATTTTTTAACTAAGCTAAGAAGAAATATGGCTGTAATAGCTAAGAAGAACTTTTCTCAAATATTATTTGAAATGTTAAAACATATTGTAGAAGTAAAGCAATGAAGAACAGGGATATAAACTTTTTAATTAACTTATCGAAGATTATGATTAATTTTGTTGACTCATGGATTTATTTGTAATATAACAGGGCTAGAGTGGTTCTTACACTGCCATACCCTTCCAAAACATATTTTGCAAAACAGCAAGGAATGTACAAATTAGCAAATTAAAAACACATTCAGTGTAAGGACACATGATTTTAACATAAGCCTTTCCTTTCTTCTTAAATTGATTTTCATAAGAGCAAACTTACAGTAAAAAAAGTAAATTAAGAATTGGAGAGTGAACTAAATATAAACCACCTCATAGTCTCCTACAGTACTCTAAGGATTAGATGTGTCTCAGAAAGCCTTTACAAACAGTGTATCTGGAATTGTTAGAGTCAATGCATCTGTAAGAATCCCTCAGTTCTTCAATTTGTCAGATAGAGGATGCTTTTTATTGATTCATTTCTAGGTCACTAAACTTTTGTGGTATTCAAAAGATCTAAAGTGCATCCATATGGGGCTTTTCTGATAGCATCCATTGTACCCTGGCTTCAATAGTTATGTTACTATTCAAAAGCAAAGGAGTACAGCTTTCTACTTGTAAATAAACAAACAAATCATTTAGCACAGGTACTTCAGCAGCTTACTGATTACTTTCACAGAATCCCAGAATGAAATACTTTCCTGATAATGCTTGGACATAGCATTTGAATGGCTAGGATAAATTTTCAACTGTTACCTTTATCTTTCCAAACTCCTCCACACATCCAAAAGCTCTACCTTCACTCAGTACATGTAGGAACTAACACTTCAGATCATTTTAGTCAATCCTCAGAACAAGCCTGGCCCAAATCCTTAGTCTCAGCCTCCACACTAAAGAGCTGCCCTGTCAGCAGCCTTCATTGTGAACTTCACTTCCAGCTACTAAGGCACATAAACAAGTAAGACCCTTGCAGCTGCAGCCTCTTTTCTGGGTGCAGTCCCCACACATCACATGGCACTGCACAGCTTTCCCCGAGTCTTTTGCAACAAAGACTGTTCTCCAGCTAAGTAGCAGGTGAGTAACTAGTGAAGCGTGAAACTACACGAGGAAAAGAGATTATTTACCTAGAAGTTATGCATATTGTCTCCAGGACAAAAGCTCTTCTGATCCTACAGATAAGGACATAAATAAAATAGTCTATTGTGGTGGCTATCCACTGGGCTCTTTCCACATGAGCGTGCTCTCATGGCTGGAACAGTCATGGAGAAAGAGCAGTGTTGTCACCATGTGTGCAGTGAATTCCAACATAGAACCTCTGAACACTAAGGATAAAAACCAATTCCTATTTCTGGCTCTTTTCAGCACTGCACTGGATAGGCTACAAAACACATAAGGGACATTCTCAGCACCTTTGTGCACAGACTGTCTGCAGCTACTGCTCAAAGAAATTTGTGGGCCATAGAATTAGGTATAGAATTTTTCAGCTTTTATCTAGGCCACAGAAAATAAAAGAGAGCAGATAAGTGTGAGACACTGTAAAAATATGATTTATTTAAAAATTAAGGAAAGAAATCTAATTATAGAAATTGGTATGTGACCTTAAGGAAAAACTCCCTCTGCACAGAGGCATTCATGTTCCAAGAGAGGGATGCAGAATAAGCACTAGAACTGGAAAAGGACTAAAAGGTCAGGAAGAAAATCCACCATAAAGTAACAAATATCATATCTAGAAATATTGTATTTAAATACCTGACTTTCAAACATGAGTATTAAACAGCATGCAGGTCTTTGAAAAACTCCAGTGGTCATTTGTAGTATAATTGCTTAAAATTATGAGAGCAGTAAGAGGAAAGAATAAGCCTGCAACAATGTAATGTACAGATGGCTTATTTTTTTTTTCTCTGCACAAAGTCTAGACAGGTTGCCCTAAAGCTGCCAAAAGCCTGTCATAGCCTATCAGTATTGATAATTTTTTTACCAGATAGATGGTTCTACATTGTGGTCTGATGACCTAAGGTGTGTCTTTCTCTAGCTATGAAAGATCTCTCAAAATTGCTGCAGGTTATAAAACGAGATTAATTTAATAATCTGAAATTCCATTTAAAAGATACTTTTCTAATGTCCACGTTTACTAAGCTTGAGGGGATATACTTTGTGTCACTTGCATTTAATTAGCACATGCCAAACCAGAGTTGTCAAACATATAAGTTACAAAATTTGGCATTTGGCCATACTTCAGGAAGGTGAATTCTGTTAACTGGTATTTTGTAGAATTATATTTAGCAAATCACTGTTTTGTACCTCTCTTGAGATTATCTTTTTCAGCTTTAAAAAGATGATAAATTCAGCTAAATTGACAAGTGAAGAGAGCTCTTACCAGTCAGGTTAAATTGCATGCCTAACAAAAATAATAGTAGCTAATTAAAGTAGCTGAAACTGCTTCAAGGCTTAGAATATACAAGTACAGACCTGTTTTTCACCAGACAACTTTAACTTTTAATAACTGACCCCAGCTACCAACAAAACCCCTCCTACTGATAATCTCTAAAACATTTAGCTCTCAGTGACCTTGTCAAAACTGGGGCTTTTAAAGGTAAGCAAGAAGAGGCTCTTACAGGGTGCCCAGGACACATCTAGTGGGAGTGCTGTACCTCACTATGCAGAACATGTTATATAAACAAAGCTTACATTTAAAAACAAAATAACATCCCCATGCAAACTCTTCCTGGGCTGGCAAAACACATGTGCAACAGCTTTAAGAACATTGGAGTGGAGAGGGGAAGGAGTGTGCTCATTGTGCTTGCTTGTTTTGAGAAGGGACTCCATCTGACCCTGCTGCAGATCAGCTTCCCAGAAGAATCACTAATGTGGTCTCACATCCATACTGAAAAAGCTGCTTTGATGGGGGTTCCACATCAGAATACTTCTCAGGAACCTACTACTGTAAGAATTTTTTTAAACTAAAGTACTAGTTAAAATCCTAATTCTTATTAGATGAACAAATCCTAGGAAGTTTCAAGCTGCTCTGGTAGGTAGGATCTTCCATGAGAATACCATGTGCTTCAACTCTCTAATTTTCATATAATTAAAACACTTTCAAAAGAATATACTATAGAATTAAGTTCAACTGGAAATCACAATGTTCTTCATTATGAATTGAGTTTAAAAAACTTGTACACTTATATTTCAAACAGTATTTTACAGTCTTATCAAGTAACCTGTGCCATTACTACATCTTCAGAACACAACAGCTAAAATAAATATTTTAATACCCTGAATCTACTATTATTTGGTTAAATTAACCAAGATAATGCGTCAAATAATGAAGATGAGCATTTAATTTGCAAAGGGAGCTAAGCTAAAAGTAATGCAATTTATTCTCACCTTAGAGAATGTTGAAGGAAAGGGGAAGAATTTAACCTTTTTATAACACTTGGAGTACAACACAGAAAAATCTTCCTAGGAGGTTTATCACTGACAGCTTCAATCCTGATAATATTAAGCTTGCCTAGACTAATCTCATGACAGAATTTCTTGGTATGCTGACAGTATATTCTAACAATGCCATTACAATGTTACCTGCACCAACTTTAAAAATTAGTCTCCAAATTTTTAGACCAATGAGTCATGAATAAATATAGTTCCTGCTTTCAGATTTTTTTTAATATAATTATGCATTTTGAAAGAAAACAGGGTAAGTCTCATTTGGGAAAAAAAATCAGATCTAAAAGAGGCATTTCTGTCAAGCTAAGTTTCAAATCAGATCACAAATACACAACCAACATAGGGGATAAGCAAATTAAAACCTACCACTGAGTATGGCCAGATATGCCCTCAGATGAAACAAAGTTTGGGTAAAAATCCTTTCAGGAAAAATCTTCCATTGAGCCATCAGCATCCACATGACTGTTTTTCACATCCACAACATCCTGTGGTGAAATATTGCACCACTTCTTTCATTTAATGACAATTATCCTGCCACTAGGTTCATTGGATGCCACCCAGTCTGTCTACTGGAAGGGGCAGTGAATATTTTAATGAGAAGAAAAAATTAATCTAGTCTCACAATCTCTAAATTTTGGAAAATATAATAGGTTCTAACTTTTTTTTTTCTTCCTTTACCACAGCAAGACTGCAGCTCTTCTCAAACTGAAAATGGTTGGAATTAGGTAACGTCAGTTATTTTTTCTGGCAAGCAACTATTCAAATTACTTAATCTTCACCACACCATACACTAATTGATATACTTTATGTAAAAATCAACATTTCCTAAGACTCAGTGACACATCAATAACTGTCTCTAGTGGATAAAATGCGGAAATAAAGATTATCCTTGAAATAACATTAAGCCACAATGAGAGCAATTACCTTGCTCAGTGCCAAACAGAAAATTTTATTCAGTCTCTAGTGCAGCTTACATGAACACTATACCAACAGAAAGTAATATGCTGTAATTCTAATAGTGGCTAAAAGAGATTTCAAATAAATTTTCCCCAAATCCCATTGTTCGCTTCTTTAGTGTTAAGACCAATTTTTGAATTGTAACAATTCAAAATATGTAACCAAAACTCTAGATAAAGATTCAGTTTCCCAAGTGATGGTTGTCTTTCCACTGGGAAAGGAAACCCAGATAAAATATTAGCACCACAATGTTTAAATCCTTTTTAGAAAATTAATGAAAATTATTGATATAAATCTATCTCAAGGCTGAAAAGCCACCCTGCAGAGCTTCTATTGGTCTATACTTCTATGACTTCTCTTCTAGTCTGTGACTAGAGACAAGCAGGCTCTTAAAACACTCTACAGGAACAACTTCTTTGAAACCACCCAGGCATGTGCCAGTCTTCTTTGTCCTAGGCAAGGCTGAAATCTAGTCACTGTTCTCAATTATGAGTCATGAGATTCAAGTGCTCCTTCAGGGTAGAGATTAATACAGGAATTCTTAATTTTTCTGCTGGTTTTGTGTCAACTCAATCAAACAGAAAGCAAAGCTGGACACCTCAGCTGCAATGGAGACATGGTCCCAGAGAGCTGCACTGTGGTGTGTAAAAGGAATTTTGGTGTAGCCCATTTAATCATCTCAGTGTGCCTCATCCACACCTGACAGAAAGCAGGCTTCCCTCACCTTGCTCTCAGTGATTCTGGCAACCAAAAGATTGAAAGGTTCTGCATTGCACACCTTCCTCAGATAGCCAACCTTCAAAAACCCCTTTGTGATGATACAGGGTTTGAATCCAACAGCAGTTTACAAAATCCTAACTAATTTATGTACTTTCCTAATAAATCCTGAAATGTGCTAAACACCCTATTTTCAAACAGAATTCTGGAGTATTCTTTGTGGGTGCTCAAGCCTGTCTAAAATTAAGGTTTTGATTCACCTCCAGTAATTCTTGAGATAGACAATAGTCCATTCTGAAGGCTACACAAAGTGAAGGAACTTGAGAGTTATATTTTCTTAAAGTCTGACTTCAAAACACGGTGAAAAGAGATGCTCTTCAATGAATATATTAAAGGGTGAAATGTTTCAGAATATGGTTTTAAATATCTATATATTCTATACTAACCAATAAGAAGAAGGGTTCCAACAGCTACGCCTCCACCTGGAAACAAAACAAAATGAAGAATAAAGTAAGACTACATTTTAATACTATGTTAGAGAACAATTAACTTTTCTTAGTTTATAAGTCAAAGAAAGGTGATAACAGGGAATTTAAAAATATAAAAGTGAACAACATTTTAATTACCTTTGCAATACTTACTACAATTCTCTATTATGAAATAATTATACATTACATGTAATTATATACTGCACATTACAATTACTTTCACAATATACTGTACTATCATCATTGTGGTAAAAAGATCCTGCAGAGCTCTACGCAACCACGCTCAAGTACTACAGTGGTGATGTATGGTCTGAGCCAGCAGATTCTTACTCAGATGACTCAAGTGAGTAATCATTCTCCAAACTAAATTAATAATAATCACTGTCAAGAGATATTCCTTTGTATGAAGAAGGATGTAACTAATCTACTAAGATTTTAATAGATTTTAGCAAATTTCCAGCCAAGTCTTCGAGGCAAAATCCTGGCTCCACTGCTTTTTATCTTACTGCTGAAAACAGACATGGCAGAAGACTTTCACCCATTGAAACCTGGGCTTGGAGATCATAAATGTCACAACACACACTGTAAAAAAACATACACTATTGAAGACATTAAAAAGTCTTTTATAGTAGATCTTGGACATAACGCCATGAATTCCTTTAGAAGGACAGTGAAAGAAGAAGTTGTATTTTATTTAAGGGAAAGAGTACACTGATTTATAATCTGAATTCAGAGCATTACAATAGTAGAATAACCTGAAATCAGACTATTTTGTTTAACAATTATATAAGACTGTGACAGGAAAGCTAAAAACCCCTCAAGTGTTCACAAGGCCATATGCAACCAGCCTAGTGAAGTGTTTTACATGGAAACTGCAGGATGTTGTCTGCAATTTTGTACTGATTTAAAAGCAAGTTAGGAGCAAACTAATTGATGAATCCCATCAGCACAGTATTGCAAAGCTCCAGAGGTCAGTTCTGGACTGCTCAGATGGATGCCAGTGAACAGGATCTTTCATTTTATACATTTGTAAGAGCTCAATAAAATCCACTAGAAATTTATTCCAATATGAGTTGGATCAACTTCTTAATCTTCAGCTCTGCTAGTGGGACTACAAATGCCTGCTGTATCTGTAACGTTGACAAATACCCAGAAGGAAGAGAAAAAGCAAACTGCCCTCCCATAGGCCAAAAAGCACTACTTTTGTTGCATCATAGCACCTGAATTAAAACCAGAGCAGGACCACTTTGCCATCATGCCATGATGCACTACAATTCGAGCAGTACTTGGCAATGAAAGTGTTTAGTCAGCTACTAATTTCATAGTTATAGAGAGGCAGATGTTTTAAGCTAAATTCCTGAGTCAAGATGTACAAATGCCTCAATATCTACAGCAAGATGATCAAGTAATCAAACATTTTCTAGCTATCAAAAAATCCCCAAAGAAACCAATTTTTACTGCTGTTTATCAGAAAATTAGATTCACCCATGACACCTCCATATTCTAAGCCAATGATTTTTGTTCCACTTATTTTTTCAGGAAATAAATGCAAATGAACCCAAAAGATGTACCACAGGGGAAAGTGTCAAAAAAAGACCTGAATCTGAAATCCTACTGATGTTTGATACAAAGTATGCTTAATTGTTCAGGGGGACAGAACACACGGGGTACTAACAACAGTTGTTAAAATCAGAACATGCTCTACATAGCCCAGAGTAAAGAAAAGCTCTAGATATCGAGATTTTACCAAATCCTACATTGACACAGAAAATATGATTAAAGCAGCTATAAGTAATGTATTAGCTTGTGGCAATAAGAACTTTAAAACCTTGGTTAGAAAAAGTTCACTTGTAGCCACGACAGAAGTAGTCTCTTCTGCTTTTACAGTGAATTTGTTTGCCAAACAGTGCAGCCAAAATCCCCTGAAGCTGTATTTTCAGATCATCAGTGATACTGTTCTACAAGGCAGAGCTGTAACATATATGCACCTATCCTGGTTGCTAAAGGCAAACTCAGGTCAGAGCATTGTCTTTATCAGATATAGTGAGTGGTTTAAACAACTGTCTTCTATTAGAGGGAATGCAAAACTATTGCAGTTACCATGGTTACATCTTCATATTACAACGAGCAACAATACTAGTAAATTAAACAGAAGGCAGAAAACAGGAAAAAATAGCATGAATGCTGATGGAATCAAAAGGAAGAGGCAAAATCTTTGAGTTTCCCAAGAAAGCTGCTGTGAACTTGCTTTCTTCCTAATTTTACTATTTTAATTTTTCTTTGCCGCTATCTAAGGCAGTAGAATATATAAACATCTAAGCAAGATTCATAACTTTCCACATTGCTACTTACAGCAGAGAGATCTCAGATCTTATGAAGAGAAGCACAACACACTTTGCAAGCTGAGAAATGTACAGATTGTTTTCAAAGCATCTCCCTGACCTTTTTTCAAGCCATCTGAAACAAACACTCAATACCAAACATGCGATGGTTTTATTACACAATAGTTGTGGCTCATTGCAGAGAACTGCTCTAGCATACATCAGGTCCATAAATCTTGAAAGTAAACTTGAATATAAAGTCATCCAAAGGAAATTCACTCCTTTAGAGCCCCCCATGACAATGTAACCAGCCAGCAGCTGGAGGGTGGAAGAAACTCTTCCTGGGATTCTTTGTCTTTTCCCCTCTTCAGAAGCTCCTCACTAGACCTGTGTGTGATAACACCATGCTCTCCCTCACTCACACTTACTCACAAGCTACACCTTCATGTCTGGCAAATAATTCTGTATCTGGGTTACAGATTCTGAACAGAGTAAATTTAAAGTCAAGCCCATGCCAGAGATCTACAAGACTGCCTAGTGACTGTTACAAAGAATGTCTATGAAAATATCAAACTAAAAGAGTTAACAGTAACTTCCACTGGGAATTTATAAAAAAAAAAAGGATTGTCCTCAGTCCCTGCAGACAATAAAAATTAAATGTTTTACAGTCAATTATTTAACTGCTAGTGGGCTAGACAAAAGAAAAAAGTACCAATATTCTTTCAGAAACACATAAATAGCATTCTGCTTTTATGAAGCATTTCCACACCCAGAAGAAGGACACAAAGCAGACCAAGTCAACACTTGTAGAATCACCAGCATGATGGGCTGCACTATCAGAGGCTCAGTCAGATGCTCAAAGGATGTTCCCCTTTACTCAGCACTCACAGATCACATCTGAAACACCAGGCCCAGATGACTTTGAGCCCCTGTGTTCAAGAAAGAATAAAGATTAACTGCAGTGAGTCCAGGGAGAAGAATGAAAATGGGGCAACTGATTCAAGTGCCTAAAGGAAGTGGGCTTGGTCAGCCTGGAAAAGAGAGGAAAACCTGAAGGCCCTGGGGTGATACCCAAGAAAAGCTACTGACATACAGATGAGCTCTTTACTGAGGTGCAGTGGGAGTGCAGCAAGCATCAAGTGGGAGCTGAAACATGAGAGGTCCCCAGTGGATATAAGGAAATAGAAAATTCCCTTCAGAAATAATTAAACATTGGACTGGGTCATCCCGAGGTGCTGCAAAATCTCTGCCATTGCAGATTTTCAAGACTACACTGGACAAAGCTCTGAACAATCAGCTCTGAATTCAGAGCTGAGCCTGCTTTAAGGCTGCAGAGGGTAAATTCTTGAGGTCCCTCCTCAGTCTCCAAAATCAGTGATTCTGTACAGGTTCACCCAGTTGGAGGTCTGTTCCAACAGAGCCTGGCATCAGTGGAAACTTTATTATAGTCAGCATGCTTAGCATGAGTCTTTCCTGGCCTACACACTCAGCCTCCAAAAATCAGGGATTTAAGGGCTAGGAGGATACCCAAGGTTTAACATAGAAATGTAGAGCCCAGATTTACAGAGATGCCACAACCCCCCCAAAAAAATCTAAAAGTACTTTCAAAAGTTGCTGTTCCTAGGGACAAGGAATTTCCTTGATGTTCAAGTATAAATAATAGTAAGCTCAGGAAATTATGAAATATTTAAAAGACAAGGAAAATGTAGAAGGGATACTGGGTTTATGGGAAGTGTCCTCAGTTTCCATAACAAACCACTAACTGTGTTAGCACGTGCCTAGAATTTTATAGGAGAATGCCACCACAGGAGCTGTCTACATCTTCTGAGCCATGTTGTTCAGAATCCACTGTTTCTAAAGGGGGATATGAACTGGAATATTCAATGCAAATCTGCTTTTTGTGCAATTAGAAGGCTTCACAAATTACACTCAATGAAATATTTCTCTCTCAAGCAGAAAGAGCTTCCTCCACAATGATCCTAATTCCTCATGGAAGTGCAGACACACACACATAAAAAATTATATACAGGCTGCAGAAAGTCCTTTACACGATGGATACAACTTTTATATTACAATTAATCATACAGAGTATCCCTAGAGAGAAAAGTGGCATTCTGTGTACCCCAAGGATGAATGAACAAAGTTAAAATCTGTGTGAAGAGTTAGAGGACCATACAGCCCTGGTGCACACAGATAAACCACGCTGTTCATACCAGCAAATGAATTCGTTCCCAATCCAGGGGAAAGTGCCGTTCACAACGGGTGACACGGCAATAGTCACAACAGATGAGTCCACGGGACCATCTCACACCCTGACACCGACAGCAGGCAAAGGCAGATCCACAAACAGCAAAACCAGCGTCACAGCAGCGCAGTTTATCTAAGGAGGGCACTTTAATGATGTAGCTGTGGCGAGCAAGGCAGAAAAGACACACTGAGCATCCCAACACCTGCCCCAGCGGAGCGCGAAGCACCCGGCGGTGAGGCAGCACCCGCGGCTTTCCAAGCCGAGCCCCTGCCTGTGGCAGTGTGAAACACCGCGCAGCAAAGCGCTGCTCGCTCCGCTCCCGCAGCAGCTCTGCGCCCCGCCAGGGCTGCTCGGAGCTGTCAGCGCTCACGGCGGCAAACACGGCCTGCCTCGCCCCGTCCTCCTTCCCCTCCCGCCCTGCCCCAACCCCAGGGACTGCGGGGAGCAAGGAAAAGCCTGCGGGAGCAGCCGCGGGGTTACGGGAGGCGAAAGGCAGGCAGGGCCTGGCAAAGGGGAGGGCGGCGGGGGCAGAGGGGGCACAGCACCGGGTCCCAGTCCCGCTGCCACCAACCTAGCACACAGTCCAGGGAGGGCAGCCCGCTGGAGAGCAGCAGCTGCCCGTGGCGCACCGAGNCCCGCGCCCCGCCGGCCGCCGCCATGTCGGGGCCGGGCATCAACTGCGGCCGGGCGCGCCGGGAGGGCCGGGCCCCGGCTCCGCCAATGGGGGAGCGGCTCGGGGAACAGCGGCCCAATGGGAGCCCGCGTTGTTGGCACGTGCCGAGCCCGGGGCGGTGAAGGGCTGAGGGCCCGGCAGCGAGCGGGGAGGTGAGAGTGGGGTTGTGGCGGCTGAGGGGCAGCGGGACCTTGTGTGGGGCTGAGGGGTCCGGGGAGTGCGGTGCGGGTGCTGTGGAGGGGGACGCCCCGCTTGTGTCTGTCCGGCGTGTCAGTAGGGCCGGGCATGCAGCGGGCCGTGAGCGGACAGGCTCGCCTGGCGCGGCAGCAGCCCCTTCGGAAAGGGCCTGGAAGGGAAGAGAACTTGTAAAACGTATTTACGTAACTGCATGTAGCATAATATGTGAGTATGCTTGGGATCCCTGCTTGTTTATACATAGCCACGGACCTGTGTGATTTAATGCCTTAACTTGGGAGCAAGATCTTGCATCAGCGTGATGGGCCTGGACCAAGATGTGTGGTAGAAAAAGTTAACGGACATTAAAACGCTTTGACAAATTCTAGTATGTTTACTTTGTCAGTCAACGCTTTATATTCTGGTACTCTGAAAGCAAGGGAACCCCCTGTCAGTATATAGAACAGCCACTATCACAAATATTTGTATGTTTGTTTTTCATCTGTTGGTGATTCAGATGCATCCCAAGTTGCCAAGACACTTGTACGCCGCAGAATATAAAAGTGAAGCTTTAATACTATAATCCCTCACTCTTTAATTCCAATGTATAATGTTTACTGTTGTTCTGAGCCAAATTTTTGAACATCTGTGGTTCTCAAGTCTCTTCTTAATTGAGTGGGGAAAATCCTCGGGTTAAATATGAGCAGCGTGAAAGAGCAACAGTATGTGGGCAGTCCTGAACCTCTGAGTTTTTCCTTCATATCCAGTTCAAATTCAGGGGCATGAAACTTCAGTATGATGTCTCCCTAGCTGGGGAAATGATGTTCTTTTTGCTGCTGGCCAAGCTTCTTCTCATGCTAAGCAGTGGACAGTTCAAGATCTTTTATCAGGAGTATCAAGAGGTAGACTTAATGTTTTGTATTTTCTGTTAAGATGTGCAATACTGAATAATAAGTAATATTAAGTGTAGATTATTGTTTAGTGAAAATTAGAAGTATCTGTAGAGGAGAAAATCCAAGGACATTTGAAAACATGGAAAGAAATAAATATAGTTGTTTAATTTCACTTCTGTAATATGTGACCAATGAGGTGTGACTATCTGGAATAGGAAAGGCCAAGAAAATAAAGACCCAAAGCATAATTCACAATTTTTTTAAAAGGGTTTGAGCATCTGTTCCTGTCAGTGGGATCCAGTGGTGGAAATTCTGTCTAACTGAAGAGGAGGCTGAAATGGGGAGGGAGTTCTGCACTTTTAAAATATTGCAGTAATTCTGCCATTTCTTACTGTATACTGTCATCCTGGAGCCCAAATCCCTGAATATTTCAGGTGTGAGTACTTGCAGGTGTGTGTAACACAACAATTGCAGGATATGTTGGAGAACTTGGTTACAGAAGCTCGTAACCCAATGATAAGGATATCTTTGATAAATCACTGCTTACCTGTCAGCAAGAGAATCAAGTGATAAACTTCATGTACTCAATCTCTGTGATGATTTTTTGCCATTCCAAGCACTACATTTTCTTTTCTTACTTCATTAACACAAAGTATTTCCTTGCTTTATTTTTTTTTAATTAAAATACACTATTATAAGTTGTCTTAACTTCACAGTGTAAACATACATCCAGTGCTGAGCCTCTCTTTCATTCTTTCATTTCTCATTACTATTTGCCTGACATGTAAGGAGTTTTTTTTATACTTTTTAAACCTCATTTAAAGGGCAATTAAAATTGGAGGGTAAATATTTATTTTTTTTTTCTTATCTGTCCTCTTGGAGCATAAAGAAAGTATTTTCCAAATGGGAATGCTTGTGCCGTGGTCCTTCCAGTTTTAGTGTTTCTTGGATAAACTGCACATTTACTGGAGGTCTCAGTGGCTCAGGAGCTGATCCAGTGGCTCAGGGTTGCAAAAGAGGAAGTCTCCCTCCCTTCTCTGTTTGCAATCCCGCAAACCCTGGTGCTTATCAGTTCCCTCCTTGAGCTGAGCGAGCTCTCTGACCTGACTTGGAACTCTCCATTGACTTTCTTAATAGTTTTATTTTGTGCCATCCTGGTGAGCTGGTGCTGTATGGAAAAGGACACATACACACCGTGGGGAGAGGCAGCCCAACCTCCCAGCTCTTGCCAGCTGTGAACTTCGTAGCTACTTCAGAATTTCATGGATTTTTACATAAAGTGATATTTTTGTTACAAATTTTTCTGTTAGGCATTCTTCCAAATATAGAGAAATGGTGTCCTACATTGTAACTTACAGCAGGAGAGACTACAGCAGGATATATAACAAAAATAATGGAGAAGTAGATACAATTTTTTCAGTAGGAGAACTGAACTTTTAAAATACGTCAGTAGTGCTGTTCGTGATGCTCATTTTTCCCCAGTCACATTTGAACCTGATAAGTACAGTTAAAGTCTTAATGATTTAGAAAGCAAGTGGAAATAAGATGTTTTCCAGTAGGTGAGGGGGTTTTCAAATGTTAATATTTTAATACAATAAAGCTTTTCAACTGCATATATGCTTATGAAAATACTGCTTACAACATCTGACTTTACCTGTATTTCAGACAAATTTCAGAGATGGAACTTATTTAATGGAAGTTTAATCTCATATTTATTTTTGGTTAATTATTTTTAAATCAATGATGTTCATTTTCAGGAATAACTATAGTTTCTTCACCTTTTGAATGACACTGAAAGTTTGCTTGTATTCGCATGTCCAGTTTTGAAAAGGTGAATTTTCAGTCATTGTAGAAGATCCCACTAGGATCTGCTGTCTGGCAGAAAGCAACACCACAGGACTTTTAATTCTAACATCACCCTAATCCTCAAATGCACATTATGAGGTAGAGAAGTCCTACTATTCCTGCTCTAGGGGTGGAATGGAAATGCAGAGAAACTAAGGAACGTGGAAATGATTTCCAGTGTTCAGGAAGTTTCTTAGGAAGTTTTTGTCAGCTGAGCTGTGGCAATGGACAGTGGTCATATTCAGCTCATTGGAGAATGGAGAGGTTTGAACATTTTTGTCTATTTTGGGATGTCTTAAACTATAGAATAATCAACTTTCCGTTTTTGCAACTCACATGTTGTCACATAGATCTGATCAAATGGGGATGTCAATTTTAACTGCAAATCCTAACTATGCTGTGGAGAAATCAAGCTCTCTGTTTTCTTCTTCTCACAAATCTGCTGGTCCAGTTCAGCTACTTGTCTGTGGATTAAAAGGATTTTGGGTGAAAAAATGGAGGGAATACAATGGTGAGCGACAGAGCAGTCAGAGCATTTGGGAAAAGGTTGGAATTTGGTCTGCAAGTATGTTTGATGTTTCTCTTCAAAAGCTGTAGCCTACAGATTTAGGGAAAATCCTGATGTCCCCAGAATAGCAGCCCTTGAAGTGTGCTTTGGATATTTGTGGGTGACAAGAGGAAGCACAGTTGTCCTGGCCTCTCTTTACCACGTGGGTTGCCCGTGCAGGCTGGCAGGGCCTCCAGTTAACACCAGCAGCACTGTGTGGGCAGTGTTATTGATGGATGCGTTCTATTGTCTTTGCTTTCAAATTAATGGCTTTGCTAGGTTTTAATTGTGCTGCATAAGGTTCATGTATGCTCTTGTCTTTAAACAAAATGCTGTTCATTTTGGAATAAAACCCCAGCCCGTTTTATTTCAAACCTGTGTGTCTGCCCAGCCAGTTTTCAGTGATATTTTTCTGCTGGATTTATGTGTGGGATAGAAAACCACATCCTAGTGGCAGTTTTAATTCATAATCTTATTAGTGTTTGCTGTTGCATCGCCAGGCTGCTTCGCTCATCAGTTGTGGAATGTGCTGGTATTAGACTGTACTGATTAAAGTTTTCTGGTCACCAAATCAGCTTAGGCACCGAGTCACCTGACCAGGCTGGGCTTGCAGTCATGTGACCCGCGCCCTGCTGAGCTCCCGCTGGCAGCTGAAACAAGGTAGTTTGCTTTTGAGATGTTCTTAAGTATCTAACAGCATGGGTCGTGGATTATGGCTGCAAAGAAGATGGCTTCATTTTCCTGATCTTTGAACTAGCTCGAATGGGATAAGTTTGAAAGTGCAGGATCTTCAGGCCGTGAGCCAACAACTGGAAAGAATGTTTAATCCTGGAAGCTCTGACACCAGAAGACCTGGATTTTCAGTGTGAAAAAACTTAAAGGCTGCTTATCCAGTCAGTCTGTGGCAAATGAAAGAATTAGTTGGAGTGTTTAGGACTTGCCAGTTGTATGATATTATATAAAACATGACACAATTATATTCAAAAATCCTCTGGATGTTACCTGATTTCATCCTTGTGGGTATCCTGAACAACAGGAAAAGATTTTAAACAGATCTTTTAAACGAGAAGTAGATTAGGAGACATGAGTTAAAGTAGTATGTGCTGAAGACAAGAAATCATTTTAAAAGTTACTTTATGTTTCTGTAATTTCAGAACTGTATAATATTACTGAAACCTGCAGAAAAATAATCTTGAAAGTGAATTGTGAGTTTAATTTAGTGTCTTAATAAGCTTCATACAGATTAGTGCTGTATTTAATAAAGATTATTTTCCTTGTGTTCTCATACTTCCTGGTGAGACCCACAAACATGGAACCTCAAGTTTCCAGTGTACTGGCCAATATTTTTTGGTTATTGTCTCCCACAGATATTCCAGATAGGAGTGCTAGCTTGATTTTTCAGCTACCACCAACTTTCACAGCACTCTGGCCATCCACAGAATGGGGCATGAACCAGGGTGTGCTGCAGTAAATAGTTCTGTAGAGATGTGTAACTCCACCTGGGCTGGACACAGAGCCTTGCTTGCTCTTCAGAAAATTTGATTACCATGGTAAACTTATTAGGTCACTGAGGGGCAGATGAAAAAAAAATAGTAGTTTTGGCCTTTAAGTAGTCAGGAAGTAAAATTTAGATTTTTTTCAGTGTGAGTTACAAAGTTGGATGAAAGACAAGCAAGTAACCTAGTAAAACTCATTGTAAATCCAGGTTCACAACTGGCTACTTAAGGAAACTTAAATTGTTTCAAATTTGGAATAATGTTTTGGTGAAAAAAACAAACATCAGGAAGCACTGAATAGCTGGCTTTTTTTTTTTTTTTTNTGGCAAACCATCATTATTCTTTATCTCAGTGGATTTAGCTTCCATCTCCTACATTGAGCCTGCCAATTCCGTGCCAGAAGTGCTGTATTTGTATCTGGGAGCAGCATTTTTTCCCCCAGGTACTAAATTACATTTTGTGTGATATATTATATGTAAGAGGAATAAAAATGCATTAACATTTAAAACTGTGGATACTGAAACAGATTGAGGGAAACCAAAATGTTATCAAGGTCCTAGAAATAACAATCCTGTAACTGATTACTGCAGAACAACTCAGTGTATTGGAAATGGGACACACCAGAGGTTGTGGGTGCTGCAGGAAATGGGAACTTCACAAATTGTTTCAAAGTTCTGTCTTGGTTTTCTATGGAAAGAATGGATGTGTGTTACTTCATTGCAATGAGGGGGTAATTCATCTGAAGTTTTAGCCCTAAGCTTTATTAGAAAACTCGTCTCTTCAGTAGCCATGTTTTCAGTATTTCTGTGATTTACAGCTGTGACTGTGTCCCTAGCAGAGGAGGAAAGGTAATGGAGCTTTTTTTTCACACCCAGCTCTTAAAATTCTGAGAAAACTGTTGCACATTCTTGGAGCCTCGTGCTCCCACCTTCTCTTGATTGTGCTTCCATTGGTCCAAGAAGTGTGAGTCGCTGTTTAATCTTGGTATTCTCTTGCTATTGCCAAGCCACAGTGATTTTAAAATGGAATTTCTGGCACAAAAGAACTGAAATTCACGAACCTTAAATTGTAGGAATATCATCAATCTTCCTAGCACGCACAGAATAGCTGTGAAAGGAGCTGTATGACCAATCACTGATTTTCATTTTGGAAAAGCAGTGTGTTATGGAAGAAAGGGCAAGCCACATTCTGGTCTTTTGGAACAAACCAGATGAGCAAATTTAGATGAAATAAAATCTGATCACTTATTAAAATCCTAAATAGTTTTTAAGAAAGCAGTTCAGGGAGACAGTACTAGTCAAGTTACACAGTGATTGTTTCTGTACTGCTTTTCTCTTTTACAATTACTTGTGCCCTCATTTGAAACTCCTGTTCGGGGTGGATGTCTGTGGTACAATTAGTCATACAGGCCATGCTTGGTGTTTGGTATTAGTGAGGTGCAGTTTGTGAGGCTGGAGTGTCCTCATGTCTTGCAGGTGCTCTGCACCTCAACTTGGAATTATTTGCTAAATTGGAAGAAGGCACCTCTATTTATTTGATTCCCTAAGTAGTCAGTTTTCACATTTATTATTGTGTCAGCTGTATCTTTTACTTTAAACCATCAAATTAAATAATAGCTTATGCTGGCTTTCTGTTTTAGTTCATGCATTTAAAACCTGGAAGTCAGATAAAAAGATAGTTTCAGAATAAATTCAGTATATTATTTATGAGTGGAGCAACACATTAGCATGGAGTTCACAATAGATCATATCGCTTTTATTCCATCTTACAAGCTTAGCAGCACAAACAGAATAATCAACATATTATTTGGCTGTCATCTGCTGAACAGAAAGCAGAGATCACAAGGAGGTTTTCCCTAGCTGCAGTGATGGCCTTTTTGTTCCAAGCCCCCATCTGGGAGGGCCATGGTGTGTTATCATATGGAACGCGGGGTTTGCTGTAATCTGCTTAGCTGCACTGCAGTTTGAATCTTTATTCCATGTTTGTGTAATTTATAATTTTAATGAGACCATGGCTCTTGTGGGCTTTGAAATATATTAAAAGCTCTTTTGTGCATATGCTTTTGTTCTTGCTTAATAGGCTCAGTGTATTTAAAACTGATGAATTTTTATTCATGGATTTGGATGTCTGGGGATTAACTTAGACTGAATATCATTGCACTCATCTATTGATGTTTGGAACTTTTTTTATACTTGTATCTCTAAGTGGAGATGACCTTACAAAACTTGTGTTTTACACATAAAACAGCTCAGAAATAACTAATAAAATTTTATTGAGCAATGAGAAAAAATACTGATTACAATTTATTTTTACTGCATAAACTCTCATGAAGTACCATTTTGCACTGAAAAAAGGCCTTGAATCCGTGTACATGTGTGTATTTAGAACTTTATAACTTAAAAGCAGTTTGGGAAAGCAATCAACATTTTTTCAGAATAATAGCAGTGATAAGCACTTGAATTACATTTTTCTTCTTTTCAGGTGACTTGAAAATGTAGATACTGAACACTTTCTTGTCTGTTGCCTTTCTCCTGTTTTTTAACACATTTTTTTAATGCAGAGTGTGCATAAGCTATTTCATTAGAAGGTGATGCTCATAACTGGGGAGTATTGATAAACATACAGAAGGATTCTTCACTGCTATGTTCTTACAGTGCTAAAACTGGTCTTGTTTTTTGCTTTTGTATTTTTCACATGCTTAATGGTTTGTTTATGGTTTAATTGTCTGTCAGGTTTGATTTCCTATTTGTTTAAAGATTTTATACCTTGTGACTTCTGGGTTCCTAAACTACTGTGGAGCACTCTTCAGTGATGGCATTTTCTCTGAGACCAACTTTGGCAATAAGATGGGGACAGTTGTATTTTTTCTAAATAGTCTTGCTGATGGTGTACTGAACTGTGGAGGGGTTTTTTGATGTGGAGAGGGTTTGGGTTTTTGTGTTGTTTTTTTGTTGGGTTTGCTGGTTTATACCAGCCAACCATCATCTTTGTAATGACAAAATATTTTAAGTAAACAACCTTTTTAGTTCTCAGTGCATAGAGGAGTTATTTACCCCTCTTCTATTCACTGCTGTCAGCAGTATTTCCAAAATCATGTTTCCACAAGATGTGTCAGCTGGGAAGTGCAAGGGACACATGAGCCATGTAGGGTTGTAGATTTTTAGTGCCTAATGTGAAAATTAGGCTTGTAACTCTTTGTCTTACGAAACTGAAATAAATTTTCAGTGTTTATATGTCTGTGTCTCAAGAAAGTGAGTATATTGAAATTGAAGATGAACACATGTAGTTATTTGACCACTGTGACATAGGCACAGCCTGTTTTTCTCAGTTACCAGGAAGGTGACTGTGGAGTCTGCCAGACCTTTGGTGTTTGTCCTGACTTTGGCCTTGTTGCAGAAGGCTGTAAAGTGAATATTTTGGCCTCCCTCAGGCCCAGGCTTGCCATGTATGACCATGCCTTTGCTCAGCTGTCTGGATTTCAGTGTTCAGCAGAGAGGAGTATATGGAGCTGCAGAGGAGGAGAAGCTTTGGAATGCATCTGGCCATTAAAATAGCACTTTATTCAGGGTTGTGCAGGTGTTAGGAGCTGCTTCCCAAAGGTAAATAGAACCAGTGAGAACTACCTGAAATCTGTGTTGAAGAATTGCTCATTCTTGTCGGTAGTCTCTGGTTATTTAACACCAGTGGATTGTGTCATGTGTGTTATGTTTGCAGGATTAAACTCCTTGTCAGCTTGAGATCAGGAGCTGAAGGAGCTCTCTCATTGGAGACAAACTGGCAGTGCCTAGCAGAGATAATGTGTAAAACTCATGTCTTCCAGAATATCACCAGGCTTGCTCACTTTTGCCAGTGTTTCTTCCACAGTAAAGCAACAGCTGGAAATAAAAAGCAATTCTGTCTGGTCCCCAGCACAGAGGGACCTTTTGAAAAATGTTCTTTGTTTTGCTTTAGATGTTCAGAATCCTCAGATTGTAATTAGAATATATAAAGCATTTTGTATATTGTGGATCTAATATGGGAATCATCCAAATAAACAAGATGTGCACCCTTTGCTCTTCTAGCACATATAACATCAGTTTCATGCAGAAGTTTTAAAATAATAATTTAATATAAATAACAGCTCAAACATAAATATTTAAATGGCCTAGTCAGTGTGAAGTTTTTTTCTTTGGTTTGGATTTTTGGATTTTTTTTTTAAATAATATCAGAGTAATTGTGTGGGAAACGGTGCAAGTTATGTGTAGAGAAAGGTGTCTGGTTAGAAGTGGAGACTGTTAGGAGAAGAGTTTCTGTTATGGGAGGAAAAACTGATAAACTATCACTACATATTCAATGAAATTCCAAAATTGGAAAACATTATATAAAGCCAGAAAATATTTATGAAAGTGAAAAATCTATTTAGTGCCAAGTCCAGTGATTTGTTTAGTCACAGTTTGAGTGCCTTCAGCTTTGATTTTCCTGTGTTTAAAAATTCAGCACTGTATCTTAAATTGTTTTACACAATGTAATTGGTTTCTGGAAATGATAAATCTGCTCATTGATTTTCTAATTTTATTATGTACACAGCTAATTGTAATCCTAGATTACAGCAAACAAAATGTTAATTTCTAGACAACCTATGTACATTTCCCTTAGAGTGTGAGTGTTACAGAAGCAAAGAATACAAAGAGAATACCATTTGTGCTATCCTCACAGGAGCTGTCAATAAAAGATGTAATAGGGGATTTAGGAATCTGGAAATGGCCAACTAATTTATGTGAATCTATTTTATTTCAGCTAGAAAGCCCAAGCTCTGTTTCGTCTGCACTGCATATTGCAGAGCACAGGCTGTCTATAGAAAACCAGGCGGCTGCATATGGATAGTCCCTTGATATCATTCACTTGCTGTGTAATCTTATTATGCAAAGTTCTAATCTTCACCTAGAATGAATGCCTCTGGGTCAGAATATAGTCATATCAGGGTTTTTGAGGTCATGTTTTGTGATCCTTAGCTTATTCTTCTAAGTAGAGCTGGGATTTAAAGTGTATTCCCCAGACACTGGCAGAGATAGACGGCAAAACCTGCTGCCTTTTTGGAAGACAAGACCAACATGAGGTCCCTGGTAGGATTAAACTTGATTTGTAGCTGTAGGATTTTTTAACAGATGTATTATTGGACAGGGAATAGGGGGCCACCAGCACAGCGAAATTGGATCACAATTGGCATTCTCAGGGAGTCCGCTGGCTGCTAAAACAGCAGCTGCATGTGGATTTGACTTCTTTCAGGTGAAGCGACTTCCAGTCATTTGGAAAGGATGGGATGAAAAGGAACCTTGGTGATAATTTTGATGTCTGCAAGATTTAGTACCAATGTAATGGGATTATCGGTAACACCTTCACTGCAGAAAAAGCCACCTGGCGCTATAACTGGCAGCAACTGAGAACTAATCCTTTCCCATCTCTTGGATGTCATTCATGAGGCTCAAAGTGATTTCTGCCCTGCTAGCTGTGATTAATTTTATAAACAAACAAACAAAACCCGGGTGATGAAAGCATAGGCCGTGGAAGGAAAAGGGGACAGAAGATAATAGTAATTACATTTTGCATTTTATTTCTGTGGGGGATAAACTATACAGTTGTGGTAAAATAACCAAATTGTGTTCTCTGTGATAAATATGGATGTGTGACCTTTTTTAACCAATGTGAATTTGAGTATAAATTTTTCAGCTACCTGCTATATGATAGTAGGTACCTGGATAGTGCCTGGAAGTAATTACAACAGGTTTTAGACCATTAGTTCTGCAATAAGGATGTTTATACTACAGAGCCATTAAGTTTTCAAGGGGCCTGTCACTTAAATAATTTGTTTTATTGTGCTTAATGGTCTTATATTTGATCTGGTGGAGTTACCTGCTGATGGTACTTTGTGTGCTATGGAAAACTTCAGCTGTTTACTTTCTTGTGATCAACAATATGACTGTGTCAAAAATGTACTGATACAAAGTTCTTCTCAGAGGAAACTATTATATTTTAATGATGCTCAAGTTAATTATTTCTGTGTGGCTTTTGTTAAACAAACTAGTTTGTTTTGATGGATTTTTTTTACTGGAGTTAATCTTAGTAAAATCAATTATATGAAGTTGTTACTTAACAATACATAGAAACTTTCAGGATTTTAGTTATTTGGAATAAATATTAGATATCTAAAGATGAACCTCAGGAGGTACCTTGCCAGGGTCAGGCTGTATAATCCAGGTCATATGCCTTCATTTGAAATTAACTTTCTTGGGTAGTAGTCAAAAGCTTTAATATAAAGCTGAAATTTTTTTGATTGTTACCATAAAATCTGATAAGCTTGAGCATTTGTAGGAAAGGAAAAAATCCTTTGTACTATGTTTATAAATGGGGGTTGGTGAAATCCATGTCTCAGGAGTTAAGAATTTATTTTAAGAGAATTGGGAACAAAATTTGAGAGCTCTTTTCTCATGTTCTGTCCTTGTGGTTAGTTTCTTACCATGGCAGCTCTAGCAGCAGGCAGAGCTCTCTCACTTTGAAACTTATTTTCTGGGATGTATAGCGGTTGTTTGGAGTTTCTTAATAAAGGTATTTTAGTTACAACCTAACAGCTGTTGGCATGGGAGGTTTGCACATTCTCTTGATGCTGTTACTGTTTATTTGTCCCAATTTGATCTGCATACTCTGGGCATTGTAATGCATTGTTTGTAAATGCCTTTTTACCTGCAATACCCACAGGTGCCTAAATTCTCTACTGAATAACATGGAGCAAAATTAGAGGATGCTTGTGCAGTATTTTTCTTTCTCCCTGAATTGAGAAGCAATGTCAGGCTGCCATTCTAGCAGGTGCTGTTAAGAAGTATGGATGATGTACTTCTCTCAAAACATGGTTGTGGCCATGCATTCACTGTAGTTCTGCAACCAAATTCATCTACTGTGCCTCCACCTTCCTTTTATCACCCGTGCCACGTTTCTGGGCTCACAGTGTGCGTGGCCCTAAGAGTAAGGCATTGGTTGATGCTTTCATGGTGCACTGAACTGAGAAGAGCCAAGCACTTTTCTGCCTCACCAGAATGAATTCTGCTGAAAGTGCCTTCCCCTTCCAGGGGAGCTGTTCAGTTCCTGCAGTGTGTATGCAGTGAGCCAGGTGCTGCATCTGCCAATGACACAATTCAAGACTTTGCTGTTTTCCATTGTATTTCCGGTTATTACTGTGAAAATGGTCAGATAATCTTATGAATGATAAATCACAGCTTGGTTTAAGCTGTTCTAGTCCAGAGAAGGTTATGTGAATAAAAAAGTACATATTTTTTGGAACAAGGAAGTGAACTTGGTAGAAAATATTTGCTCCCAATAATGGTTGCCTTTTGAATATATTCAGGCAAAATTGCCAGTAAATTCTAGTGAGAGTTGTGAAAATAAAGCTATGCACTTTTCAATTCCTGTCTTTAATTAGTGAAATGCAATGAAATGTAGAAGAAGATGTCTTTATTTCATTTTGAAGTAGGCATATTTTACACAGCATTTTTCTTTTTTTTCCTTTCAACATACTGTATTTGCTTAGTAAGCTCTGTTGACCCATCTTATTAAAAGAGGGAAACCTTGCCATGATTTTAGTTCATGATAAGGCAACACTGAGTTTAAGGGGATTAGAACGTGATGCAGTTACTTCAGTATGTTTGTATTCCACTTCCTTAAGTATAGCCATCAAATTATGGTAAGGAAACATTTTAGTTAGATTAGCATTACAGGAATTGGATCTCCTAATCACAGTTGGACCTGAATATTTGGGAAGGGGGTCAGAAAATGTTGACAGGCTAATGTGCTGCAGAAGTTTTGGCACTGTGCTGCAGCTGAGATTAGAAAGAGCTGATGCCTTATTTCTATTTCTACCTCTTCAGGCCTATCTGATTATTTGTTGGGTTTTTTTAATCTTGTCCATCTGTTACACACAAAAGATGGGTTTATAAATGTTAGATTGGTTGTTCTCCAATGAATGATCCTCTTGTGTTTTGCTGTAGAACCAGCTGAGCAACGTTCCACTGTAGGATGCTTCGCAATGCCCTAGGAAAAACCTTCCGATTTCTGGGCTACACGGTGCAATATGGCTGCATAGCACACTGTGCCTTTGAGTACCTTGGAGGAATTGTTGTGGTAACTTCATTTGCATGACATTTAAAAGGAGCTAAAACTGTAATACTGATGTTTTTATATGTGACCACGCCAGTATTTCAGGTTTCTTAATTTTCTTTGAAGCATGTAACACAATTTATGGGAAGCAGGTACAGCCTTTATGAAAGCTATTTGTACTTTAGGCATTCATGTTTTCTGATGTGCTATTGCTTAAGGCATCACTGAAGTAAATGGGAAACTCTGATTAAGCCTTTTGCAGAGTCCATCCTTTAAGAAGGACTGGAGTCACTGATAGGAAATGCCTTTGTTTTACACTCTGGCCAAATTTCTGGGTGTTTTATGCCCCTCTTCCCCAGGTCCTTAATCTGGCAGATATTGCTGCTGGGCATGTGGGAGTTTGGCTGTGAGCTGCTCTTGCAGCTTCTGTAATGCTTCTGTGTTGCACAAAAGAGAAAGGGGTAAGCTGGTCCTAAAAATTGAGCACTGCTCCTAAAAATTTGTTGGAAATGCAGTGCTGAAAGGAATCCATAAGGGCCTGTAGCACCTAGAGCAGTTCAGGACCAATCCCAAGGAAATACGCAGCTGTAACAGTTAGAGGTGCTCTGGAGGCTCCCCTCAGCTTTTAAATGCATCACACATTCCTTGGAGGAGCTCACTTTTAGTTCTTTTCATTACACCTTTTCTAATTTATTAGCATATCATTTGAATATTAGTTTATTTTAGATAAAAGTAGTTTGAAATATTAATGTTTTCTCCTTTATTTTAATTTGCAGTGCTCTGGACCTTCAATGGAACCAACCATCCAAAACTCTGATATTGTCTTTTCGGAGAACCTCAGCCGCCACTTTTATTGCATTCGAAAGTACGCTCCTCTGTTGAGACCAGAGCTGACATTGTCTGTGCCAGGGCTTGTCAATAACCACATTCTGGCCTTTCTTTTGGGTGTATTTTTCTGCTTCTAACTTGTAATTTTTCATTGTGTCTAAAGGATGTTAAAATTAGCAGCACAAACAGCCTAATGAACAGCTAGTCAAAATTCAGTTTGGATTTAGTCTCTTGTCACTTTCACAGCTTTGTCCAAAAAATAGAAAAAAATCCATTGAGTGAATGTAACTTCTTCTCTAAGCAGTTTGGTCTTGAAAGCCAACTATGGGTTTTACTGGTCTCGGGTTGTAGTCTTAAATGTTTCATAAATGATCTAAATAACAAAAATTCACTCCACTTTTAAAACTCTCTGAAATTATACCTGAGTAAAACTGAAGAAACCAAAATTGTACGCAAGAATTTTTAGCACAATGGACTATCTCTATGTGAATGAATATTTTTGGAGTAGACACATGGATGATCATGTACTCAGCCAAATGGTTTGTAATTAGAGTTCTTCTGTTTTTGTTTCTGTTTTTTCCTCTCAGAGGAGATATTGTAATTGTGAAAAGCCCAAATGACCCCAAATCAAATATCTGTAAAAGAGTAATTGGCTTGGAAGGGGATAAAGTCTGCACAAGCAACCCTTCAGATTTCCTTAAGAGTCACAGCTATGTAAGTATTAGAGCTTCTTACTATGTAAATTAATGATTACTTAAGTAGACCTGGTGGTGTGTAAAGGATTTGCAATATTTGAGGATCATAATAAATCATAAATTATGACAATAAATTATTGAATATGTACAGTAAAATGTTGTACTTTAGACTGTGTTTGCTAAGCTGTCTTTGCCTTTTGTGTGTGTAAGAACTGTAGACAGATAATATTTTTGCTCTGCCCTTTGCTTAGTCCTTTCCTAGAAGAGTACTCTGAAATTCTCTGTGTAAATTCTCTGCTGTACAGATGACAGATGCAGGTGTTTGGTGTTCAGGCAAAACTGTTCCTGTATTTTAAACACTAAGAAGTGAATATTTGACTTTGCAGATTTTTCTTTCAAAATTATACTTTAGTGCGTCTCTATTTCAATGTAGCAATATTTTATGTTCCTCAGTATGGTTGGAAAAGTATAAATTTTCCTAACTTGACCAAAAGGTCAGGTGATGCAGTGAAAAGGGAGAAATGATCTTAATGTTCATTTGTCCTTATGCAGCTAGACTTCAGAGAAGTTTGGGAAGATCAGTGACAAAATGTTTTTAGCAACTTCTTTTTAGGCTATCATTAGTAAAATCCTCAGGAATCATGATCACAGAAAAATGTTGGGTTTTTCTTGCCCCAGCAGCATGTTTGACTTCTACCTCTATTCAGCACCTTGTGGAGCCATTAGATATTCCCACGTTTTGGTTCTTTAAACAAAGCTGTGATTTTGCCCTTTCATATCCACTTCATCCTCAGAATAAGAAGAATGAGCAAGTGGCCCAAGTCCTGTGCTGTGAAGGTGAAGAATTTTGTGGATCACTCTTTACAGGCAGCTACAGTGTGTGACCCATAAATCCTGTGAGAGTTTAGCTTCTCTAGAGGCACCCCCTCCCCAGGGAGCCTCCAAGTACCATTGCTTTATTTGTATTAAGCAGCTGAAGTGGAGTTTGTCTTTACTAAAAGCAAAAATTCGTGTTTAGCACCAGAAAATAAGGATTTGAATCATACCCTGCAGGCTCTGAGGGTTTGAATTTGTTCCTTGCACTCCAATGTCGAGGCAAGACATCTTGGGCACCTGCCTCTAATCTGCACTTTGGTCTAATCCAGTGCCACTGGAGCTGCTGTTCTTTGGTCACTTGTGGGCATGAGGAAGGAACTCATTCTCTCTAACATTTTGAAGGGGAGGACAGAACATTTAGTTTTTCCACAGATCAAATTGTGTTAGCCATTTAACCAATGGAAAACCTACCAAAAACCCCAAAAAACACAACCTCCTCTTTCTTACCAAGCTGAAGAAATCCTCTAGCTCTGGTGGAGCTCCTAATCGTGATGGAATATGCATTTCCCAGAGGAGTTCAAGCTGAGAGGGAAACCTGAATGCTGTGTACACTGACAGAAGACACAAACTGAATTTCTCTGAGCATCTTGTTCCTCACTTGTCTTAGTATTGAGATGGATGTTTGGGAAAGATGTGTACTTAAAACAGGATGTCAGCTTTTCTGGAAAAACTGAAGTAACCAAGTGAATATTCAGCAGAACAATTTCTGCCCTTGTGAAGGATTTCTTGTCTCCAGTTTTAATCTAAAATATGAGAAAGAGCAGATGGGCAATGCAGAGTCCATTTCCTGTTTTCATAAAGGCTAATGTGTGGAAATATAGGAAAGTGACAAGCTTTTGTAATTCTTACATCATAAATTGTATCTAGGAGGAGAAATTATCTAAATGGAAATGCTCTTGTGCCTGATACCTGTTTTCCTTCTACCTTTAGTGCTTGGTAAAGAGGTAGGTATTTCCATCTGTTCAGGAGACACTTTACAGAATTTACAGAGTAAATTCTCAACATGGATATCTGTACTTTATGTTGGTAACTGAGGCTGGATTATTCACTAAGTAAATTGTTGGGGAGGGGAAATGTGATGCGTGTTTGTGTTTAGGCAATTGCCTAATCAGAGTCCTTCTTTTAGTGAATCACTGTGCTATGCACTTTTAACTCAAACACAGAATTCCTCACAGCAAATCATGGCAGCCGATGTACAGAGAACTGGCTATTCTGTTGATACTTGCCTGAGGTGGGTTTTTGAAAAAAAAAGATGTGTCCAGACTGAGGAAAGGCCTGGGCTGTGATTCCAAATGGCCAGGAGTGCTGCTGAGGGGTCTGTCTGCCAGGGGAAAGTACCACTCCTTAAGTGAGCAAAGCCTGGAAAGTGTCAGGAGTTTTGCACTTTATATTTGGCTACTGACTGCATTTTTTCAAACAGGAAATCTGAGTGGTGTGGGACTGCTGTGACTCCAAAGTGTGGAAGGTCAGAGCAGTCTTCGTTTTTATTATAGCAAACTGCTCAGTCTTCCTTCAGGGCTTGTCTCCTATTTTGGGAAGTTCCCGTCAAGTTTGCAGACTTACACAGTAAATAGAAATATCAGATGCCAGCAATATTGCCAAATTAGGCAGCTCAGACCCTGCTTCAGTCTGTGTTGGTGGTTGCCAACTATCCAGCTAGTGGATAGGTTTTCTGAGTTAGCCAGTTCCTGGAGATGGCAGAGTAATGGCAATACAATGGACTTGGTGCACCTGAAGGGGAAATTCCCTGTAAGCACCTGCTTTAGATTGCTCTGAAAGGAGAATCCTCAGAGTCATGTTAGTAGGAATTGTTCTTAGTCTGTGTTGACTGTGTCAGTGGTGGTGTTGGCATATTTTACAGGATTTAAATTAGGGATCTTTGTGCTTAGGAAGATTGTCACACCCAATTCTTACCCTGAAGCCTAGGTGAATGCTAAAACCAGATCGTATTTGAGGTGTTGGTTCATTCATGAATATAATTCTCAGGATGCCTTTTTGTGTAGGTAGGAGAACGGAGAGCTCTGTTTACAGTTTGCTCTCTGTAAAATTACACAGATGAGATACATTATTGCTGCAAACAACCAGGGAGATACCTGTAGATTAAAAAAAAATCCAAACACAACAAACCAACCTTCCAAGCTATAGTGAAAAGAAAAAAAAAATCATGCATAAGCTGAATAAGTTGTTCTGAAAAGAGGTATTTCAGCTGAGCAGAAATGCACTATAGCAGTGGCAGTTAAAATACTCCTGCTGCTGTACTTAACTGAAGGAATACATCATAAGAGAAAATTATTTTTGTCAGTGCACTAAGTGCAAAGCTTTATCAAAAAACTGTCTTTGATGGAGCTGTTGGGTTACAGGCTGATGGAACTAATGCCACATATAAAACTGAGTGGTATAAATCAGGCATATGCTGAAATTACAGTTTAAGTACATAAGATTGGAGTTTATCTGTAGAACAATAATTAGGGAAATCTTCCTGTTTACATGGAAGTATAATGAAATTCTTTTTTTGAATAAGCTGCTATAGTATTACAAAGTTAGGAAAAGGTAGTTTTCCTTTTTGTTGATATCTGGTATGGAATGTGAGCATTAGGCTGGCAGTTTTGCAGGGCTCTTTTCTGGTTTTGTGCTAAATGTACATTTCTAAATAGAAACAAGTGTATTTGCTGTAATAAACATTTAAGAATGCATAATGTATTTTTTCTGTATGAGGCAATGTGGTATGAACCCAGAAGTTAAAAAGGTAAAGAACTAATGTATTCAGAACTAGGTTCATCCTATTTTATTCATTTAACTATATGGATTCAAATAATGAGGATTAATAAGGAAATTAATCACAGTTAACCCCTGAAATAGTACTTTAAAAAAAAAAGGTGAAAGGTTATTTTTCATATTTAGGCTTTTATTTCCTGTTTAAAAAAGTCTTAATACAGGTTTATAATTCAGATTGAGTATCTTATTGCTCTATTTGAATTTGTTTTAATGCCATTTACTTTAGCTTTAATTTCTTTACGTACCATATGTTCTTGTGCTGCAGGTCCTATTTACAGTGTGAAAAAGTGAGGGGTAAACCACGAGAATTAAACAGCTTGTATGTCATAAACCACCAATATGCTGAGCCTTGGTGGCACTTAAACAAAAGTAGTCCCTAATAATGTCACTTAATAGAGGCAGAGTCTGTAAATAAGGAACTGCCTTTTGCAAGTCTCGCAGATAAAAAGCTGAGCTACAAATCCATATCTCAGCAACCCGGCGCTGGTGATCAATCACAGCCCCGCTAATGCTGCCAGCCTGGCTCGCGGGGCTGTGTTTGCCTTGTGCTGAAGCGGAGATGGCATCTCCTCATCCTGAGCGGGCTCCAGAGCTAACAGAGTTCCCAGCATAATGCACCTCACTGTGTTTGCACAGTGCTGGGAACTCTCAAACAGGTCTTGGCAAATGCAGTAAGAATATGATGTGGGCACTAAGAATAACATAATGTCAAGGCAAACAACACAGTATCTTAATCACTGCCCAGTTCTACAGGTTTTGGATATACCGTGCAAGACACTGGAAAGTGGTCTGATATTTCTATTATACTATTGGATAATCTCTTTAAAGTATCCTAAGTAGCAATTAAAAATAAACCTAATTAAAACTCCATTTCTTTTCCCTTTGCTCTTAGTATCTTAACATTTACACTCATGGTTTAGTACTTCACTGAGTAAGTTTCAGTACTTGCTGATATGGAAAATGAGTAAGGTATTTTCTTGCTCCTCCTTAGCCTTAGGTGTTCTAGAGGCTTGAGAGAAAGCCGTGCCATAATTCTAACCAGCAGCTGTGCTGGATGTCTGGTGGGAGAGGAGAGCTAATTTGGCATGTTTGTTGCTTTGCAGATGTCTCTATATCCCAGTATAGAGTTCATGACTCATGCTTACTTTGAATTTTCTGAGAAGTCGTTTTAAATCAAAATTCTGATTCGTCAAAACTAAATTGTTCAAGGGAAAAGAAACACAAAGGATTTTATCAGTCTAATTCCCAACATTTCCAGAGTTTCTTCTGCTCAAGTGGCTTGGTCTTTGTACCTTTACAGTTTTGGTTTGGTGATACTTCAAGAACATAGAAATAGTTACCTTTTATGATTCTGTTATTCCTCTGCTCAAAGTTTAGTAACAACTTTTAGGGAGCTGCTCAGGATGGTGAAACCAACCTTGGGACTCAACTAAAGCTTTTGAGCACAAGTTTTAGTTTCACTGTAGCAGCTGTGCAGGAGAGATTCAGGTCACTCCTGGTGGAGCTGTGGACAAGATTCCTTAACCCTGGTGATATTATTTATCAGCCACTGCTCTCCCAGGCTGAACCTGCAGATCAGTGAGCACAGGGCACACCAGTGATGGGTTCTGTGTCAGAACCAGTAAGTTCCAATTGGGGTCTGCACCAACAGGGTTTTTTGTTCTCAGACTTACACTTTTGGGTGACCCTGTTACATCATCTGTTATCTGAAGAAGAAAATCAAACCCTTCTTAATTATTGCTGTCAGAAAGGTCTCTGCAAACTGTTAAGTAATCTTTGATGGATTTGTCTTCGATATTTTATTCTAAAACACTCATCTTCTAAATCTAAGTCTAGTAAGAGTCTGGACTGATGAATCACAGACATACTCTGAATTTTTGTTCAGGAGTTCCTAAATGTAGTTAGGAGATTTGGGTCTGAAAGTTTTGCCCTAAGAACATGAACCAGTTAGTTTTAATTTTAACTGGTGATAGTTTTAGAAAAGGAAAGGTGACTAATAATTTAAATTTAGGGTTGCAGCTAGAGGTTTTAGAAATCAGATTTATAGCTTTTCCAGCTGATTGACATCTGTGTATTTAACAGTGTGATCTAGATCTCAGCATTACATTTTGACAGCAGTAAATAATACATGCAACTGTTTGCATTATATAACACAATTGAAAACTTTTGGAACAGGTAAAAAGTGGTACTGAGAGGAATCAGATACTTTTCTCATTTGACTGGCATAGAGATCTCTGATGTGAAAACCTCTCCTATGAAGCCATGAGTGTAGTGATCAAACCTTTTAAGTTCCCATAATTAAGTTCAGAACAGTGGCAGTTCCTCCTATATTACACAAAGTTTAGAAGGGGCAGCAATGGTTAAACCCCAAACATTGAAATAAGCAATGAGTGCTCTGACAAGTCACTGTAACAGCTTACCCAGATTTTTGTTACAGAACACCCAACTGCTGTGCTTGCACCTTAGAGAAAAATGTCTTAGAATTTCAAGCCTAAGTTAACATTCCTTAATTCCCTAGTGGTGTGTGAGTTAACAGTGAAGTGTGATTTTAATTTAAGTATGTGATTTTAATATTGGTTAATATTTAATTTCAAAACTTAGACAAGACTTCATATCTTACCTTTTTTATAAATCTTCTATTAAAACTACAAATCTCTTAGTACAGAGAATGAATTAATAATATAAATATGTAATCACAATGAATTAGATTTCTGTATAAAAACACATTAGTGTTTCACTCTCATCCTCTCTAGTAACAACCTGGACCAATATCATAATGTCTTCTTTTTACTATGTGCATTTAAACAAACTGGGTCAAGTCCATTATGTCTTATTCATAAGCAGATTAAACTGTTCAGCAAGTAGAGGGAAAATGCTAAACTCTTTGGAAGGACCTATAAATTTAAGGTAAATTCATTCTGTTCTATTAAGAAATATTAAATTCCAGGTTATTCAGCCTTTTAAGCATACATAGAAGATGTTGATTTAATATCTGCTATACTGTTTAAGTTCCAGTATGGTTGCTACCATTTAATAGCTTTTTCAGCTCAAAAAAGTAAATATAAATGCTTACCCTGATTGTGAAAATATTGAGCTAATTAATGTGTTTGGTTTTATACAGATGGCAGCCTTAATATGAACAACATTTATGATAAACCTACAGAAACAGTGCCTGGAGCAACTGGATCATTAAAAAAAGTATTTGTTAAGCATTATTCAGTCTTGGTTTTGAATTAATAAATAAAGGATTAAGGAGTAGTTATGTGAGACTTTAAGTATAGAGAGATAAAACAAACTCCTGCATTTCTATGGTGTATATTTTATCCTAACTAGATGCAATTTACTTAAATAAGGCAATTTAATCAGTATTTAGTAAATTTGTCATTTGATATTGTAGAATCTTTCATCATATTTCACTTTAATCAAGAAAGGTAACACCTGTGGTTTATTCACAAAAGCTTCTTTTGTTAAATGAACACCCGCAGGCCATGAAGCAATTACATTTGTTGCTTGTACCAAAGTAGGAGGCACTTAAATAGACCTTAGTAGGGATAGATGAGAACTTGCAGACTTTATTCTTTTGTCCAGCACTGAGATTAGTTCTTATCATAGCTCAAGAAGGAAGCCTCTGAACAGAAAAGAAAAGATGGGAATGATTTAAAGTTCTTCTTAAGTTTGAAACTTTGATATTGCTGGAGGTGATGTGAATACCTGTGACCTTACAAAAGTTCAAACATCTACTCCCAGCTGATTGTACGTGCTGATGTTTTTTGAGATTGCAAAACATTCATGTTTATAAGTCCCTTAAAATCACTAGCAAAAGGTCTCTTAAAACAAAAAATCCAAACCAAAGAAGCCTGTTTTCATTTTGTTGGGTTTGGGAGTATTTTTGAGGCAGATAATTTAGTCTGTTAGCTTTATTTACAATACATTAATTTCCTAATATGTCAGTTAATGCAGCACAGTGTTCTTATCTCTTGGGTTTGGAGATAATTGAGTAATCAAAGAAAAAAGTTTGGCATCATGTAAAGAGACCAAAAGAATATAATTATTTGATTCCCCCTCTTTAAGTAAATTAATGTTTTATGCTGGTGAGCGTGCATCAAATACCTGCCCTGTACTTCAATTTTGCCACTTGAACTGCACCACTGAATAAATTCCAACAGCTCTGCAAATTTTACCAATTTCTCGCAGTGAAAGAGAATGAGCTACTGCTTCAAGCTCAGTTGTTCCCAAGGATAGTCTTGTTCTGGTCGAGCCTGGGAAGGGAGCAGGGAGCAGAGTCGTGCCTGATGGCTGTGTCTCATTGTCACACATTTAAGCTGCACTGCAGATAACCGGTTCTGCCTGAGAACTGCCGTCCCTTGGCAGTAAATCCTGGGATAATCTGCAGGGAGCAGAGGCACAGGGCTTGCTGAGGCACAGGAGTTCCCTGCAGTCAGAGGCAGCGTTTCACAGCAACCTGCACTGCTGAGGAGTTGCTGGTTCTGCAGGAGTCCCACTGGTTCTGTGAAAGTTCAGCTGCTGGAGTGAGAGACTTTCCCATCTTTAGTTCTGCCCTATGTGTAAGGGAGATCAGAAATGCAGCCCAGCCCAGGGCAGTTGCTTTTACCTCTACCAGTGTGGCTTTGTAGTCACTGTCCCTCTGTGTAGTGGGAACTGTGATTTCAGTGGTACTTCTTGGATACAAGACCTTAAAAGAGGTCCATTGCCTGTAGATACCAAAATGCAACCAACACTGTGAGCTGTCACACAAGTGGCTTTCCCTTTGCCTTGGGTTTTTTGGCAGCAGCACATTGCTGTGTAATTAATACATTCTTACTAAAAATACAGGTTTCCAACAGTAATTTTTTTCCCTTTGGTGAATATTATTCCCAGCTAGTGTGCTTCAGAGCTTTAGAGTGTTTCAGATTAGGTCCTGGCTCTACAAAGGCTGATACTCCAAGTGAACTATTCCCTGTGTGTAATCCCACTGAGATCAGTGATGTGGTATAGACTTGGCTTGGTGCATAGAGCCTTGAAGGATTCTGGCACTGGTCTTTATTTCAAATGGGTTTATACAATTTTTTTTTAAAATTAATGATTATGGCCTGTCACTGGTATTTGGTTTTACATTTTCCTGTAATTCTTGTGATTTTTATTGCTTGTCTTAGTTCCAGGTTGTAGTGAAGTGCCTAGATGATGGACAGACACCCTACAAAGGTATTACAGTGCATTATCCCTAGATAAATTGCACATTATGACACTCCTCTTAATGCCAAATTCAGAGGTGCAGGGCCCAGTCATACCGTCCAGGGAGAACTGGAAAGATTACCTTTAGTGGTGAATTTCAGGATATAGGAAGACACTTTACTGCAAGTGTTCTATTTGGAATGCAAACTGTGAACATCTTGTCTAAACAAATAGTTATTCCTAGTACTGGAAGTAGTTTTACACCATTGCAGGCAAAAGCAATTTATTTTCTTTTTTTGTAATTTTGGAGCTTGGTAGAAATATGTGAAGTGTTCTATAAAGTTTTTGGATATACTTCAGTTATGAGTGGTTCTTTATTTTACACAGTAAAGGATGAGCATCACATTCTGCCTGTGAATTGGGAGAAGTGAGCAAGTACAGGAACCAGAACAGCACAAGGGGAGCTGGCAGGGAAACAGGAGCACATTGCAAGAAGGTGATGCTTTTGCAGCAACATGAAATGTTAGCATGGGTTTGCTTTCTATATTTAAGGAAAAAAGTCTTTCATAGTAATTGCAGCTTGTCCTGTTTGTATTTGCTGGGGCAGTCTGTCACAGTGACAGCAGTTTGATGTCTGACTCGTTATCCCTGTAGATGTTGGACAGGGGAGTTTGCACCAGAAGGGTCAGGATGCTGCCTTGTACTGTTCTTTGCACGTGAGAAACAAACTCCCATGGGTGAGCTGTGGACACAGGGAGTGCTTTGGTTGGGTCCACTGAACTAGGTGAACACAAATAGCCAACTGCCCTGCTGGACATCCCAAACAGGCTGTGTTCCATGGAATCTTTGAGGAAAACAGCAGTGACAGCACATGGTCAAACAGAAACCTATAAAAATCACAAGATGCACATTCTACACAGGTCATCACGTGTGGATTCAACTGCTGAGGGCAGGATCTGTGCCCTCTGACACACCCACAGCACCTTTCCTGAGTGCCACAGAAACACAGGGGCTGCTTGGCAGGGATGGGCAGGCTCACAGGCACTTTCTGCAGGGAGTGTTTCATTCTGCACTGCCAAAGGAACCTGTGGTGTCTCCATCCACAGCTGGCACATTTGCCACGGCTCAGCAGAGGGGCTGTGGCAGCAGTGTGCCAGCCTTGGATCCTGCTCTGTAACAGGCACGTGGGAGCATGGCTAAGCAAGAGCCTCAGATTAAAAACCAGCTTCCCAGGGAGTGTTACCTGGCCAGATACCTACAAGTACCAATTGCACTTTCTTCCAGTGGGGGTCTTGGATTTGTTCTTCCTGGTTTAAAACCAGCCTTTACTCTAGAGTGGTATTTCACTTTGTTTGATCTGTTACCCATGAACTCTCTCTTATGTAGACTATTATGCTTAGAGTCTGTATGGCTCAGTTCTAAAACATTCATGCTACTCATTCTTTGAGTTTAATTTTGAATAGTTTGTTTGTTTATTTATTTATTTAGTTGCTGTATGTTTTTCCTCTGAATTGTGGCCATGGTACACGTTTCAATGTGTGTTTCAAGTGCATACTTGGTTTTAGAAAAATGTATGTTAGTTTAAAGTCCATATTAAATATTCTCTAGATTGAGAATATGTTGTTTCATTTAAATTTTCAGCCTGGTTTAAAATTTTAGAAACAAAACCCAATTAGAAATATAATTGTTAAGTATCTTAGTTGGTAACTTGAAAGAGGTTATTTGTATCTGAATCATTTTTATGAAAATGTTACAAAATAGTATTGTATGTTCCAAGCAGGTATCTTAGTTTAAGACTTGTAGGAGCAACTTTTTCACATATGAAAGCTTTATACTCTCATTTAGGTAACTATTACAGCTATGTTCCTATTTCTCATTTTATCATTGAGTCAGCCAGTGAATGCCATGAATCTGTGGTATGTAATATAGTTAATGCATAATATATATGGGCAATGAAAGGTCTTTGTCATATAGTATAAGGTCACCATCATTAATTTTCAAATTATAAAAAGGGATTTGCTGTTTTGTGATCATCATTATTGCAATATAATGTGTTGTGGATTCTGCCTGCACATAGAATGAACTGTGATCTTAATTAGAACTTTGACAAGCCTACTCCGATAAAATGATGAGATTATTCGTAATTGATGTCACAATCAATTACCAGTTAGTTCATCATGAATCTACTAACAGGTCTAGCCTTGGTGCTGGCCCCAGGATGTTGATGAGTGTGTGGCTGCCCTGTTCATGCTGTTACTGCGACAGGAGGGCAGATTTTCAGTCAACATCCTAATGACCTCTTTTGAAGTCTATTAAATTAATGACCCTGTCACATTGGTCTAACCTCTTACATCTTCATTTTGGATTTTTTGTTGCAAACCATTGGTTTTTGAGCACATGATAGAACAGATACTTTGGAGCACTTCTTCTCATCCCTCTAAATCTAGCAGTGAGTCTTATTAGACTCAGTAAAATTCACTACACACAGTCATGAAATAAAGAGCACAGAAATCAGGAAAAACACTGTAAGGCAAAATGTGCTTAACACCATTCTGTTCTGGTTTCTTTTTACATTTCAATCTTGCTTAATCATAGGTGCCTAAAGGACATGTTTGGTTAGAAGGTGATAATCTCAGGAATTCTACAGATTCCAGGTGCTATGGACCTGTTCCTTATGGGCTGATAAGAGGACGCATTTGTCTTAAGGTATGTGAATTTATACTCTCTAAAAAATAGTTGCATTAAAACATTTTTAATGTGTGAGTGTTAGGTATTGAAACTTGCCTCCCCAGCTGTCTGGCCAAAGCAAATGTAAAGGAAAGCATGAACACTCCAGCACCTGCTGTAAAAGAATAAATCAACAATGACAGGGTTTTTGGAGGGAGGACTTTGGAGCAGCACTGAGCAGTCACTGCTATGAAAATTGAATGAATTATTTTGCAAGCAAATCCAAACATGATTAAAAACACAAATGTACACACATACACCCTACTGCACAGATGTACATTCCATCCTTACTTTGATTCTTGCCTCTCTGCAAAATGTTTTTTTGCTGTGCAGCTCTGTGGTCCAAAAAACAAAATGAAGGAAAGGATTCTCTTTCCAGGACTTGCACACATACTTTGGACATGTAGCCTGGCCTTGCTGCTTTTTAAACTAAAAAGTGCTTTGAATGAATACTGTGCTGTATAAACCATCACAGTTCCTTTTCCTTCTGCTTCAACAATTCTACAACTTTATTTCACATTCAATTATTTTTTCATATTATCTGCATTACTAATTTACTTTTTTACCAAAAAGAAGAAATGGAACACAATTTCCTCTCCATAAAAAGTTTAATCTAAGAAACAGGGGAGTGTGTGTTACACACTTATGCACCTGCTTTTAGGAAGCTGGATTTAAGTTGTGCATTCAGAACAATAAAAAAGGTTTTCTCCATATACTTCAACACATCTACAAACCCATAATTTAGCACACCTGTACTACATAGGGAAGAGTAGATCTGTTCAATTTAACAAAGTCTTATATCCTTAATTTACAGTATTTATGAACACAATTTGGGACTTTTCAAAAAAGACCCCCTTGCAGCTATTGAGCACAATCAGTAATTGCTTTCTAAACCTCAGACAACACAGCCCTCTCAGCCCTACTGGCAAATTTTGGGTGACTTCTGTTCCTCCTGCCTCACAATTGCTCCGAGTTCTGCCTGGTGTTTGGTTGGGGCTCTGCCCCTTCTCCTGCTGGCTGCCTTACCCTGGACACCAGAGGGGAAAATACTGATTCCCAACACAGCTATTTTTATGACCCAAGTTTTAGTTTGGATTATTGACTGCTAGGAGACAAAGGATGCTAATTTGCTGACACGCCTCTAATGAGAATGTGGCAGTAATAATGCAAAAAAAGCATTATTACTGAAGAAAGCATTTCTCCAAACTGATGCACAGGTCTAGAAAAGCTGCTGTTTACTACTTTAAGGGGACTGTTAGCAAATACTGGATCTATCAGGAACCTGTGTGTATGGACAGCCAGATACAGTCACAGTATCTCTCCACAGCAATAGATTTTTGTGTCCAGCTTGTGCCCTGACAAGGAAGGTGTTTGAAAGACCTTAATGAAGTGACTGACAGGACTGAACCCTAAGTACACTCTGTATAATGAGTGGAACTCACACACAGGTAATTCATATTGAAGCACTGCTTTAGGGCTACAGAGCATTGACTGTTAAAAAAGATACTATGCAATCTCTTGATACTTAATCAAAATAATTTAACCAGATTTTACAGCAGTTATTTAATGACAGTGGCAGAGTAAGATTAGTCAAGTTGTCATGAGATTTAAGTGTATGTGCCTACTGAAAGCAGAAATGAATTTGTTCTTCAAGTGAGTGTTTGTAGTTGGTTATGGTAAGTCACATGAGCATGCAGTGATGTTGCTCCCGTGTGTTGCTGCTGCTCACTGCAGTGGGAGGCAGCAGATACAGCCTGCATGGGGGTGCCTGACACTGGCCAGGAAACCTCTGTGTGCTTTTAATGCAGCCTGCTGCAGCTTTTTGGCTTCTCTTTCATCCAGCAGTTTTTACTGCCTTCAGAATGGAAGCTTTTGTGGCTTTATCTTACAGTGGCTTTTGGAGAAGCAGATGAAAACAGTGCCTTTCAGTGCTAAGTTACTTCTTTAGAAACAGATACAATAAAACCCAAATATAATTTGGAAGCCAGGGATTTCAACAGAAGAGAGTGAGCCTAGCTAGCTGAATTTGTTTAGCCAACTATTCTTGGCAAAACATGAATGTTTTTCTGAAGTTTAGACCAAGGGTTCTCAGTCAGTGTTGGTGCACCAGTTTTTAACCCCTACAGAAATACCAACACGTGGTTCTGTCTGCTCCTTTTTCTCCCTGCAACCATATGTCCTGCCACTCCAAACACAAGGTTATTCCATAAAGGGCTGCTGAAATCAAAGCAGCTGCAAATTCAGTAAAAGCACCGGGAATCCCACTTTGACAGAACTCATCCTGTCCTAGGTAGGATATCCTGTGCATTCCCTGGACTTAGGCTCCATGTCAGAACTAGACCTGTGGTGTATCTTCAAAAGAGCTAGTTAGCCCCATTTATGCCCCATCCATCAGATCAAATCTATCTATGCAAGCCAAAGCAAAGAGGCCAAAGAGCTGCTAATTGGAAGAGCCAGTCTGAATGAGCAAGTCACAGTCAACTTCTGTCAGAACTTAAAAGGACTCAGGCATCACGACAGAGTGGCATGTCTTTGTTTCATAGAGGAGGGGTTTCCATCTCTTTCCAACCACGAGTATTGTTTCTCAGGTTCTCCCTGCATGCAGACTAGATAAAACATCATTTTCATTCTAACTCTATAACTAAGACTATGACAAATTTCAAACTACACTGTTAAAGCAATGTTTAAAGCTAAGTTGATTACTTTCATTGAAAGAAAGTCAAGTTGCAATAGGTGTGATTTGAGTTGCCTGAAATGAGATTTGTGCTAGAGTGAACAGATTAAAAAACTTCCTTCTCCAGGCCTTTACTGAGATCAGCTTAGATTTGTTATATGGGATGTTTTTCTTTCCTTTTACTTCTGTTTGCCTTCAAGGCCAAACAAAGACTTGACACCCAGCCTGCAGCCAGCACAGGCCCTCTGGACAGCCTTGAATTCTGCAGCTTTGCTGCTAACCATGATCACCAATACCCTTCTGTTGCTGGCTTCTATCTGTATTTTTGTGTGGAACTTAAAATAGCTCAGCACAGCACAGAGACAAGACATCACCTCTGTGGTTCTGTGGATCAGCAGCTGTTCCTTGTGCTCCTCCCTAACTGCACATGCCAGAACCACAAGTATTTTCCAAGATCTTGCACAAGAGCCATTTTCTGATGCACAGAATTGAAGGTCCTGAGCATGGCTCATCCTTCAGCCTTCCTGGGGCCCCATGCAGCTGATGGGGCACAGTGCTGCCAGGGCTGCACGGCAGGAGCCTGCAGCAGTGCACAGCCCCAGCCAGGACTGAGCTGCTGTGCTGCCCCTGCCCTGCCTCTCCTGAACTGCCTCAGCCTCTTCTGTCCTGGCCCTCGGTGCTGGGGACAAATCAAACTGAACCTGTGCCTGTGCTTCCTCCTTTAAATGAGACAATTACTCTTCCACTCCACACAGAAAGTGGCAAAGGCACCTTCTGTGCTGTGGCTGCTCCATGAACTCAAGAGTTGCTGTTTGGTTGCTGTTCTTATACCTTAAGATAAGTGAGATAAAATACTGACAGATGCTTTGGGAACAAGGTAGCACCCCACCTTTCTCTGTCTAGGCTGCTTCATCTTGGGCAGGGGCTGTGAAATTTTTATGGGATTAGAGCCACAGAGGGCATTGATTCTTCAGCATCATCTTTCCCTTCTTCCTGCTGAGCCCCTTGTGCCATCTTTGAAAGAACATCTTGCCAAGAGACACAAACATTCAAGGGAGACAAAGGACAACGAGTAAATGAATGTCCTTGCTTTTCTATTACTTTTTTTTTCTGCATCCAAGACCATCCTACATGTAATTAATGACTGCAGAGCAAAGTACTCTTGGGAGAACTCAGAACACTAACAGCTACACAGTTAATTTCTGGAGAGAAGATTTGTTTCTTGGTCAGCATCATTCTCTGACACCTCTACTTGGTGATGAGTTGTGCTCTTTTGTAAATAACTGTCCCCTTCTCAGAGGAGCCCCTCATCCAGAGCCTGGATGGTGGCAGGCACTCCCCCCTTTCATTCCTGGTTGTGTAAGTTTACCTGTAGCTAACAGATCTTTTTTCCAAGGCTTGGTATTTTCAGTTCAAAGGCCCATCTTGACAATACAAATGTGCACCTCACCTCGGGGAGGTCCATGTGTGGGATACTTTTTTTCTCCTAGATGGATCAAAAAACACATACCTTGTCATGAAGAGCTTTACAAGCTAGAAAACACTGAATTGGAAAGACACTCTTTAGGAACATATTTATTTCCAAGGGTGAAAAAAGCAATGGAATTCGTGAGGCTCTCCACAGCAAAGCATGCCCTGTAAAAATTATAAAGTTCACACTATGGAACAATTCCCTGTAATACACAGTATTTATTACTCCTAGTAAGAGAAGCACATCAGTGAACAAAGTTCTTTACCAAAGAGAGAAAAAATTATGCTGTTTATGAAACAATTATGTAACAAATGAAAAACACTGAACTTTGAATTATGATTAAAATCTCTTGTAACTATTATTTTACAGATATGGCCTCTTCATGACTTTGGATTTCTACGTGCAAGCCCCAATGGCCACAGATTTCTTGATGATTGAAAGACTTAAGTTACTATTGACAGTTTTCATAGTATTTTCTACTAGAATAAATGGAACTATTTTTGTTTAGAATAAACAGAAATATTACTTGACAAAGATGTCTCTTTCTGAGATTACACCTAACTTCAGAGTGGGAATGATACACTTGTGTCACCAACAAAAATGATGTGCCTCTTGCTCTGCTTCCTCTGGTGAGCCACAGTGAGTGCATGGATTTATGGGCTTTTGTTCCAAGCCAAGGTCAGCACTGAATGTTAAGAAGGATGGAAAAGGTACAGGGCACTTCCTGTGTTGTCACACAGCCAGAGCCATGCTCTGGCTCTCCCTACATCAGCAGGTGGTGCCAGGGCTGGCACTGAACACCGCACCAGTGGGGTTCCAGATGTGCTGCTCAGTGCCAGGAGTGCTGTGGGGTCAGAGCACAGCTTCCTCCTCAGCAACGATGGAGACCCTCAGCTCAACACGTGCTGCTGCTCCAGGGGATGTCACTGCCACAGGGCAGGGCACAGCCACCAGCCCTGCTCCTCAGCACTGGGACACCCAGCTGCTCCCAGCCTCTGCCTCCTCCTTCTAGGCTCCAGTCTTTGAGAGGATTCCATGAACTTCAATATTTAGCTCATGAACAGAAAATGTTCCTGTTTCCCACTGCTGAACCTTGCTCTTCATTATCTTCAAAGCATTCTCACACCTGTGCCTCCTGATTGAGTTTTGTCATCTGAGCTGTTAAAAGGATTTAACCTTAGAGGAAGGGCCCAAGGTAGAGCTGCTTCAGACTGAAATTGAAAGAAGCTACTCTGTTGTTTGCTTGCAAAGAAACGTTTAGATCAGGAGATACATTCCAGGTGTAGAGAACTCATGCTCTGGGTTGGAGGTGTTTAATAATGAGCTCTTCAGCTGCAGAAGGAAAAGCCAAGCCTCATTTCTACAGAGCTGTGTGAGCAAAAGGGCACTTGTCATTTTTAAGCCTGAATTAACTTTTTCTTGTAGTGCCCCCTTCTCTTTAACATACATTTCTTTAGAAGATGCTGTCACTTGTTCGTCCAGTCTTTTGAAAAGTTTGTTACACTCAATGTGCTTCATTGAAACCATCATTGCAGGATCTCGATAACAAGTGAACATGTGTCACAACAAACCAAAGACACATCTTTGGTTTCACTCTTGAAGACACTGTAATTCCCACCACATCGACAGGACAGAGTGTAGAGTTGTTCATCTGCCAAAAAGAAAACAAAAATGCCTCTAGTGCTGGAGAAGAATCAAGAATTTATTTGGAATTTTCTTCACAAAGCTGATCCTAATATCAAATAACCTCCCACTGCTGGGTTGTCAATATCAGTATCTGTGCTACTGTTTTTAGCTCAAAAAATCATCTCAAAATGTTTCAGTGATTGAGGTATTCTTACACTGAACAACCAGGGCCAGTGGAGTCTCTTAAAAAAAACCAACTCCAGGAATAACAAGGTGCACCTAAGTGGTGTTTGTCATACATGTGACAGATCAAGGATGCTTCCAAAACAGGCTGCTAAACCAGGAACCAAAACAGAAAGGAAAGTAGGATTCTTCCCCTCATAACTTAAATTTTAAAAAATAAAAATCAGCCATTTATTCCAAAAGCAATTAAACAAGAAAAGCCAGAGCAATAGACAAGAGGGATATGGCAGATGAAAAAAATAAACACAGGCATTTTACCATCAGGGAAAGAGCAAGAAAATGCACAAGAGATATGGGAAAAATCTCAAGATTATACAAGAGGAGAGATGGGTGAGAAGTGATGTAGACGGAATGGAAAACAAATTTCTAATCCAAGTAATCTCAGACAGCAAAACAGCTTTGTGCCAGGAAATACAGAAAAACAGCACTTGGACAACAATGGTGCAAGATACAGAAAAAAAATAGAAAACATTAACAGAGACAGTGAAAAGCATTAGGAACCAGCAGCAAGGCACTCATACCTTCATTCCAGGACATGTCCTCAAGATAAATCTGTGCATGAAGTGGCCATTCTTTTGTCAGGTTATCTTCTATAAAGCAAACATGACACATGTTCAGTCTTTTCTGATAAATGAGTAGTTTTATATACCTAGCAGTCAATCTTGTCTTTACTAGACCACTGTATCAGTTCAAAATATAGTTCTCTAAAATTTTAGTTTCCATACATCTGCCTAAGCTGGAAAATGCCCTCTTATAGCCAGGAGAAATAAATGGTGAGAATGTAATATTGAATTAAGACCCTGAAACCAGCACTTTTGCACATTCCACTTCCTGAAATTAGGGGCAAACTTGTGTTTTGGTGCAGATGCCTTTCAAAACCTGGCTGTAACTCCAACTCCATGAGCTGAAATGGTGAAGGTCTGCTATCCTGTACTTTTCACTGATTTGTGGGACAGTTGAGCTCCAAAGGGATCTCTCAAGATCACCTATCAGGATGGGCCATGTCCAGGCAGATTTTAAGTATCTTCACAAATGGAGACTTCTCAGTATCTCAGTATCTCTCCTCAGTATCTCTCAGGCAGCCCATTTCTCCTTAGAAAGGAGAAGCCAAATGAAAACCTGGGAATGCTGTGTGTGAGAACATCACTAAGATTCCTGCAGAGAAATAAATGCAAAACACTTGTAGGGGAAGACCAGTCCAAGTGCTCCTTTATGATAAAGCATCTCTGAGCATAGAAAGAAAGTCAAGTTCTGGCCTGTACCTGAGAGTCTGCTGCCATTTGATCCCCTAGACTCCTCCAACATTGAGTACAGCATAAAATGAAAAATGTGCAACACAACTGACAGCATCAAATGCAAAGTGTGCACTACAATTTGGTGTTTTTTCCACTTATCAGCAACTCTTACTTGATGTACAAAGTTCACACCAATTTCATTAGCTTAATAATGTGAGAGCTTGTCATCAAAGTTACAAGTGAAGCCATAAAAAGTAGTATCTACAAAGTGAAAAAAGGACATAACCCCCTTATAACTTAATGACACAAAACCTCCTAGCTGCTGCCTGAGCCCTGAAAGCTCCAACTCCCCAAATGCTGTATTTTGAAGGACAAGAAATGCCCAAAAGCTGAACTACAGGACATACACAGAGATGCCTTGGCTTTGGCAAGACTCAGGAACTCAGTGCCTATGTACAGTTTAAATTAGGTTCTTGAGGGAGATATTCCTCATCTTGGAGTGTTGTTTATAGTTTAGAAGCTTTTGAGAGCATGGAGCCTTTTCTATAGCTTTAATTGAAAAGCTGGCAGTGAAATAATGTCTTATTCCAGTTACTGGAAAAGTCAGAGGCCCAGATTACGTTGTTTTAATTCCCAAGAGTTTGCCCTACTTAGTCACTACTTAATCACTCTAAGTGGTTCCCAGCTTTTTCTGTGTAACTTGTAACTTCCATGTCATTTCTTTGCTCTGGCCTGAAGAGTAGAACTGAGGGACTTTGCAACCCCATCTCCAGTAGCAGCCCAGAAAAACTGCCCCTGTCCAGCCTTGGTCTGATCAGGTAATGGAGAATTCCCTTCTTCATCACCACCACCCAACCAGCAAGTATTAAATCCCAGTGTTTCTTTTGCAACTTGCTGTTCTATTTTCAACTGAAATGTACATTATATATGGGAATGAGCCTCACCTAAATTAGTTCTAATGAAAGTAATTAAGTGGGACACATTGGAAATGACAAGATCAGTATAGCCTCTTTTATGTTACCTTTGCTGAACACCTATTTGGTAATGAAAAGGTCAGAAGCAGAAGAAAATTAACTCACTCAGACCCAGTGCTTTACTACTCTCAAAAGGGGAAAAATCAGCAGGAGTGTAATGATGAAAGAAAACAGAAAAACTCCAGTTACATGGAGTAGCAGCATTTTCCTTGTACCTGATCAGAGCATTAGTTAACAGTGTGAGGTGTCAAAATAAATCCAGGATCAGATGGCCTCATCTCATCCCAAATAACACCAATGGTACTGGGAGTTTGCTTGGTACAAGCAATAAACCATGAGGACTGGAAGGATGAATGTCCTGAAAACACCCAAAAAACCAACCAGAGGCCTTTCCTCCAGCAGGCCTTGCTTGAAGCAGACTCCTCCTTTTCTCTGAGGAAGAAAACAATAAAAAAACAAGAGTTCAAAATCAAATTTGTCTACCTATCTGGCTTACCACTGTGATCAAATAAGACAGTACCAGAGCTGTGAGAACAGTATGAAAATGGCAAATGCTTCCTATTTCACATGTTTATTTTTAATACTGGGAAGAAAAATTCACAATTTTCACAAAGGGAAAGGGTCTCAGGTTGTTGAATGAAAAGATTTGCATCTACAGATAACAAAAAATGGAGTTAGAAAACTTCCAGAGTTTCCTATTTGGAGTTAATGAAGCAGGATTTCTCCTGGAACAACTTTTATAGGATTGGTGGTGGAGGTCTGGGTCTACTTACTACTAGAAAGTACAAAAAGGGCAGATGGGCCATGAGCCACCTGAAGAGAACTGGTACCATGCAAATTCATGAGGTTACCATACTGCAAGTAAAGGAACTGTGCACCACAGAACCACAGCATCACTTAGGTTGGAAAATACCTTTAAGATCATTGAGCCTGACCATAAAGTAATGAAGCAGCTGAGAAAAAGTCTGCTCTCTCTTCTATTCTGAACATGGTATAATACAAAGCCCAAGGAACAGAATTTCAACAAAATTTTTCTAATTCATCCCTGCAATTGTAGTTCTGAATACACAAAAAACCCCCAGCCAACAGGCAAAATGAATCCTTCTCACAATTCCCTGCTGAACAGAGATCATTATTCCCCATCTGATGCTCAGATCCCGAAGGACAGGCAGAGCATCACCAGCTGGGCAAGGGAGGGGACTGTCCCACTCTGCTCTGAGCTGGGGTGGCCTCACCTCGAGTCCTGAGGCAGTTTTGGGTGCCACAATATAAAAAAGACAGGAGGCCATTAGAGAACATCCAAAGGAGACCACGAGGAAGGTGAAAGGCCTTGGGGGGAAGCCCCAGGGATGTGTGAGGAGCAGCTGAGGGCACTGGGTCTGTTCAGCCTGGAGGAGTCTGAGGTCAGACCTCAGTGTGGTCTGCAACATCCTCAGGAGGGGAAGAGGAGGGGAGGCACTGATCTCTGCTCGGTGTGACCAGGACAGGACTCAAGGGAATGGCCTGAAGCTGAGTCAGGGGAGGTTTAGGCTGGATATCAGGAAAAGATTCTTCACCCAAAGGGTGTTGGGGCACTGGAACAGCTCCCCAGGGCAGTGGTCACAGCACCAAGTCTGGCAGAGCTCAAGAAGTGTTTGGACAATGCTCTCAGGCACATGTGTGACTCTTGGGTGTCCTGTGCATGGCCACCAGTGATCCTCCTAAATCCCTTCCAACTCAGCATATTCTATGACAGTGATTCCCTGAAGTCTGAAATCTGGTTATCTCAAAAAATAAAAATTTTCTATTAGTACTCTTGACTTCACACATAATCCAGTAACAGCTCTTGCCAGGCAGTTTTGCACATTGCATTTATTTGCCTATCTGGTTCAAGCAGGAGAAACATTTTCCAAAGATGAACAAAGCTCTCCTACTAAATACATTACCCAGCCTAAGACACCTTGAGACAGCAGAAATAGAGGCAGCCACTTAAAAACAGAGGCACTGCACAGTCTGATTTTGCAAGCAGAACATCCAACCTAATGGCTCCCACAGAGATTCAGATTTCTTGTGTCCTTCCTTATTTCATCTGCACAGCTGTTATTATAACCATGGCTCCTTGTCTGAAGCACACTGGTGTCCCATTTTCAGCCCCTGGCTGGAGAGTGGGAGTTCACAGTGCTGAGTTATGTGGTGGCCTTGCACATGATGTCTGCTCAGGCTGTAAAACTCTGTGCTCAGAGCTGTCATTCCTGAAACACACCCTGAACACACAGCGGGAAATGGGAGGACCTGATCGTCCACCAAAACTCGTGAAACAAATTTTAATTCCCCAGCAGCACAGCCTGCCTGGCTTTGCCATCTATTGGATTTGTCTGACAACAAGAGGTGAAAGGATTCTGCAGCTCCATTGTCTCAACTGCAGGATCTAAGAAAACACTGGCAGGCTCATCAGAGAGGTTTATGAGCCTGCAATTCAAAGAGATTAAAAGGAAAAATCTACTGAGATTCTTTCAGGCTACAGAACAACATTAAATAACTATTAGCAGCTTGGTTCAGTAAAGCTTTACTAGAGCCCTTGCTGGGTCATTCAGAAATTGTAAAAGAGGAAAGGTATTTAAGTTTCACTTGGAGATACAATAAATATTTCTTGGGCTATTTAAGGCTGAGTTTTAGGGAAAGGGTTGCAAGCAGTAAATGGAAATTCAACCCTTTTAACAGTTTATGGTTATAGTAAAAATAGTCATAATAGCTAAAAGATTTTTCTTTATCATGTATACATACTTATTTTCTTTTTTTAAACCAAACACAAACTTCAAGATATGTACTGTCAGTCAAATACTGTTTACAGTCTCTACTCTGCATAAAAATCACCACAGTACTCACCTGATGTTTTATCAAGTTAATTTTTTCTAACAGGCTTTTCAGTTTTAAAACAATTACTTAAATTTGAGTCGTTTTAGTTAATTTAAAACAATCACATTTACTAATTTGAAATTTTAACAAAAAGTCGTGTGTTAAGAATTTCCATAACAAAGAGATATGTTTGTTATAAAAATACCAAAAGAATCCTGCTCCACTTGCTGCAGATGAGATTTAACTCCAGAGTTTCAAAGGCTTGTGCTCCAGCTGAGGGGCTACAGCCACAAATGCATGGCTGGAGAAGTAATGTACATTTGTGTCATGTACAGAGCAGAACCTGGCACACTGCAAAACCACTGCTACTGTCAGCAAAGCCAGCACTGGTGACCAGATATTACAAAATGAGCTGCTTCAGGCTAAGCACAATTGCCTGTTGTGCCTCACTGAGTGATGGAGAGGAACAGAGAGGATGGAACCAGAGCTGCTCTCAGAGGCACAAGCTGGAACACTGGCAGTTCCAGCGAGAGCCTGGAATTCCTCATGCCTCAGAACTGACACGAGAACAAAACAGAAATGACACTGGGATGTTACTCCTGTATGAAAATTCCATCTACAGTGATTTTCTAGAAGTGCAATTTAAAAATTGAAAATCCAAAGGAGTATGTGCTGAGATGTGAAAACTCCTCCCCCCACCCTATAAACCCTTGGAGGCCACAAGAAAGATGGACAGGGAGTTTTTACCAGGGCACATAGTGCCAGGACAAGAAAGAATGCATTCAAACTGAAAGACAGCAGCTTTTCATTAGATAAATATTTGGCTGTGGGGGTGGTGATGCCCTGGCACAGCTGCCCAGAGAAGCTGTGGCTGCCCCATCCCTGGAAATGTTCCAGGCCAGGTTGGATGGGGCTCTGAGCTCTGGTCCTATGGAAGGTGTCCCTGCCCATGGTGGAGGGGCTGGAACAGGATGGTCTTTAAGGTAATTTTCCAACCCAAACCATTTGGTGATTCTATAAGCTCTGGACATCATGTCCATCCTCATGTGGAAACAGACCATCCTTGACAGAACCTCACTAGAGCCACACATGGAAAATCCCCACTAGATTCTGAAATTTGCCACCCAAAATCATATACAAAGCAACTGGTTTTAGTGTCTATTCCACAACTAGCTTTGAATTATTTGCTACATTTATCACCAGAAACTAGCATAAGGCACCAATTTATTGATTTAATTTTGTGATCTTTCTACTATTCAAGGATTAATATTTAAAACATAAAATCAATCAATAATTAAGACATAAAATGAATTCATATTATTACCTTGGTAATGGGATTGTTTAGATACAGTTCCCTTGTATAAATCAACAAAAATGCAGAAATGTTGCAGGGCTGCCATTCAAAGGGACCTGGATAGGATATAGAGATGGGCTGGCAGGGACATCAGAGTTCAGCCAAGATGAAATCCTGCTGTTGGGATGGAATAAATAACCCAATGCAGCAGTGCAGGCTGGAAAGCAGCTCCCACACAAGGAGCAGAGGGAGCTGATGGACAAAGGGCTCCTGTGGCCAGGCCAGCCCCATGCTGGGCTGTGGCAGAACAGCATGGCCAGCAGGTCAGCACTGGGACTGCTTTTCCTCTCTACTCAGCACTAAGGAAATTGCTCCCAAAATCCTGGGTCCGGTTTTGGTGTCCCCAGCACAAAGCCCTGACATGTGGGAGTGAGTCCATTGGATTGGGCATGGTCAGGGGCAAGGAGGGGGCAGAGACTTCTCCGAGGTGCACACAGGAAGGAAGAGAAGTGAAAGGCACAAGTTGTGCAGTCCTTTGTATATGACTTGAGAGAAGCAAAACACATTTTGACTGACTTGGGGTTTGGTTTTGGTTAGTTTGGTTGGTCTTCCTCCCATGAGGACATTGAAACACTGGAACTGCTGCCCAGAGCAGCTCGAGAATCTCCATCCCTGGAGACACTAAATGCTGAGGAACTGATGTGAGACTGGCCTTAGGGAGGAGATTGATCTGCATGGCCTGGGCAGGTCTCTTCCAGCCTGTGTGCTTCTCTGATTCTGTTTAGTTTTTCTTCTTTCCAGCTGTGTCACAAAAGCATAAACTTTCAGGGTTCACATGATTTCTAATGTGAAAAATGTGAAACAAGTTTTATCCACATTAAAAACTTTTGGTGATTATCACAGTCAAGCTTGATTTTAACTGTATATTCATCTTTTTTAAACGGGATATCAAAGAAAGAATGGAAAAATCTAAGAAGAAAATCTATTGACAAAAAAAATCAAGTCCATCCCTCATAGGTAAATTGTAATGCAGATTTTTTTTCCATTCCCTAAATTTTTCACAGGGACTGTAAGCAAAAGATTCACCATCATAAAAAATGTATTCTTATATGACAAAACAATGAACTGGATAAAAATTTCAGGAAACATACAAAAAAGTAGTTCTTACAAGATTTCCAGATCAGAAAAAGTTGGATAAGTATTTGAGCCTAGCCTCTGAACAGTTTGTTGTTTGTTCCTTCCCCTTTAATGCTATGGCCTGAAGGAACAAAAAAATTAGGAGATTATCAGGAAACCTTCAGAGAAAAGCAGTATTAAGATATAAAAGCACATCCAACTTGTTATTCTCAACTATTCAAACAAAAAGAAAATTAAAACCATAGAGCCCCACAGAATTTCATCTGCTGGAACTTCTCTGAATTTCTGAGCCAAGTAATTACGATTTATTTAGTGTAGCACAAGAAGGTACATACAAATAAACAATGTGTGAAATAGGGAAAAGACTGCAGTGCAAAGGGCTTCCTGCTGGTGGGCAGCCACACACACTGGCATCCTTCAGATCCTGCTTCCTGGCCTTCCTTTGCATCTTACTAACTTGCTGTATTATCTCTCTCATCACTATTCCCCGTAGCTGCTGTCTCAATCCCTTTGTTTCTCTGAGTTTTTATGGCAGTGTCTACGAATTTGTCTAGAATCATGACTTCAGAAGCAGCTTGACAGGCATTCAAAGAACTAGAATTTATTTCCCCATCATTTTGCTGCCAGGGAACATGCTGGAAAGAATGCAGCAGCACTGCACATGTGTGTTAGGTGTGGCTCAGGCTGAAACACGGGGGCCCTGGGAATGGCACCCTCTGTGCTCAAACAGAATGTCCCATCAGCACCCCAGTACCGAACACCTGCCCAAACAGAGGTACAATCTGATTTCTTTATTTAACAAGTCTTTTATACAGAGTCTTGAGATGGCTTTTCAAAGAACTCCACTCCTCTGGATGCAAAAGAATCTCAGAAAATACTGATAATCTTCAAATTAAGGTCAAAACTAATTTACAGCAATGTCTTTAAATTCCAAGGGAAAACAAAATCTTAATGTAATTCTCTATTCCAATGGATTAACCTGACCCAGGCAAAATGCAACTTTATAGTCTGAATTTAAGATTTAGGTAAAACTCATCAAATACTGAAAAGATTCCCAACTTGATCTCTAGTATTTCCTTTTTCCTCTGCACATACAATTTGTGAAAAGAGAAGGCACAACCAATATTACAATGGTAAGAGTACAATAGCATGAGAGTGCTGGGCAGCAGAAATTCCCTGTTCTGACATCTCCTTCAGGCATTTAAAAATAACTTTGAGACGAAAAATTTATTCAAGTCTGATCTTAATACTGCTTACATTACAAATAGAACGAGATCCATTTTTTCCATTCTTCTAAAATATTTATTCAACAACTCTGTTTTCAAGCCTCCCCCTCTCTTCCCAAAGCCACTCAAAGTCTGAAATAGGTTATTTAGCTGGAGAATTCAGCCTGTATCTCCAGTTCTCCATCACCCCCTGTCCTGCAGTGATGCCTGTGTGCCACAGTGGCTGTGCCTTTGTCTCTCCACGCCGTGGAGGCAGGCAGGGGAGTTAAACATCAGCACGAGGGAGCAAGGTCTGCTGTGTGCCAGGGCACAATGCAGGAATTCAATAACAAGCTGCACAGACACTGGGCTTTTATCAGCACATTCTGCACTGGTGGTGGCTCCACGTCAATGCCAGCCCCAGTGTGTTACTGCAGAGTGCTCCTGCCTGTGGCCTCTAGGATGAAGCCACTATTATTGACTCCCCCCATTAACATGTAGGGTGGATATACATTTATTGAAGGTTCTAATGGAAGGCTGAGGGACTCCTATCCTGAGGCCAGAGCAGAAAGACAGCCTATCACTTCATGTAATGGTAGCCCATGTGTGACAGACCTGACCTACATTTCCCCCTTTCTTTCTCACAACAGCCTGTCACTGTTTTAAGAAGCTATTTTCTGAGACCTATAAAAAGGAATGCATGCTAGAGCTAGTTAGTATGTTACATTGAAATATTATTTACCAACCTGCTTTAGAAAGGCTAGTTTAGACCACGGATGAATTATGAACGCTACCTAACAGCCACAATGGAAAAGAATGTGTCCTAATGATTCTGGTTATAAATCCATACACAAAGAACACTAGGTGTAGATGGATTAATACTTCCACCTAAAACACTGCAACAAAATGGAGCATAAAACTTAAAATCAAGAACAATTAATGAAGCTACCTTCATAAAATAAAAAGGGCTAAGGTCTGCAATCAGTATAAATTTCATAATAATTCAACCTATCGGGAATAATGCCCCCTAACGTTTTGTTGGAAGTAATTCTGTGTTTTCAGCAGCTAATGTATGTGTAGCTCAAGCTATAAATAATGGATCCACGTTTGAAAGTAGGACAAGAGCGAAAGAAACATTCGGTTCAGCACTAAACAGCATTTTAAAATACCATCTAACTACCACTCCCAGCCCCTGCTTATTTAAAGAGCTGCTGCCACTCCAGCACTCCTTGGCAGGAACCTACCACGCTGCTGCAGGTCATACTCTTTTTTTGTCTCCTCGTTCCCTAGAATTTTCCACGCTTGATCAATTTCGATGAACCGCTGCACGCGCTCCTCCACTTCTCCTGCTGGCACATCTGCCTCCTGTTTGTCGGGATGATACTGCCAATCAAAAACAACAGAAAAAAAAGAGTTGGGGGAGTGAAAGTGAGGAGGGTGAGAGAGGAGCAATCAATAATGCATTTGATACTCAGTGAGGAGGACACAGAAAAGGAGAGGGTCTAAGCTGAGGAGCCAAAGGAAGGGAGATGACAATGCTGGGCACAAAGAGGAACCTGCCAATTTAATTATCCCACTGGAATGGCAACACAACCACCAGTGGCACAAGTGTCACCATGAGCACTGACGGCATTTTCTGGATAATTTGCTGATGGAATCGCTGGCCTTATGGACAATTTACCTAGAGAGTGACTACCACAAACACAAATAGGTACATGCAGGGGACCACGACACAGGAACAAGAGGAGGTGCTGGCAGCTCTCGTGATTCTACACAGAGCTGATTTCAACACAGCCACCCATGTTTAGTTAAAGCTATTACAGATAAATTGAATGCTGTATTACATGCCTAGCTTTTTTTATGATTTAAATGGTAAATAAAATATACATGATCAAATATAATTTATACTACATGTAATTCTACTTTTGAAACTATGCCTCAACATCTTTAATTTCTTCCAGTTCAGTGAATCAATAGCCCTTCCAAATACTTAAAGTCACGGATCACTGGCTACAAAATTGTGTCATTTTAGTTAAGAAATGGTTATTCAAGGACATGGTTATTCAAGAAGTCCCACGTTAAACTGGCAATAATAATTAAAATGGTAACATGTTTTCTTTCTCATTTGTTCTGAGCAGAGCATTCTGACTTGAGTGGTTCCAATGTCTACTGAAAAGGAACCCTCAAAGCTTCCATCTTCCTGTAGCTTTAATTAATCTCCAGTAATCTCTTTTTTCTGATATTTTAAATTGCTCAGTAGACGTGATGGAGCAACAGGAAACAGCACTTAAGTTGAGAAAGCTGCAATATAATCAGGCCTACCAACTGAGAACTGTGTCACAGACCAAGGTTTCCCATATTCTGGAGCTTTAACTGCCCTTTATACCCACATGAGCTGGGGCACTGAAACGTGAGGCAGATTTTAAGATGTGGAACACTTATACAAGTATTTAAGCAGATTTCTGATTAAATGAATCTCTCTGTTTTAGTTTATAATTCATTTTGATAAGAAAAGAATACTAGTAACATGTGTAGTTGATAAAATGCCAAATGTAAAGGAGCATTTGTCCTGGACTCCATTTGCTCACTGATGTAGCTGTCATTGGCACTGATGGGTGTTACCCAGACAAATCCCCTGTTCAACAACAGCAGGGATGGCTGAGCAAAAAAATGCTTTGACCTCAGGTTTTTTCACAGGTGTTTTTACACAGGTGGATGTACCTCCAACCTCATATATGAGTTCTGTGCACAAAATCCTGTTTTTCTTCCACTTGAAGTCCCCTCTGAATTCAAGACTGAGGACTATCTCACAGCTTGCTGAAAACATGGCTGAAGAACAGCTGTGATTCATAAAGAGTCATCCCTTTTCTATCTCCTGAACTGAAGATGACAAAATTCTAAGGTGCTAACAAAACCAAAACATTTTGGTCATTGCATTAAGTTACTGTATTCTATATAGATAACTGCTAGATATTTGGATTGGCCACAAAGACCACACCTTCTCAGATCAGATTCTTAGAAATACATGGAAACATTACCAACCAACTGCCCAAAGCAGAGCTAAGCATGCTGTCTTCTCTCCTGCCAAGAATGTTGAGAGAACACTCCCACAAAACTGGTCACACTTTCCCTTTGGTGCACCAAAACTCTGTCTGACTGAAAAATGATTCTGAGCTATACTGGAGGGAGAGAGCAAAATACAGGAAGCCACACATCACAAAAGTGCTGTGGAAGAATAATAATCAATACAGAAGACATTTCCCTGTTCATTTATTGAATAATGCAGAAAATTAATTATTCTTCAGGTTTATCACATAGCCCTTAACTCCTTTCCTGTAGATTTGGAGAATTTAGTATCTGCAGTATATGCAATTTTTATGTTACAAAGACTACAATTTCATCTAACTTGTATCAACTGCTTTGTAAGGGACCTACTCCTTAAAATACACATCTCTATCTATTTCTCTCCATTTTGGTCTCCATACCTTCTGAACACCTACTTGCTCCTTCCTCTCTTGGCCTTTCTCCTCTATTATCATTTAATGCCTTTAGCAACCTGTATCTACTCTAAGAAAAATCCTCAAACATCAGCTCTTTTACTCTAATACTCCTCTTATTCTTTTTTTATTCCAGTGACCCCGTTTTGTCTGGATTTATGTACTTATTGTTACGCTCTTATTGACTTATTTTCCTACTCTCTAGCTTGCTAATCAAATCCAGGAATTTGTAGCAAAAACCCACCCTTAATTCAACTGCCCTTCTCTTCCCTCTCCAAGAAAGCAAATGAGGTTGTTTTAGACACTGTTCAGCCTCTCAGACACAGAGGACACTTTACAAAAGTACCAAAATTCAGAGGGAGCACTCCAGTGTTCTCTGTCAATAATTCAGACACAAATCAACCATACTGTTTTTTTGGGACCCTCCCTCACTCCCAGTTACCAGATTCTTGTGTCTGATCCTGCTCCCTCTCCAGCACAACCTTCAGAGGAGCTGCCTGCAGAAACAGAGCCAGGGGTTTGGTTTTGTAGTGCAGGAGGTGAAATGCTCTCCTCCTGTCTCCCCTGCAGCCTCATTTCTGGGTTCATCTCAGCTGCAGCCTGCCCAGGCCCTGTCATGCAGACAGGACCTGTTTTCTACTCCCCCTCCCTCCTCTGGCTCAGTGAGCTGCTGCTCCTCTCTCCCCCATGCACCCACCTGGGAGGTTTGACTCACAGTGCTGCAGTCTCTGCAATGTCATTCCTCAGATCTGTGCAGATGATGTTCATGTCACTCACACCCTACCTGAGCACAGCTCTCAGCCCTCTTACAGGGTACATTTAAATCTTACAGCCGCATCTGTGCAATGGTTTGGGCCAGCAATACTTCATAAAAATAACTTTTGCTGAGCACTCATCCTGATGACTGTGTTCAGAACCAGGCTTTACTAACATGTTACCATTTTACAGGATTTTATAAAAACAGTAAATGATCCTTTCCCAAGTCCAGCTGAGGGAAGGGAAAATGAACAAGGTTGGTGATACATGCCCAACCTCATTTGCCTTTTTTACAGCCGTACTAGAAGGAACTTGCTGACTCCCTGTCTGGGATTTGTATCACTTTACAGTGTATGATGCTCTTCAGTTACTCTGAATGCTAAAAAATAAACCAATTGATTTTGGAAATACATTAGTTCATCTGATAACATACATGTGATACTACTGGTCTCTCTAAATGTCACATTGTCCTAGTATTTCTTGAGGACTCTGGTTCTTGGTGTAAGATTTAATTCAAAAACAATTTCTTGAAGGTTTCATTTCCTTTAGCTTCTGAAATTGCTAAAAAATTTAAAAAGCATGAACCTTGAACTCCAAAGCTCATATGAGAAATACACTTTAAGCAGTATCTGTTGGAGACTTGATGAAATGTTTGGCACCACAAGGAAAAGCTGACTAACACAAACTTAACCTTGTGCCCTTTTCAATTACAGTATCATTATCATATCTTGATAAAACAACTCCATTCTACTGTGTTATTCTTAATATACATCAGACTACACCTTTCAAAAGGTTGGGTACTGTGAGAAACAATGGCAAACATACCCTGAAACACAGATACAAGTTCAGTTCACAGTTCTGTCTTTTTTCAAGTATTCAAAAAGTTAGACATTTTTCATGGTATTTTTTTAGGTAAATTACTTGCATTTCATTATGCTGATCTATTGCCTTTGATATCTGCTACAGAATAAAGAACAAGCAAATAAACAAAGCTTTTCTGTCTCAAAAAAAAGTGTTAATGTTGCTGCAAGTGTAGACTATGAAAATGCCTTGAGTTCCAACATCTATTTTATTTATGATATTGTTATTTGTTCAGTGTAGCACAGAATTAGGTTTGTATAAGAATTTGGAACATGCTGCAGTACATTCAACTGCTACTGTCTGAATTTCTGCCTACTCTACACTCTGTGAAGTTTGGACCCTTCTGCTCTGCAAGAAGTGCAAAATCAATCCCTGGACTTTGATCCCTGGTAGTTAATGTGGCCATTTAGTCAACAACTGCTATTACATGTGAGTAACGAGCAGCAGGCCTCAAGAACTCTCACACCACAGGATGAGGAGCCACGAGAGCTGGCTGAGCTTTGGCTGAGGAATCCCACCCTCCCCACCCTGCTACCAGCTCCTTGACTTTGGGAATAAATATAACAGGGTGACTGATTTTAATCAGATTCAAATGAGCAAGCAGAGACCCTCTAGATAAATCAATGTAAAGTACATTTCTTACTGGGGCTCATGAATTAATTTTTCCAAAGACATTTACAGCACCCAGTGAGAATCAGCTGAATGCAGCTCAGTGGGAGGGAGGGGTGAAGCATTACAGGACTGAGTTCCACACTAGATTTGTAATCTCCTCCTAAACTGTGGAATAACCCACAACTAAACCACTTAATATGGTCAAACTTTTACTCACAGCTGCTTTTCCACAAGCCTGACTGAAAAGGCTGGTTATTTAGAAAAAGTTTAAAAAGAACTATCCCTTCTCATTTAGTAATTAATACATTTCTATGGCTATTTTGCCTTGTGTATAAAGGGTATTCACTCCAAAAACAAAAGATGCACCACATCCCTAATTCTGTACATCAAACCAGGAGCCTTCCCTTTCTAGGAAAACTGCTACTGTTTCCAAATTTTTATTTCACTTACAAAAAAGTGATTTAATCTACTACTGTGTGTTTTCAGAGATAACTGTAAAAACCTCTTCCCTGCTGAAATTACATATCTTTTAAGTAAGCCACTTAAAATGTAAATTTGCTTTTTTCTGACTGAGGAAAGGGAAGAGAAATCAGTTCAAATTTTTTTTCCAGGATCAAACTAAGGTGTGCTCTCTACCTTCTACAGCTTTGTCTTTCCTGCTTTCCAATATTTTCTGCAAAGCTGTCAAGCTTTTGCTGAAATCCTCAGCACAAAATAAAAAAAGTAATTAAAAGGATGAATCAAACGAGGCTGCATTAAATTCCTAAACTTCCTTTCTACGATGATTTAGAGAAACATTTTCATATTTTAAAATTTTTATTATACACCATTTAGACTTTTTCCCCCATAAGGGAAATCATTATTAAGGTTCTAAAATTCAAAAGTAATGACAGGCGTAGAACAATGATGAAACCATCAGAGCTCAAAAATTCAAGTTAGATTATTTTGGACTTACTATTGTAAGTCAAAGTAACCAATAACCATAGTGAGTAAAACCAACACAGTAAATTTCTAAACTACAAAGATTTTTAACTCTGAAATAATCTACAGTCTCATGGAATCACCTTGCTAAATTGAACAGACAAGTTTAGACAAGTCTTGAAGTCCTGCTTTATTTCCATAGGGGATGTGTGCCTATATTTGAATAAGGGATATATTCAAAGCTGGAAATGTGCCCTGAGTAAATTAAGTGGTAGGATTTAGCAGAGGATTACTTAGATATATCAAGTATTTCTATCTTTGAAAGAATTACATCTAATGACTAAATCTGACCTTTAAGTAAGAGCAAATGATAGAATATTAGCATCTCAAATTAACTCAGTATCTCAGCATACTTATCCCTTTCTCCAAGCTAGGCACATAGTAGTAACTACAGTATTTTTATAGCTAGACATTATTTTATCTGTGGACTGCAATGAAAAGTATGATTTCCACCCAACTATGAATTACCTTTTTTTACAAAAACAATTTTCACAACCTACCCTACAACACCTTCTGGAATGTGTAAAAAGATGCATATTTATATTAAACAAATAAGCAGTGATGGAAGACACTCAGCAATGGTCAGGGAAGAGAAATTCAATCCAAACTTGACAAAGAGAAAACTCTTCATATCTGGTGCAGGTACGTTTTTTGATGAATAAAAGAACTGAATTAAAATTGCAAATAGAAGAGACCCAAGCCACAAAACTGGTATGCAAAGGGTTGGATTGACTAACGTGGCAGAAAGGGAAGTGGCCCTGGATAAGCAGTGGTTAGTGTGGGATGAGAGCAGGGCACAGCAGGGACAGCCCTGTCCTGGCAGGAGTGAGCTGGACACTGCTGCTCAGAACAGAGGACCAGGATGGGGCACACATTGGAAGCAGCTGGAGGAACAGAGAAACCCAAGCCATTATCTCCCAACCACATGGCCAGGCTCATGGCTGGGAATACAAGAGGATGAAACTTTGACTCCTTATGGGAACTGCACAGATTAATACCAAGCAATTTTTCATCACATTATCAGTATTAGGGGGTTCAATCTATTTATTCTTTTATCAAAGCTCAATATTGAGCAGGCAGTATATTCAAATTTCAGAATCAGAACTCCACCTCAGAGTATTAAGTTCAAACTGTTATTTTATTTATGGCACACTATGCCATAAATAAAAGTTAAAATGGGTTTAAGCAAGCAGAACAGAAAGCCTCATGCAAACAGCCTTGCTCTGTACAAAATTAAACAAACAATCATGCTCCACTTAGACAAAGTGCACAAATCATTACCAGACCCTTGCAACACAATGAAGTGCATCCTTTTAACAAAGCAACAAGACCAAAATGCAGAAATTAATGTGAACATTAAAATATCGAAATTGGGAGCTATGTTTTAAAAACATTTGTCATGCTTTATTCTACATGTATACATTATCAGCTGTAATTGTCATTATCTACAGGTTAAGCAGATGAAGTCAGGACAAAACCTGTCAAGTGCTCTCATCTGACACATTCATAGGTCCATGCAAATCTGTCTGCACGTTACAGAGCCCATCATAACACTTCACATCACATTAAAAAGAAGCTGCAAGACAGCCAACATTAAGAAAAAAATATTAAACTGGCTATTTCCTATTTAACTTCTGATTGAGTCAGAATTCTTGTTATATTTCCCTGCCTTAGAAAAAAAAAATCTCAGTGAATTTAATGCCAGCCTGTTCTTAGGAGGAAACTCTTTGCCCCTGCTTACAGTATATGTAGTAAATACCAGTTTTTACCGAGACTTGCCAATAAATCTCACCCCCTGACATAGTGTCTGTTCACACTCAGTTTTTGGCTGCTCTGCCACAAATGCCAACAAAGGGACCAATTAATGGAAACTTTCTTGATACATTCCCAGTGGATGAATGTCCGCCTTGCAGAAGGTACCTTGACAACATTCATCTCACACAGGCCAAATGGTTGCTCTGTGGTAGCAATTAAGACACCACCAGCCTTGGCTAGATTTAAACCAACAACCAAATCTGTGTAGGTCGGAACAAATGCTCATAGAAATCTGGAGAAATTAACTGCTAAACAAGGGCTGGATTGGGTCATGTAATTGCATCCATTTCTCTAGTTATTTACAGACCATGAGGACACATTTTTGTAAGAAAGTAATTACAATTCCTAAAACAAAATCTCTCAATCTGGCCATATGACCACAATATTTAAGCCACATCTATAAATATCTAAGAAACCAACAACTATTTAAAATAATTTCAAAAATCAAAATATTATGGTAGGTTGACATTCTCTTTGTGCTCAATTTTTTTCTCTCTCTCTCTACAAAAAGACTGTGTTCAGTCTTCATCTTCCCATAGCTTTGGCATCGAGTTTGGACAATTATGCTTAGTGCAGCATTCCTCCTCTTTCTAAAATTACATTTGGAGGTAGAGTTTTGTTGCTTTGATCCAGAAGTGCTTATCAGAGGGTGTCTTGCTGCAGACTGTGAGCAGGAGAGATCAGTGTGAGAGCTGGTGGGAAAACCCTGCCTCCACTGCAAAGTTCAGACTGACTTTGGGTTTTTATGCAGGGGACCCACCCTGAAATCTCTGTCCCCAGACTGTTTAAAGTGTGGCTGATTCAGGCCCAGCCCTCATGAACAAGTAATTCTGCTTCTGTTGGTCTCAGGGCTCAATTAATTTATGTTTAAAGCTATCCAAAATATTAAACTCCTGCACCTGAAACACTATCAGCAAAGCTTAGCACAGTGTAGGAGAGTGGGCTCCCCTCATCACCCCACACCCTGCCAAAACTGCACATTTCCAGTTCTGAACTGTCATTACAGGGCTTGGAGCAATATTTTCAATCAAATTATGCAGTGTGTCTTGAAAGTTCCAGATCAGCTGATAAATCACCAAAATGTAAAGCTGAGCAGTCTCCCTGCTGGACACAGCACAGAAAAGGAGCCATATAATGCAATTACAACACTCCAAGAGCTCTGTAATTACATTTCAAGTTAACACTTTGGCCGATTTTACCTCCACCCTGAGCACTTTCAGCTGCAAATCCCCATCAGCCTGTGACAGAATTAACACCAGATCTGGTATTAGCTTGGCCATGCACTTGTCAGCCATAGCTGAGCACCCAAGCCTCCAAATGAGCATTTGCTCTGGCTGTGGGCAGCACACACATCCTGCCTGTGGCCTCTAGGGCCCAGCTGCTTTTCTTGCACAATCCATTCTGCAATGGGTTTTAAATCACAACACAGGCCAAATGATCAGTTCACTTATCAAACTGAGATTTGAACTTTTGGCTAAGAAAATCAAAGAAAAACACATTTTAGCCACCTGTGACAATCAAGGAAAACAGTGACAAACATGCACTTGACCCCCACCCTGTGGCACTCACTGAAAGGTCACAAAAGAAGCCATTTTCCAACTTCATCAGCTGAACTTATAATATTAGGGCAGGGTTAAAAATACACTATTTTACACACCAAAAAAAGAGAGGTTATTTACTCTATAAAAGTATTCTGAAAGATGTTTATCTCAGTAAAACAAAGAAGTTTAAACTGCAGGAGAAAATGAGCTAGTTTTGAAAAAAATCTTTAATTTAACTATGTAAACATTAAACTTCTGTCACTACAGGAGGAACTTCTAAATGAAGAATGTGAATTAGTTATGAATGTATTTATAAAAATGAATGGAAAAAACTCACTAATTACCAGTAACTAAATAATTCTTCCTAGAGTCAAAGTGCTTTTTAATTCAGAATGACTTAAGTTTCACCTGAAAAACTCTCAAGAACTGCTATGTAACCAAAAACCAGTTGGGGTGGAACCCTGGGGCACTGTGGTGATGACTGCTCTTCACTTAGAATCCTTTTGCTTGCCATTTCTATTACAGGAAAATCTTACTAGCCTCCCTTACTAAGCAGTTCTATTTTAAAAAAAGAACACCTATTTGTAGATCAGCTCTTCCATTAAAAAATACCTGAGAAACAAAAGTTACATGACTTCAGAGCCAGATGTGCACGAAACACAGGGTTGATAATTTGATATGTGCTCCTTCTATGAAGTATGAAGCTGCTCCAAGGTTGCAGTGGAAAGGGAAATATTTCAGCAATGAAGACTTCCTTCCCTGGCTTTTCCACAGTCTATTTTGCATATAAAGGTCTTGTACAGTTGCCACCCTGAGGCAACATCACAGTCTGGGCTCTGTGGCCTACATGGTCCATCAGGTACTAATTAGGTAGCATGTTCTGTCAACACTTTCTTGCTCTTCTTCCATTAATTGATCATCCTGCCCAATTAATACAATGCAACACAGTTCTGAAATCCTTGAGATCCTTTACCTGGGAGAAACAAGGATGAAGGGAAAAAACACCTTCCCAAAAGGGTCACAAGGTAACTGCACTTGTCCAAGGCCTGGAGTGACAGTAACACCACTGTGCTGAAAGGTTAATTATGTTCCTACCAACTTTTTATTGAGCCTAAGATTTTTTTTCATCTAAGAATAAAGACTAAAAGCATTAAAAAAATAAAAACAAAGCCCCAAACCTTCTTAATCTAACAGGCTATATTATGTTTAAACATGGTAACAGCTTATGAAAAAGTAAGAACTAAACTCACTTAGCCATGAACAGCATATTTATCATCAGAATATGTGTGGTTAATGTTATCACTGTTAGGTCCTACAAACCAGAAAATAAGTCACAGACACTGCACACACTGCAGCACACTGATCCCTCCTATACACACTGCACTCCAAACTGCCCTTACGATCCCACCAAAGCAACCACCAATCAGCATTTTATAAAACCTGCCAGAAACAAAATACATGTTTTCTCCATGTATGAAACTGCACCGAAGCTAGCAAAGCTACAAACCCCCCGACAAAGCAGCTGCCAAATACAACACACTACTGCCATCTAATGCTGAGCAGGACACAGCAGAGCAGGGCATTGTTCTCTGCACCCAGCACAGGGCTCAGTGCTGCCCTTCAATGTGTGCTCCACACTCCGTGCCTGCAGTCTGAACGCTGGGATGGGATGGCATCCTTCCTGGTACACACACTGCCATGGGCAGGGGAGGGAATGGACATTCAGGAGAACCCCAGCGAGAAGTGAGGGCCCGCACCAGGTCAGGCTCCACACTCTTGTGTTCTGGAAGCTGTCTCCACTTAACTAGCACAATTCAGTACTGAAAAGCTTTGTGTGACAAGTGTTTGGGAAGGGAAAAAATTAAAAAAAAAAGAGAGGAGTGCTCTTCTCTTAAAACAGCACAAAACAAGATTACTTTAAGGTGCTTTTTGTATTTCACTGATGTTGCAAAGCACTCTCTCCAAAATGTGAAACTTGTTCACATCCATGAAAAGGATGATGCCAGATCTTAAACTTGCCTTCCTAGTCCACAATCAGTGTTTTCAACATGCTCACTTAAGTGGCAGAACTCAGCAGAGAACACACAAGAAGCCTGCTTCTCCCACTTGCAAAGAGGAGAAACAGAAAGTGAGGAGCTCCTTGAGACATTCAATCTTTTCCTATAGAGATTTAAACCTCCCCAAAGGATGTCTGCCAAAGACAGCTGGACAAAAGAGAAAAGAATTTATCTACTTGATTCATTACTTCAATCCATCTCTTCTTCCTTTCTTCCCCCAAACACAAACAACCTTTAAGCTTTTTAACAACTTCAGCCTTGCCCTACCTGATCTTGTTATCAGCCTTGACACTAATTACAGCCTGCACTGCCCATCTCCAAGATGATTCTTTCTCATGGGAAATGTTCCTCATTTGTGGAAAGATAAAAGATGATCACTTCTCTTTTCCTTATCATCTCTTAGAATTTATCCATTCTATGATTTTTTTCCTAACATTGCTCACTGATCAATTAGCTGGTGAAAATTGTGTCCAGTCTTGTCCCTTTTTCCTTGTTATAATCTGCCATGATCAAAACTATTGTGCAAGTATCAATCTTCCCACACAATATTCCACTGCTTGCATGTTTTACACACATTATTAATCTTTTCCATAATCTTCTGGCCAGAAATAACCACTGTTATACACAACATCCAGCACAGCACACCTATACTTTTGCCTGAGATAAATAAAATCCACCAGAACAGAAATATTTCAGATAACACTACTGTTGCTGTAGCTGTAACTATAAGGAAGTACTTGCTGTGACTCAAATATTTGCAGTAAAACATCCTCAAGACAGCACTCTGGAGGAAAAAGGAGTTTTTCCCCTAACACTTTAGTTATTCATTACCCAGTGGATAGTTCTGAAAGAAAACAACTAAACTGCTTTCTTTTAAAACCAGCCAGAATTAAAAACAAAAAGGAAAAGTTAGGATTAAATGTACACAGCAACGTGCAACAGGTATGCAGAACACAAAAGGGATGTTTAATGACAGCTGCACAATAAAAACACAAGATGGGACTATCAATCCAAAATTCTTGAAAATTACTGGAGTACTCAAAGTGCAATTAAAAAACCCCACAGACTGAACTACACTGTCATAAACTCATTCATTTCCATGTTGAGTTTCTTTTTTTTTAAGATATCTTGCTTAAACATACTTAAAATGCAATTGCTTTAATCATGGCACTGTAGCATCACCCTGCTACTCTGAACTCCAGCACTCTCCACTGGTCTTAACTGGTGACAGTGGCTCTCCTCTGTCCAAGGCAACACTCCACGAATCTGCCACTTGAGAGCCCTTCAGCTCCCCTCAAAAATCCAGTGTAAAAGTTTCCATTTCTGTTGATGGAAAAGAATACAAACTGTTGTTGTATAAATACAAGAAAACAATTCTTGGCCTAATGAAGGTATGAAAATGAGGAGAAAAATCAGAAGCTATGGTTACCAAAAAGTACATTTTTAGGAACACTCGCTTTCATTTTCTTCCCTTTCCTTGGCTCCTTATTTTCCTATGAAGAGTGATCCAAGAGCCTCAAGAGGTACTTCAAAAAGCCCTTTGAAAACTACACTATACAGCAGGAGAAGAAAAAAAAACAATTGAAAATCCATCAAAAACTAGCAAAGGAATGAAGGGGGGGAAAACCACTTAAATTTACAGTAGCATAAAGGTAAAAATAGAAAGGGAATTTAAATTTTTTTCTAAATTTCTGGCTCCTATGCTCACAGTTTACACTAATAATGTCACATTGAACAATGTTCTGTTGTTTAGGCATAGATTATTGTGGTCCTAGTCATATAAAAATAATTCCAGACAAACAAATTGTTAAGAAAACAGTTTAGGCAAATGCTACTTTCATGTGAAAGCCAATTCCTGAATTCTCTGTTTTATTATAAGAAAACAAACCTAAACAAACAAACAAGAAACCACTCCAGAAAACCAAACCAAGCAGCTTAAACTGCTGAAAAAACGGGGAGGAACCTTTGCAGCTGACACGAACAGCAGTGCTGGAAGGAAAAGGCACAGGATGCAATTTCCTGGCTGAGTGACACGTGGCAGAAGGGCAGGGACAGCAGTGTGGGGCAGAAGCCTTCAGCTGGCACTGGCACTGCCCTTCTGCAGGCAAAGTCAAGTCCTTTGATGCCCACAATTTCCTAAGAGCTGCTGAGCACAAAGCACAATTTTCTGTGCTGCCCTCCTGCCCCAGTCACACACACAGTATTCCAAATTAAATGATAACATTCATTTTCCAATCCATTTGGAATACCTGAAAACAGCCTTACAGCTTTAAGAGGTCAGATTTAAGCATAATGCAAAACAATCATAGTACCTAAGGCACTTCAGCTGCACATGGAAAGCAGGCCTTGAAGAACACAGGTCTTTAAATAAATAGTTATTAATCTTTACACCATAACTCCAACATTTGCATAACAAATGGTTTTAACTTTTTGTTTTCTTGAAACTATTTCTCTCAGCTTTCCCATCTCTGAGGCCAATATAGAATCACTACAGTGTCTGAAGCCATTTGAGATGTCAAAATAACAGGTTTGGCCCTTGTTGAATGACAACTTTGAAAACGGACATATAAAGCTACTTATTAACAGAATTTACTCAGTTTTGAAAATCAGCATTAAAAAAACAAACAGGCAAGAACTCTCCCAAAACACAACAGTTACAACAACAATCAGAAGTCAGCACTATTTCAAGAATTCATAGCCACAGTGACAAAACAATTCCAAACATAACCTATGGAATCACACACACTTAGAAACCAGTTTGTATTGGATTTATTCATAGGCTTGAAGGATGTGTTCCTACCTGGACTGATCACTGCTTTGGTGTTAATTTAACTTCTGATTTGACAACTTTGGCAGCACGTCCTCACAATGCTAAAGGGACACACTTTGAGGGGGACTAGGAAATCACATACCCATAGAATATTCTCATTTACCAGAATTCACTACTGAGGACACTGATATTTGATAGCACTCTATCTAGGCAGTCTTAGCCCTTACAGAACTGCCTCATTTTAGAAAGGAATAGTCAAGAGAAGGAGATGGAAAGGTGAAGTCAAAACTTAGCACAGGTCAGCAACTGTAGAGGAATAATCCAAAGTTTTCATCCCTTGTGTTTCAACAGCAACATTTCCAGGAGCCAGAGCTGCACTGAGAGAATCGTCCCCAGCCCATCCTTGGCACTGCTCCTCTGCAGCAGTCAGAGCCAATCCCGGATTGCTCTGACAGAAGGCAAGTACCTCTTTAAAGAGCAGCTCTTGTTCAGCCTCTGCTCAAACACCTCATTAGTTACAATCTAATGTTCTGTCAAGGGAAGAAAAATGTTTAGCTAAGATGCTGCTCAGCAAACTCATTCATCTTTATCTTTGACTATGGACATTCTTAGGTAATAAATCCAAGTAAAACAGAGTGAATTTTTTCATTATTGATAATTTAGCAGGAATAACAATGAAAGGTCAAGTTTGACAGCAGTCAGTCAATAGCTGACTACGGACTTTTCAGCCTTGAAACATCACTTTTAATGTACTGAAAATTAAGTGACAAAGAGTTTATCCAAATGACTGGCAGAGGCCAAAAAGTTGAACTTTTTTTCTATAGTAATAAGCTATCTACATAGTATCCTACAAGCCACGCCTTCAGGTACATGAACTCACTTCTGCATTCAATCAGCTCAAATGAGCTCATGTCTGCTGAGCATTTGAGCTCAATGGGAGATGAGGAAGCATTTGTGATGCACTGAGGCAGGGAAAAGATGGAGGGTGGGACAGTTCTGCCATTCAGATGGGGATTTTCTGATTCTGAAGTGTTAAAAGATGAAGGAAAGAAGGAACATGAGAATGTTGCTTTAACAACTTTCTGTAATAATTATATTATGTATTTCAAACAGAAGACAAAATTAGACACAGACTATTTATTTAAATAATAAAAAACCCAACAAGTCCCCAAAACACTGACTTTTACAGGTTAGTACATCACATGACAATATTTGAAAAAATGTAATAACTATTTCAGATTCAACACAAACATGGTTGATTTTGTTTAACAGCGAAGAGAGATCCTTATAGAAACACAACCATTGCAAGATGATTGATTCTACCCCAAACTTTCATTACCCTTCAGAGCATTGGACTTACAGCTTCTTCAAATAATTGACCAAGTGCTTAAAATTTCTGAAGTAAACACCTGAATGCATGGTCTGATTTGGAAATGTTGAACAGCTCAAGATACTCTTGACTGTGGCTGTTCAAACATGAGAACAATCAGGATATTTATGATGTGAAAGCATTATGCTGGTCCTTGTAGCTTCCTTCTTTGTGCTTTAATTCACATCTTTTGCTATATGATTTTTATTTCAAATATCTCACTTTAGAAACGAGATAAAAAGTACACTGCACAATATAAAATGACTTAAATATGTCTTCAAAATGCTGAAAGAACTGTTGCAAATATTAAATAAATATCTTTATGGCGTTTAATAAGCTACTAAAGATTCTATTTTTGATCAGAAGTTAAATTTTATACTGATTCAGGACAGTGAATATTTGTGAGTATTGAACACCTTTCACAAAAAGTCTACCAAACACTGTATAGATCCATATTTTAATATATGTTACAACGAATAACTTACATAACCAGGGCACAAAGTGTTCAACAGAGGCATCACATTCCTCTGCAGAGCACAAATGACATCAAAGGCCAAGCACAACTGGCCAAATCTCCCATTTCAATTGCCTGGTGCCCATTTTGTTATGTACGAACCATAAATCTACAGAGGATGAGGTACCAGAGGCTGCTCATTACAACAAATGAGCTGTGGACAACAATCCTGTAAGTACACAGATTAAATTTAGAAATAATTTTTGAAACTAACATGACTTTCACAACTGGCTGAACTACCTGAATAAGCAATGAACTATTTACTTGCTGGTTTATTTTGTGATGCTACAGGTTCTCATATTCCATGTAAGTTAAAGACAAAACTTCTTCTGTAGGAATATTCACACCCCACCCACTCATTAAAATTCACCTACATCTCTAAGAAATCATTACACATTACAAAGTAAACCAAACAAAAGCCAACAGCAAAGTCAGGTGAATAAATCACACAAGTCATAGTTTAAACAGCAGCAGCTATCATGACCTGGCTAAGGAAGCTGTTTGTATTAGTGACTTCTCTAACACCAGCGTCACTTGATACTACCCACACTGGTAATCAGCTTCTCAAGTCCCTTGAAAATATGTCCCCTCCTTTGCATTAAAGTGGCAATTGGTAAATCAGATGTAAAGAACAGCTCAAAGTAAAAGTTCCCTGAGCATTGAAACAATAGTTCTTTGTATTAAAGTTGATGGTTTATCTTTGTCCCTGTAGCTATTAGATGAACTCCAGTCAGGCTGCACTGAACTTGTTCTGTTTGTATTGTCAAATTACAAATCCATCTTCTACCAGTTAGGTGAAGTTAAATAAGCACAATGATCTGTTAAATACCACTAACAAGTGTGCTGCTATTTAAAGAAAAAAAAATAAAAACCTGGCCAAGGTTACTGAAAAAGGAATACATACCCTGCCTGCTTCTCTGAAAACAATTATGAGACTTCCAATACAAAACTTAAAGTGTTCTCTTTTTAAGTTTCAAATTCTCAAATTTAGCATGAAGTTCCTCAGCAGGCAGGTCTTTCAGGAGTAATACTGAATACTGAATTTATCTTGCAGCAAACTTTAAAACAAACACACAAGCAGCTCTTTACATATATGACACCCTCTGTTTTTCTTGTGATTGCAGGACTTAGATGTGTACATAAATCTGGTAACAGATCCTTTGCTCTCCAGAAAGTCCTGTGTCTTTCCTTTTAACATGCTCCATGGAATAAGCTCTCCTTGAAGTAATTTTGCCTCATTAAATTTATATTAATTTCCCTTTTGACTGTTGCTGAGTCATTCTCACCTATGCCTGATCCTGTTTGCAAATCTTCTACTCTTTCAAAGAGATCAAGTGAGCACCTTAACACTTTGAATTTATACACACACACACACCACCCCTTTTGATAAAAAAGATAATCTTTGTAACACTCTGTGTTAAGTGGCACATTTTATTTCCTTACCACATAAAATATAAGAGCTTCTTGCATACTGCCTGCTCAAATTACATGGATTTTCTTTAAGATTAGGGCACACATTGTAACAGCAGCATGTAATTTTCCTGCACAATAATTTTTTTCCAGTTGAAAGGTATCCTATAATATCATCAGCATCAACAGGAACAGACACCTGATTTTCAGCTAGACAAAGCTTATGTGTTTGGTGACTTTCTTCCTGGTGAAAAGCAGTTTTCAGATATAAAGCAGCTACATAAAAATTCAAGAACAATCTCACAACTTATTCTTTGACCACAAAGTGCTAGACCAAAAGCAAATACAAAAATTGTGCCAAAAATGAGATGGGGGGGAGGGGGTGGGTGTCCCCTGAATGTCCTATTTCTATTGCTCCAATTTGATCATCTGTTGATTTTATACACATTTAGAAATGAAACATAAGCACTGTCCTTCCTAAAGGCTGAATGGATTCCTTAAAAAGCCAAGCATAGAGCACAAAACCCATTTATCCATTTAAGAAATCACCTTGTTGAAACTACCATGTAACTGTGGATAAAAGGCTGTGTCTACCCCAAATATCTCAAACCCACCAGCATGTTCCAAAGACAGAAGATTAAAGATACATTCCCACCATTTCAACACGATGTTGATTCTCAGAATTTCCTGGATTCCTTCAGAGTACAGAAACTACAAGCCCTGTGTGCCTCAGAAAGCACTTTAGCAGGAGTCTGGAAGAGCCAGCCAAGGAATCTCTGCATTGAGCTATGCTGGCTTCAAAGGACTCACTTCCATTTTTTCTCCTTTCAGAATTTCTGGCTGGAGCTTTGTGCCAGAGTATGAGCCTGCACACATAGAAGTTTTATTTTCATTTAAAAATAAGCTTTTTATAGAATTGACAATGGCACATGCACCTTGTGTCTGTCATCTTCAACTGCTACTGATTCTTAGAGTATCAAGATGATCCAGGTATCAGTCACTTAAGTATGCAAGAATTATTAAAAAAAATTTAAGTCTCAAGGAAGTTTTATAAGATGCTTAAATAATTAGAAGGTGTGGCAGGAAAAAAAATCCCTAGTTTTAGCCCAAACTCATTTTCTGTATCACATTAATATTATTCTTAAGGACTGAACTGATATTATCTATAATAAAATAATTCACTTGCATACATGTTGTGACTCAACCAAATGAAAAAATTAAGAGCAGTAAAGAAAAATACATTCACTCTAGTAGGGTATCTATGTACAGTTTTGTTCTGGCTTATTAACCATTTCCATCCTTGACTTGTCAGAATTAATAAAAAGGGGTCTGGTTTTTAAAATTCATCAGTTTTAAGTGAATTTGCCCTGATGAAGTCATTCTTACAAGGCTACAATCCAATCACTTTTAATTGTGTAGTACTTTGCATCATTAAGGTCAATCCTGAGATTTAACTGCAAATATAGTTAGTTATCTTTTGGATGACATATGGCAAGATCTCCAACTCTTTTTAGCTTTGGAAATTTTATATCTGCCTGTTCCTTCAAGATGCTAGGCATACATGTGTTGACAAATACAGAAGATAGCAGATGGCAAAAAGCAAATGCTCAACAAGAAGCATTGAGGATCACTTGAAAAAGACTTGGACTCAGAGATTTGCTGTTTTTATTTTAACAGCAGAATTATGTTTAAAAATAAATTCCACCATCTATTCTGCTTGATGCTGAGAACACATGTGATCAGAATATCCATGATTACAGAATCAATCTCATATTAACTGCAGCTGGTTTCCAACATGCAAGTTGCTTTACAAACCTTTGGACTTCAAGGCTATAAGCACAGCATAATTCTCCAGGAGATTAACTTAGGCAGCTATAAAAAATTGGAAAACATGCTGCACTGACCATAAAATTTTACATGAAATCTTCTAAGAAGCAATAAATGGCTGTGCTCATCTGCTATTCCAGCTTCTACAAAGCTGCATGGAGCTGCCAGCAGCCCTGTCCCCTGCCCTTGGTGCCACTTGTCCCACGCCCATCTCCAGTAACAGGTCAGAGGAGCACTTGGGCACTCAGAGCTGGGAAATGACCACAGGCTGCAAGGACCAGCCTGGAGAGCAGGAGTGACTCCATCTAGGGACACTAAAGGTCCATCCACTGCTGGATTTCTTACTAACAATGAACAGTGCAACAACATCAGGACAAACATTCCCCAAATATATCCAATATTCCAAAGTCTACAGCTCATGAATCCCTGAATCAGAGAAACATTTCTGTGTTAACATGCCAAGGCAGACCTTTCAGGAAACCCCTGGAGTTTTTCCAACCGTGGAACCTTTCTACTCAACAACTGAAGCACTTTCCTGCTGTAACTAAGGGAAGATATGTGCTGTGCCCTTCAGTCTCTCCTACATGGGGCTGTAAGGTGCATAAAAACCATGGTGGTCTCATTAGCATCATGCTTTAAAGACCCCAGAGTGACTGTGCTAGATGCTGCACCAGGAAGGAGAGCATCAAGCAGAGTCTGCAACAGTTCAGCTGAAAGAAAAAGATGAGCAGAGACAGGATATAGGGTAACAACAACAGACAAGCAGCAGATCTGCCTTGGGAAAACACCTCTAAGTAAACATCAGTAAACATCTCTTTTTAGTCAGAGGTATCCATCACAGACACTAAAAGAAAAACAAAAAAAAAAGTATCTTCATTTTCTCTAACATTTCTCACTGACTTTTCAAATAAGGAGCACTAACCCATCAGGCTGGGAATATACAGGTGCTAAAGAAATGCTTGTATATTCAAACAATACTTTAATCTTCTGAAACTACACTTAGAGATGTAGACACACAGTTGTAAACTTTGATAATTCTTGCTTCATACACCCCAAAATAATGGCATGAAATTACATCCAAGTACAGCTCTGTAACACAATTTTTAAAAACTTCATACAAGAAAGGGACTGTGTAAGTTCCACTTCTGTAACAGCTCAGAACAGCACCTATAATTTTAATTCCATTATGATACATCAACTCATAGGAAAATAAATATATTAATTCCATTACAGTATTCAGTTTAAATTATGTCCCTCTCTGGGCAGAAGAGATATTTTACACCATGGTCCCCTGACCACCTTCATTAAGAACAAACAGACCTTTATTAATCTTTTGCTCACATTTTACCAGCAATTCAATAGAACAAAACCAGAGGAGGTCCAAGAAAACAATTATTTCTATTCAAAATGGAACTAAGAAACTTGGTTTCCAATGCCTTCTCCTTTATTGGAATAATCAAAGATAAAACACTGAGAATCAAAGGATTTGTGTCCAGAATCTGCACACACACATCTTGTCAGGTGTAGAACTTAAGACTAAATACACCATTCAGTTCCAGGCAAAGAAATAAGTTCACAGGAGGCACTGAGAAGGAGTAGATGTACAGCAGGGGTTGCCTAGCAAATTCAGCTGAAGAATACCAAGATGTGTAAACCTGGAACACACTGGTGAAACTTTAAAACTGTTTTTATAGTGGTTAGAAATAAAAATTTACAACCTCCCCCACCAAACCCATGAATTTACTTCAACTCTAACAATTAAACTCAGTCCCCTGGTCACTGGCATTTTCTTCTTCTCACTTAAAAATCCCAACTTCTTTTGACATTCATTTTGACACATCAAAACGCCTCAGATCTGCCAACAGTGACAGCCCAGCTAGCACCTTCCTACAGAAAAGGGAGTTTTTCCTACAAAAATCAAGTTCTGCTCACCTTTCTTCTTCTCTACCAAGTCACCAGCTTTCAAGAATCAGGAATTTAGTTACCTTGGGAATTCTGTCTATCAAATTCAGCTGAAAAGAGTCAACAGTATCAAAAAAGACACTCTGTTTTCCTCAGAAACCCAAACCAAAGCACTTTTTGAGCAAAATGCCTGAATTCAAGGGAAGGTGCAAAACAGAATAACCAAGAATAACCTGGCAAAGCTTTGAGATTCTTAAGCACAATAGCAGCAGTACAGCAAAAATTAGGGGAATTCACAGAATGTGAAGTCTTGATGCATGACCAAGAATACAACTCCACAAAACCTCACCAGAAACTTAACTATAAAATCAACATATTTTCCTCCTATTCATATTTTTATTTCATTGCTACTGACTTTTAGGAAATAAACTTTCTTTTGTTCTTTGCATCTGGTCTTTGTGTACCCAAGGGTTGGATCTGATCAATCACATGGATAGAAAAACTGTAAAAATAAACCCTGCAACTATTACCTTATTGGTTTATAAAAATGACTTTGGTATATCTTAAATATCAAATCCAGCCTTACCAACAAAGCAAGTTTTTGGTATTTCTGTTTCAGTTCTGCTGGGCTGTCTGATGGTTTGGCCCCCAGGACCTTGTACCAGTCCTTCTGGTTTATCCTTTCAAAGGCCATGGCCTGGGTGGCTTTGAAATCACTTCCTTAGCACTGTGTAAAAAAAAATCAAATAAATGAAATCACAACTTGAAAGAGAAACAGAAAGTGCAAAAACAAGGATGTGGCGAACTACAGGATCACAGAAGTGACTGCTGCCCTCAAGCACCTCTACACCATTATGAGAATTATTGTGTAAAAAAACTTAAATTCACTTGAGATGGCCATTCCATCCCATAGATTGTCAAATGGGAACTCCTGTGTTTCCTGTCCACGTGCCTCAGCACCCTGTTCAGAAGCCATCCATACTTCTTTAAAAATCATTTTGTATGTAAAATTAACTTTTAGAAATGCCCCAGGTTACACAGACACATTTTAAAATAAACTTTTGACTTTGAAGCAATACTGCACTTAACACATGAAAACATGAGGTACGCAAAAGTGCAACTTTTTCAAATTGGGAATAAGATCTGTGTAAGAAGACACAAGAGAAGGTACGTGATTCTTTTTATAAAATGACATTTTCAGAGCGTGGGAACGCCTTCATTCTGCTGAATAAGAAGTATTTTCTTAGAGCAGGAGAGCATGTAAAAACAAATAAACAAAAATGAACCAAAACATACAAAGTCAGCACCAGTCACTAAGTAAAATCTAACTAGGAGTGTGGGTTTCCATTTTGGCCACCAGAAAGAAAAAAAAGAAAAAAACCAGGAGAACTAAGTGCCAGTAATAGAATGGCAATGCTTGAGCTTCACGCATATTCTCAGATGTGCTGGAAACCCTAGCTGACAGCAGCTGATTTACTATCAACTTCCAGAGAAGAAACAACACTGTCAGCACGCAAGAGCTTTATAAATACACAAGCTCCATACCTGAAAATTAATTGTGAAACAAAATAATACATATATTAGGGGTTTTTTTTCCCATTTCAGCACTAAAACTGCTTCCTGGTGACTAACGCCGTACTTCAGAATCAGCCTTTCTTTCACGGGGGAAGAGAAGTATGTGTTCAAACAGGGCAGAGCTAGGAGCAGCCCACGGGACACACACACTGCCAGGGAAAGCACCACGGACGTGTCCCGGCCGCCTTGGAGCTGCGCCCTCCGACACCGCTCCCCGCAGCGCAGCGCCCGCACCCACGGCAGCGCCCGGGGCCGGCCGGGGAGCGCCACAGCCCGGCCCGACCCGGCCCAGGCCCCGGCCCCGCCGCCCTTCCC
>VXBI01008540.1:233995-267949 GCA_013397375.1 Toxostoma redivivum
CAGCCCGGGCCGCCCCACAGCCGCCCTCCCCGCAGGGACTCCGCCTCCCGCGGCGCCGCCGCTCCCATTGCCCGGCCCCGCAGGCGGAGCTCGGCAGCTCGGGCCATGTGAGCGGAGTCGTGCTGTGGTTGCTTTCTAGGGAGTGCTTGTGGTAAAGGGCAAGGAAGAACATCCTCTTGACGAAAAAAATTAAGCTCTAGAAGCAGGTTTTTAATGTAAAGACGTTTCCTCATTATAAACAAACAAGAAACCACAAAACCCCTTACACCCTCACCCTCAAAAATACGAAAATAACACAAACCCCCACGACCACCACCAAAAGGGGAAAAAAAAAAAGCTTAGGTGAATGCTGTAAACTTTAGCTTTAGGAATCTTAGGCAAACCTAGTTAGCAAGACCCCTAAACATTACTCCAGGCAAACTCCGTTCACACTACACTTTTAAATGTACAGCATTTGTGACAAATATTACTGTGATAATATTTTTATGTGATATGTTAGAATTAAAGCAACTTGTCACTAGCGGCCAGGCTGTACAGAGCCTGTCAGGAAGAACCAGGAGTGCTCCTGGCGTATTGTTCCCATTAAACACCAGTGGAGGAACAGAGTGGGACAGCTGGGTTCAGGGATAAACACCGAGAATTTATTTAAAGTTTAAGGTGGAAAACATTATACCTGCAAAACCACTCAACGCTTGATTAGTCTAGTTTTTGTCTGTGCTGGTTGTCAGTGTCCCTTTTGAAATCAGAATTTTCTTCTCAGGAAAAGGTTTCAGTATGGTTCCGTGTGTCACCTCCATCACTGTAGCTTTTGTGTGAAGGGACTGTTGTCGTGAGGGGGGGAAATTGAAGAAGAGTTTTTAAATCTCTGATGTTGGCCTGGAGATTGGTCACTAGGCCTGTACTTTCACCAAAAATGGTTAATACCCTCCTAAAGACTGGATACAATATACATTGTTTATCCTTTATGCCAAAAATTCCTAAGTGTTGCATATTGCAGTTTTTTTCAGTTTTATATTGTGATGGGATTGGTACCAGCTCATACAGTACTTTAAACACAGAACTGTTTGAGAGATTGTGAGCAATTGTATATTTGTAGTGGGTTGTTAAATAGAAAATTAGCTGTATGTGTTAAGGAGTTATTTCTAGAGTCAGTGGAACAATTTTGGAAGTTAAACACTTGTTCTGTGCATGCTCAGCATGCCAAAGTAAAAGAAAATAGGCTATTTAATATAGCAGTTTGCTGTTCATGCACCACTGACCTTGTCTGGTGTCACAATCTTTGTGTCTCAGTTTCTCTTTTAATCTACTCAGTTTCAGAAGCCCTAATGTTATGTTTGGGTCAGTCATAGCTAATCATGCCCTGACTGGTTGTAAGGACTTGTGAAGCTGTTGGTCAGTCTCGAGTCAATTTGATAATCTTTCATCTCTAGAGGTATAAAAATTAACTTAGTTCAAGATTTGTTAAATGGGAATGGGTATGCAGGGGAGAGGGAGCAGGGAGAAAGACTGAACACAAATGCTCTGGCTGGTGAGTCAGCACACAGCTCAGTGCAGCCAGAGCTTTGCTGCTGTTTTCCCCATCTGGAGGAATAAAAAAAGAAGAGTAGAAAGTGATAGGAGAGTTGGAAAACTTGCATGACAGTCTAGGGGGAGTGGAGACAGACCAGGAAGTTATGGAGAAGATTTGGGACTGTTGTCCCAGAATGGAGGCATGAGACACATCTGTAAGAAACCAGGGTTGCTTAATTATCTTAAATTATGTGAGTGTGCATAGGTGCTATGCATTTCACTGGAGCTGCACACCTGAATATGGTTAAAAGCTTCCTTCTCTTGTTTAAGATACTTTAGATGTAAGTTAGTGATTTCAGACATTTTTGTGAGAGTATTTAACTTTTAGTAGATGCTTTTCTTGAGACTGTCAAATAACATTGGGCTGTGTTGTCACAGAATGATGGGAAAATTATTTAGAGACAACTGGATACTGTGTGTGCTTCTATTACTGCAATAAAAGATGAGTACAAATGATGGATCAGCTGAAACATCCAGACTTTCTCACTATTAACTACATTTTTTTACTTCTGGATGGTATTTTGCAAAGTCTTGGTAAGACTAGTAAAGCTTTTCTGCTTTTTTTTTGTTCATGTTGGTTTTATACTGCTACATAGAGAGTCCTAGAATGGTTGGGTTGGAAAGAACTTTAAAGATCAGCCAGTTCCAACCTCCTGCAATGAGCAGGGAACCTTCCACTATCCCAGGTTGCTCAGAGCCCCATCCAGCCTGGCCTTGGACACTTGCAGGGATGGAGCAGCCACAGCTTCTCTGGGTAACCTGTGCCAGTGCCTCAGCACACTCACAGGGACCAATTCCTTCCTAATATCTAATCTAAACCTCTCTCAGCATCACAAATCAGCACTGAATATTGACTGGGTTTTGATAAATTTAAGACATTGAGCCTGTTTAAGTCATGCAAAGATGAATGTTTTGTCTTAAATAATTTTTGCAGTTGTTGTCTTCATTTTTTTCAATGCCTTAATGTGACAGTTAATATCAGTAATTAATTAATGAGGCAAATAATAGTACAAGATTTCATTGTGGGGTCTCACTGATATTTCTGGTGTGCTGTTTTCATCCTGGCTCTTCAGTCAGTACAGTAAGAAGAATTTTTTTCAATCGATTTTTTCTATCAGAGCTGTAGTAGACAGCTGACTCAAAAGAGTGGCAGAAGTGAATAGTCTGAATTTTGTCTCTTGGGAACAATTGAAATAAAATAATTTGTTCAACTTTGAACAATGTTGGACATTTTTAATCTAGATATTAAAAATCCTTGGAAGAAATAGGATTATTTTAAAATCTTTAATTGATTTTTTTTTCCTTTTTTTTTAAGAGAAAGAGGTCAGAGATCTGAATGTTGAGTTCTTCCAGAATTTGTATAAATTCGATCAGATTTGCCAACAGTAAAAAGAAAAAGTTTTATCTCCCAGGAGATGTGCATATGATAGACTAAATGTCATAATGATGTGAACAAATGAGATGTAACATGCACGGAAAATATATGTTTTCCATTAAATTTCCACAGAAATGATTGAAAACGTCTTGGGAATTATTTAAGCAATTTACAATATTGTTTAAAAAGGTACATCTGGGCACACTGAGTACAGTCTTTTGTCGTTCATTAGCAATGTATTTAATGAGGGTTTTTTTAAGTGATAGATAGTTAAGGTAACAGACAAGTGACAGATTGTTTGTCTTTAACGATTTCCCTATTTCAGGCCCATTACAAAGCAATTAGAAATCTGACAGCATTTTTACTCTGCATTACTGATCATCTAAAGTGATGAGAAATGAGAGGTGATGAATATTAATTGTATATTTTCATATAATTATCATAAATTATTACCTTGTCTAGTGCGCTGCAGGTGGAGTAAAATCAATGGATGAAAATTCAGTCAAATATGATAATTTCAAAGATTTCATGACTTAGTTTTTGTCTTTAAAGCACAGTGTCAATCAGTCTAATCCAGGCATGCATTAACTGGGGGAAATACAAAGGTGCTCTTACCTTTTCTTGCTTTGCTAGCACTGAGCAGTGTGGCTTTTACTCTTGTGCCCTGTGACAAATTATTTATCTCTCTTTTTTAGCCTACCAAATTTACCCTGGATTTTACCCATTTTTAACCCATTTTTTCTGGATTTTACCCAACTTTTTGCCAGAAGTATTTACACATTCTTTGAGGTTTTGGATATGCAACTCCTATGATTTACATCACTTATTTTTATAATGCGTCTCCTTAATTTACCGTTAGTGGAAAAATTGTAAAAACAGATAATAGATTCTCCAAATCAGGTATCTAGGCAGTGTGGCCAGTGTTTGTGCTTCTCCTGAGAAAATTTGGTTGAGATGAATTATTCAATATCACTTTAGTCTTCTAAGACAAAGATGAGACTGATATACCATTTATCTAGGATGGCAGACCTTACCCATGAGACAATTCATTTTTTTTCCTCATTTCCTGCATGTTCTGACTCAGAGAAGTGAGTAAATTGGATGAACCATAAAAAGAAATTATTATCTTGCTAAGTCTATCAGAGTTCATGTATCTGAAGTCAAATAAAAACTGCAAGTGCAAGTCTGTATTTTTATCTTGATTTCCAATGCTTGATTTTGAAAACTGGATAATTTTAACAAATTGCATTTGAAAACTCACTTTACTATCATATTTTATCTTCAAATGTTCATAAGAAAGAGTAGGGTTGGAGTATTTTCTTGTGGTGGAAAACTTCACAACCATCTCCTGTGTTAATGTGGTTTCTTCTATGAGCACAAAGCCAGGGTTAAACATGAACTTAGCTTTCTATCTCTGGTAGTAACCAGTGGTGGAATGAAAGGGCAACAAGAAACAGCACCAGAGAAAACCTCCAGGTGTTCAATCCTCCAAGATGTGTATTTTTCATCTATGGAATAAATTCTGCCCTGGCCTAGCAGTCTATAGTTACCAGCATGCTATTGTTTGAAAATGAGGGTCTCATTCACCAGTAAACCACCATTACTTGGCCACACTTTGTCAGTAGGGTATGTTCTAATCCCCATTTTCGTCATAATGGGGTTTCATCTGGGGTATTCTCATGCTGTAAAAGGCCTCATTCACATCCTGAGTGCTTGTTGATGGAAAAGATAGCACATTTGGGCTGGTACCATAATGCCCTTCCTGCTGAGGCCTCATGATCTTTGTAAGGAGTCTTATTTATTGTCTCTGAAGTCAAGGTCCAACTCTTCAAGTTTAAAAAATAAAAAATCAACTTGTTTTTTTCCCACAGCTCTATGCCAGTACACACGGTAGTTACTGTTTTCAGATTTTGTAATTTCAATCCTGATTTTGTCATGTAGACTCAGTAGAATTCATTAACAATGAAGGAACTCTGTGATCCACATTGTTCTCAATATCTTCCTGCCCCTCTGAAAGCAAAGAGTACCATTTTGGTTTCCTTTCCTCATGTCTGTCATAAAACAGTTTTAATATCCATCCACTCTCTCAGTGCAGCATTACAATCATCCCTGTATTGCACATGGGTGTTTCCAGCAAAAGGATCTGCTTGTTTTCTTCTCCTTGTGCATATGCTCACATTCTGCTCAGTCACATGCTGCTAGCCATGTGTGTAGAGACATGCTGTGTCATATTTCTCCTTTTTTAAAATTCCTGTGATGAAAAGACTGAATGACTCCTTTTTTGATACACCTTGATCTTTATTCTGATGTATTTAAACCAAATATTCAGATGTTTGAATACCCTTATCAGAAATGGATCTGTTTAATGTCACTCTGTTACTTGATGTGAAGTGCAATGTACACAAAGGCAAGGGAGCAACAACTGTGGTGTGGATAAAGCTTGCAAACAGAACAGATTGGCAGCATTTCACAGTTTATGTTAAAGCCAGCTTCTTGAGAAAGGTAATTACAAAATTTAATATTTAATTCTGATATTTAGATTATTCATTTTATTTTAAGTGGCGTTTCCCAAAATTATTGGATATGTTGCCACAAGTTTGTTGAAGAAAAGCACTGGGCTAATTAGCTTTTTACTTATTTTCTTTAAAGATACAGTTTATCATTTATCATACTTTTGATTAATATATTTCTATTATGTGAATTATTTTAAAGACAAAAATACTTTCCAAGTGTGACAACAACTAGTGAAGTCCTTTTAATATGGCAGGGAAGAATATGCCTGGTGTATCTCAAAACCATTTCATTAAATATTCCTATATTACGTACATTTTTTAGTCTTACCTCAAGGAAAACTTTTGTCCCTTCAGTTTGAACTGCGAGGTGTAGCTTGAAGATACATCTGTGCTGGTCCAAGGGCTAGTTGCACTGAAAGTGGAAAAATTCTTCTGCCATTCCTTCTTCCCTTGCTTCATTCATGAGCTCTTGCTGCCTCTGCATCAGCACCACCTTTTGTGTGACCACACAGTGACATAGTTCATGAAGGGAGAGGAACAAAAATATGATTCTGAAAAAAATGGGATAAATTTCTGGTAATTTATCTCCACTGAATGGATTTATCAGGTGTCAGAACAGAGAAGGTGGCTGGAGAACTTGTCCAGGACAAGGGGAAGAGATGGCAGAGAGGAACAAGGCTGCCCATTTGGATGTCACTTAGCCACTAAAACACATCACTTCTTCATCAAATTGGATGCTGAGCTAGGCTGTGGAAAGTTCATAAAAGCAAGCACAGGATAAACAAAGCTGGTTTGAGATAATTAGTATCACCAATGTATCTTTAAAGGTTAAGATATTTAAAGGAGGAATAGTGAGTCATATAGAAGGCATCAAGCCAGTCAAATGGAAATAAATGTTACTGGATTTATTTATTTAATTTTTTTGCATCTGATACCAATACTATCTAATATTAAAATTGTATTTCAACAGTACAGTTGGCTTTTCTTTTGGCTCACAGAATTACTCTGCTCTGCTTTATTACCTTATTGTTACCTTAATGTTGATTGATGTGGGGGATGTTTTCCATTGATATTTCAGGCAAGTTCAGGGCCAGTTGTGTTAGACACTGTACAGAAATACCATTAACAAATCCTGCCAGCAAAAAACACAAGTCAATCAAGTGATCAGTCTGAATCAATCAAGTCAATCAATTATAGGTAAAATATTAGACTCATGTATATCCAAAAGCTGGTGTTGTGGGTTTATGTAAATCCTGACCTGGACTGAGGTAATTTATCTAAAGATCTATTGCAAACTTTTTTCCTCCTTAATTTAAAAATAAAAAAAATGAACCCTTCCTAATAAAAGAAATAAAATACTTAACAAAGCTCCTGATTTCTTGGTGATGTCTTGGTAGAAATAACTTTTGAAACACAGCAGCTGTGTTTCAATTTCAATATGGGTAGAGGAGATGGAGGGCAGCAGGGAGAAGACAAGAAGAAAAGAGATGGATTTATTGAAAATGTTATGACTTGACTTCAGGTGTTTCTGATTTGATTGCATAGATAATTGTACACATAGTCACATTAATCTCAATCCACAAGCAGTGTAATTTCTCCACTTATAGCTTCCAGATTTCCTGTTCAGTTTCTAATTTTGCTACTCCAGAAAAGAGAAATATGCAAAGTATAGAGAGATTCCAAACAAAACTGTCTGAATCCCACCATGTTCTCAGAAGCTGTAGAGAAAACAATACAAGATTAGTTCATTTTTTAATCAATATTTGACCAACAGTCTTAACATTTAAAAAAGCTTGTGCTTTCATTCTATGGCAAGCAACAGAAGTCTAATAAGTGCTCAGGAAAAATGCCATATGGCATGTGCATCATCACAAAAAAGCCATGAGCTCTAAACTTTGCAAATGTCTTTGTGTCACATGGATGCACAGCCTACATTAGTAAAAAAGTATGAGTAAAGTCATGGGAACTTTTCACTCATGTCATTTGTCAAAGATGTTTAGTTTCCTGCTGAGTGATGAATTGTAAAAATAAAATTGAGTAAATATTTTGTTGGTGCCAGTCTCAGAATAAGTATGAAGAGATGTATAGCATTTAACATAATTTTATACTTTCTCTGTTTGATGTAGGTTCAGTTTCATTCAAGTAAAGGAGAAAATAACTCAAAACCCTACAGGTATGATGATTTTAAACTTTAAAATTAATTTAAAATTTTAGCTTTGAAAAGTGCAAATCCTTCATTCTGGATCCATCTGCAGATGACTTAGTGGTCCTGGAATCTAAAATATTTTGTTCTCAAGTTTCTCTATCTCTAGATACCAATTCTTCCTTTTTGATCAAAGAGCAAATTGGGCAAGAGCAGGGATAGAGCTTTGCCAGGGCTGATCCCGGGATGCAGGGCAGGGATGGAGCTGTGCCAGGGCAGATCCCGGGATGCAGGAGCAGGGATGGAGCTGTGCCAGGGCAGATCCCGGGATGCAGGAGCAGGAGCAGGGATAGAGCTGTGCCAGGGCAGATCCCGGGATGCAGGGCAGGGATGGAGCATCCCCCGCGGGTAGGGCTGTGAGCAGAGCTGGCCCGACCCCAGCAGCCGCACCCCAGGAGCGGGATGAGCCGGGGCCCTTCCAGCCAAGCCCTTTCCCTGGGGATGCTGTCCTTGTTTCCCAGCCTCACAGAGGAGCCTGGGAGCAGATGGCAGCCTTGCACTTTAACTGTGTGAGTGTAAATGGCACTTCAAACTTCTACAGCTTTTTTTTTTTTTTTGTCTCGTTACCTACACTCCCAGTAAACCTGTGCTATGCTACCTCCAAAGTTGGTTTCTTTGGCAGCATTATTTTGGTCAAAGACGGGCATGTTCTCCCTTTTTTGCCCTGGTCTCTTTCCCATAGTGTGGCAGCTTTGTTCTTCAAGCAAAAAGGAGTTTATGCCTCTTGCAGGCACTGAGAGAAGATCCATTCCTCTGGCTCTTGGGGGAGACAGAAGAGATTCATTGGGTGCTGAGTAGTTTCTTGGTTAATTAAGAGGAGATAGCAAATGATCTCAGATTATTGCAATAACCAAGAACCATTCAGATATTTTTCTGATGAGCACCACTTGCCTCCCTGAGCAGTCTGCTCTCTTTTCTTTTCTTAAGCATGCTGGGGACAAACTTCCATAGCCAGAGATCTGTGGGATGCCAGGGCTTCAGTGGGGAATGACACAGAAAGGAGGAACAGTTTCTTTCTATTCATCAACTCCGAGATGCAGGAGAAAATTTTCATTCAAGCCTTTGGCAAAATTCCCAATAAATGTAGTGGGACATGAGTTTCACAGACAGCCTGTACTTATTAGGTTATTACTCAGCGTGCACTCATTTAGAATGGATTGTAGTTTCATGATGCCTGTAATTGGAAGAATATTAGGAGAAAAGTGGAAGATCTGGTGATCTGTGATTTTCTTTTATTTTTAAATAAAAGAAAAATAATAATCTCTGCTTTCCTACTGCTGTATGAGCTGAGATCAGTTTAGTTTGTTGAGGAAGGCCTTTCTCAAATTGATGCAGATTATGTGTGCAAAGCTGTCCTTTGTTGGGTGAGTTATTATGAAGGCAGTTTCCCAAACATTAAATTTTATAAACTCTTAGGCTTTGAGTTTTAATTGTGTAAGTAGGGTACTTTGTAGGTTTCTTGTATAATAAAAAGATATTTAGAATTTTCACAAGCTTATGATGATGTTAATGCAGGCCTGTAGCAGAAAATGTTTCAGGACCATAATACATGAAACATCCAGTGCTCATCTATCAATATGAAGATATATTAATATGGTTATCTGGAGCACACATGCACATAGTGCAACAATATTGTAAATGCAAATGCAGTTTTTGACAGCTGGAGAAAAATAAAAATGTAAACAAATTATGAATAGATATAACATTTGCTTAATCTTTCCATCATAGTTAAGATCTGATATTGCCATGATTTTAATTCTTAATACCTTTGATAGATAAACATAATGCCTATGCTGTTCAGACAGTGCTTACAAGAATAAAAAAGAGGTAAATTGAATTAGGAGAACACTGAAATAAATCACTGTATCTTTTGAACGAGTACTGAAATAAAAGAAAGCAAAGAATACATGCTTGTCAGATATGCAATATAAATAAATAATTTAGGTGAAAATGGATGACTAGAAATAACAAAGAGATGACCAAGTAATGAAGCGCTAAAGGGTGGTTGTTGCATCTGATGTAACTTCATTGTATATTGTAAGTAATTGCTATCCATAAAACATTCCATGGCTTCTGTATGAGAAAAAGCCAATCTGACAGGCAGCACTGGTAGCAAGCACAAATCCTTGGCAAGTGTCATTTTCCTGCTGTTGGATTCCCATCCCAGACTGGGATAACTTTGACCTGGATGGCTGGAACTGAAGCACCGTCTGTTAAAGGAATTCTTTTTAATTTAGCAAAAAAGAGTATTGGTCAGATGCAGATTTATGCCTTAGAAAATTGTATGGACTATTTGTTAATTATTTTTGGTGCACTATTGCTCTCTATTTAAAAAGAAGTACAGAGACCTGCTTTAGTTAGGCAAAAATGAATAATGAGAAAATTGCACAAGAAGAGCAGAATGGAAATGTTGAATTTCAGAATGTAGAACTAACTGAAAGGAGTTCCTTCTGTAATAATTACAAAAATGTTTTGGCCATGAATAAACTGAAGTTTAGTTGCTTTTAGTATTTTGATACTTAGGAGTTGAATATGAAAGGACAATGAGGGCTTGATTTAATCCAATTTCTTTCTTTCTCTGTCTTGATCTTTAATATTGCTCTTGGCACAGTTACACTTGTTCTGATTTGGATCCTCCAAAGATAAAATTGGATTGCTTGATCTTCATGTGGGTGAATATTACATCTAGACTTTTGGCCTGTGGTATAAAGTAATTTTGAGTCATTAATAGTAGCCCCAAGTTTAAAGTTGGAGGGTTTTATTCTCATTATTTTAAATGTTTTTCTGCAAATAAAGCCTATATTTTGAGCTTATAATTCAATGTTCATTTAGTATGAGGAAGGCTAGCACAGGCTATGTGCTAGTGCAGCATAGCTGAAATACCTGCTGTACTTCCCCATAATCCTGTCCTACAGCACTTTGTGCATTGCCCTTCTGATCCCAGCTTCTGCAAAGATTAATTGAGCTGAAATCTGAAATAATGTTTGCAGAAATAGGAATCAGGATGGAAGCATTAACACCCTTTCATAAGGCATTTTGCAGCTTTAATTAAGATGTTGTAGGTTTTCTGAACTCTCAACAGTCAATTAATACTAATTTACAGTGGTTGAAAGACCAGACCAAAAAGAGAAAATTTAAACTACAGTTATCATATTTTTGTTTTGTGAAATGTTCCCCTCCCTTTGTAAAAAAGACTGTTAAAATATTGAAGGGAAGCAAAGCTCTAAACAATTTCTATTTGCCCACAACACTCTCCTGTGATCAGCAATGGTTTCAGGAAGGTCAAGACTTCAACATTGTTCTCCACATCAAACAAGATCAGTTCAGAGCTCTGATGGAGCATCAGATGTACAGACAGATACAAATCAAGCAGTACAGACAATTTCTGTCTTGTATCAGCATCTGAGAGAAACAGAGCTGCAAGTGTTCCCACAGGTCAGCCAAGGTAATCAAAGCTCTCCTCTTTTAATCAAGGCTGCTGCAGTTCAGTCACCTTGTAATGATGATTCAGTTGATATTCTAATTTTTAGTAAGATTTCTTGACCTAGAAATTTGTGAGAGTATATAGCTTTGAAAACCCTATTGATTCCAATCAAGCATTCCTGGAAGACAAAATTACAGCGAATCAGGGATCCCAGTCCACTTTACAAATTTTTAAGACTTGACAATAGGAAGGTAATAGCCCACAAGTTGACCCCTCTGTAAAGAAGAATGTGATTCTCCATAATTAATCTAAAATGAATTGATTCTATCTGTCAGGGAAATCCAAGAGAGAAATTGGATTTTGCAACATACCATAAAGGTGATTAAAGAAAAGACAAAAGTTTACTATGATGTTCTTAACTTAGATGTCCTCATCAAAAGCTTTTTGTTGTTAGTGTCTTCTGTTTTGAGGGAGCAAATTGTTGTAAAAGTTTGATGGTTAGAGTTATCATGGTATCCCTTGATTTGTGACCTCAAATAGAATTCAAAGGGCTCTAATTTTTTTATTTTGTAAGTATTTTCTGAAAGGGCTTTTTCCAACCACCTTGAAGTCTTTGAAATTACTGATTTTGTTTAATGAGACATATATATTAATCTAGTGGTCCCTATCTATATGAAAGTCCTTTATAGTTACTTTTCAAGGAGCCACATTCTGACTTGCTTATTATATTAATTACTACTAAGCACTGAAGTAGCTACCTTGATTTAATAGCATGACTTACTCTGGAAATTCTAAAAAGACCAAAAAATCTGGGATTCTTATGTGGTTATTTTGCCATTCAAGAAACGTGGAAACTTGATTACATATATGTTATTATGGCTAAAGCAGTTTAGTGCTAATTTTTATGAATGGGAACATTTCCAAAATTTTTTAATGCAGAGGAATTCACATCTTAGGCCTCAAACAACTTTTGAACTGTGCATGGGAACCTCTTGTTGAAGACTTGGAGAGAGACCATGTGTTGTGACCATGGTCAGCAAATATTCTTGCTGAAGTATGACATTTTGTTATAAATCTGCTGTCCTCTCCTTCTTTTTTCTTTTTAAAAATAGTCTTACTATTATGTTCATTGTATATGAATATATGTTTATATTCAATAAAATATTCACTATTTTATTGTGTTATTGTTCAGAACACATGATATAATCATTTCAAGTAGTACTGTGATGCTTTTAAAGTGATTATTAGTTTATTTAATTTTATTCTGGCAGCTGTATTGAGTATGTTTTGCTAGCTAGGAAACAGAAACAATTAACAATAAGCCTTGCTCTGCAGTCACTGTACAGGCATAATTGCTGTCAATTTGATTGAAATTTTGCCCAAGAAAAGACTGTCACCAGTTCATACTTTTTAAACTAGAAGCAATAACCTACATATTATGCACTGAAAGCTCTCTTTAATTAGGAGTTTTCTCAGAATCTATTTTTTCCTATATTTATTTGAGCTGATAAATTTTGAAAAATAAATCGGGTGATCTATTTTCTTGTGATGTTCTAAAGACATTTCATAAAAAATCTTCACAGCATCTACTTTCCAGTATTTTAGAAGTTCTGAATAAAGACAGTTTGGGACAGGTTAAGTATATTTTTTATAGAAGAGTTCAGTTTGTCTGTATTTTCTATATTTATGATTTAGGTGCTGTGAAATACTTCTTACACTGTGAAAAATTTTAATGACCATATGCTCAGATTGTCTTCTTACACAACTATTATAAAAATTCTAAAAAAAGTTAAGAAAATAACATTGAGTTGTTTCTTTCATATTCTAAACCGGATTTTCTTTTTTAATAGAATTAACTGTGCTCTCTGTTTCAAAACTCATGTCATATCCACAAGGCATTTGAAGTATCCAAAGTTATTAAACAGCAGCCAAATGTAATTAAAGTCACAGCTTAGAGAATGGCACAAGAAAGATTTCTTTGCTAAAGTTTCTGTGTCCTTAATTAGGCCAGTAACCTCTAATACAAATTTTCTTGCATGCATAAAGTTTCTCTGTAGCTTTTGCTTCAAACCCTAATGTAAATCCTTTTTTTGCTTTAAATTAACTTTATATGAAACTTCCCATCCTTTGTACGCTATTTCTAAAATGTACGGCCTGTTAAAAATAGTTATTAATGCTAACTGAAATAAGTTACAGAATTAAGTACAGTATTATTTGACATTAAAAGTAAAGAGCACAATACTTTAAAACCAAGTTTTTAAGGTGATGTGTGTTTCTTATCCTGCTATGATTTCTGGCAATAATCAATAAAATACTGAATTACCCATAGTGCAGTTCATGCCATTGGTAAATTAATTAAGAGCAGATTTTTTAATTTCCAGCTTTATTTGTCCTGCTCCAGTATTAGTGACCAAATGATGTTTGCAGTTAGCATTCCTTCCCCCCTGCATCCCTGTAGCTGCTCTGAGGAGCTGCCTCTGAGCACGGCTGCACAAGGAGAGCTCTTGGCACCAGAGCCCAGCACAGACCCCACACTGCAACTGAAAAATATTTCTGGGACTCTTCAAAAAAAAAAAAAAACCAGAAGGTAAAACCCCAAAACCAGAATTGAGAACCCCCTTAAGTGGTGCAATTAAAAATTATTTTCATCCTGTCTTTTTGCATGGTTTAACAAAACTAATGTTTACTCATTTACAGCTCAGTAAGAGGATAATGTGCTTAATGAAAGAAAAATCTACTGACAGCCACATTTATTGCCCTTCATTAGCATTGGTACTTAATTTAATATAGATCTGAATAGACATTAGGGAGCCTGCAGGAGGTTAAATGGTGAAAATGTAAAGAGATTATTGAATTTACTGTTTGGTTTCAGTGACATCAAACAGACATAATTAATTAGGTTTATTCCACTAGCAAAAATAATCCAGAATGTAAGATTGGATTAATTAATGCCATCGTTTAACATTTTTTTGGAAGTTTAATACAGCAATATGGAATATCTTCTTTCTTACACTGTCTAAATTTTAGATTGTTTGGTGAGACCATTATTAAAATTTTTTTTCATTCCTTCTCATTTTTTTACCAAAATGGTAATTATGTTTTAAAGAGGGGTGAAAAATATTTCTGAATCCTCTACAGTTTAGATGTTCATGTAAATGTTTGCACTGTCATTTTAAGATCATTAGTACCTTGTGAGATTGCTGCTGCAAATTTGTGGCAGCATTTTAAAACTATAGCTCAAGTAGGGTTCAGTATCAAACTGAAGATACCCCTTGGATATTTTATCAAACTATTAATTCTGCCAACATTTGTAATAAAGAACTTTTAATTAATACAACCTTAAATATTCTAAAAAGTAAAATTATTACTAAGCTGGTGTATGTGTAGGTAGGAATCTACAGTTCCATTGTACAATTCCAATGAGAAATATAAATGAGATCAATTGTTTAACATAACATGAAATATTTGATTTTTTTTATAATTTTGTAACAAATTGTGTGGTAGGTTTTTTAGAAAGTTAGGGATTGCTAAGAAAAACAAGAGCAAATCATTCACGTAGTTTGCATATTTTTTATATATACTGTATGTAATTTATATACAGATTTCTTTGCATCAGAATGCTTATGTACATTCTTTAGAAACAAGTATTTTGTTTTATTTTTCTACATAGCTTTTCAATAGCATTTTTATCTTGGAAAGTATTACGAGACATTTTAGTGTTAAATCATTAATTCAAAATTTCAAAATATTCGAGTGATCTTTCACTAATTCTTTTAGAGGTTGATAATACTAAAAATGCATTTTAAGACAATGTCTATGTCATAATTATTACTGGCTATTTTACAAAAAAAATCACTACTATATAGCTCTTTCTCTAAACAGAAACATCTAATACTAATTATGATGTGAGTCCAGTAATTAAAGGCATGTTTACATATTCATGGAGGGATTTATGAAGGAAACTTATATTAGTAAGCTTGTGCCTTACATAATCAGTTTAATACATTATAACCTCCTTTTATTAATAAAAATTATCCTGAGTACAATCCAGGTGATGGAATCACCAGAATGGTTGTAATTAATGGCCTGTATACTCAGAGAAAGGCAAGATCACTCTTTTTATTCTTGCAAAAGTGTCTGATAAATCTGCTATTTGTGCTCTATGAATTATGTACACAATCCTCTTATTTTTGGATTTTTGTAGGAGTACTGCTGTTTTCACAAAGTCTTCCCTGCTACATGTATTCTTGTTTCTCCATGCCTATGACTTGAGTGTTTTGATAGATTTTCAAAGTCATTAAGTGAGTGTTTTTTTTCTTTCTCTCATTTTCCACTTGCAAGCCAAGTTCAAAACAAAAACTTCTGTGCTTTGTCTGCATATCTTTGGCTGTGTTTCATTGTGACATGCACTGCTGTTCTTTTAGCACCAAAATGTTGGCACACATTACTGAAAATTTCACACCATCTCTTGCTGGATCAGCAAGCTTAACCTACCAAAATCTGGTGTTGTTGAATGGTTTTTGACTGATAATCAATCTTTTTGCTGCTCGACAGTTGTTGCTGGGACACAGACTGGAGCAGGTGGCAGATGTGCCTTGTCTTTTGAGAAAAGAAAGAGTAGGTGAGCTTGGGCACAGAGTAACATATTGTGTGTCCATTAAAAGGGTAAGTATAACAGCAAAAAGTCACTGCTGTAAGTAGAAAAGCCACCAATACCAGAAAATAGGCCTTTTAACAGCCCTGTTTGCAAGTTTAACAGAACTGGAAAATGACAGTTCATAATGTAGAGTTCCACATGCTCAAAAATCAGAACCCATGTTAAAAACATGCACAAATTCTCTGTAAAATATTCCACAGTATCTTTTTTTATTTAAAAAATGTATACAAATAATGAATGGTAATGTACATATTTTTAAAAGGCTACAGTATATTGGAGATAGGTTTTAGAGGTGCATAGGCACAGGCAGCACCTATTTCATATTTTCTTTCTCTAGCCCAGGACTGGGCAGAGAGCACAGAATGGTGTCACTGGTCAATATGAACACACTGATGGATGCATTCAGTGCTGAACACAAGGGTAGCCAGGTCAAATGCCAGCAGAAAATCTTTTTTTACATGGGAATGGAAGATCAGTGATGTGGTGTAATGCAAATATGTACAAGTGATGCCATGGAAATCAGACTGACTTTTTACAGGTGTAGTTAAACATAAATATTTGCAAGGTCAGCACCTTTGTAGACATTTGTATTGCAAGTAGAAATCACAAAGTTTGTCAGAAATGTATCATCTTGCCTAGACTTTCATTGCTTCATGTGCCATCAATTCCTGGATTAAGTTTGATTCCCAGTGATGCTGATGCCTTGGTTTATTGGGAATTATTAATCTTCTCATCTTTCTAAAATACTAAAATTTAACTTTGATTAAGTTTGATTAAGTGAAGAAGGATTCAAACACAAGGTGGCAAATTGCATTATCTGGGATAAAAATTGAAAGTTATTGCTGCTTCTAATTAAATTCAGTATTTATAAAAAATGCATGTGACATATTGGTGACAGGGTGCCATTCCAACAGGAGTTTAGCAAACAAAAATGTGGAGTTTCAAGCATTTAAAACCTATTTTGGGGAGGACTGGTGTGGAACTGGTGTGTGCAGAGCTGTGCCAAAGAGCTGATTCCCTGTAGTGTGCAGTCCCTGCATGGCATTTGGTGATGGCCACTGGTTGTATTTAATTAACTATTCCTTGGAAATTTATGGGAGCACACACACTTCAGTGTTTGTTTGCAGACAAATATATTTAGCAGTTGCTGAATTTCAAAATATAGTGGGTATTTTATTTATTCATTTATTGCCTTGTGTTTCTCCTTCCAGCTTTTATTGTACTCCACACCTCATTATAACTGAATTTCAGGTGTTTCCAGTGTCCTGCTTCATAATTTCTTCATTATTTACCAATTTCTTCAACTGGTACTATCTTATTTCTAGTGAATTTAATTGCAGTGGCTTTAGCAAACTTGCTGAGTAAAATAATCCATTAGCTATGTCTCCATAAAAAAACCTGTGCACATCAGTTGTGCTATTGTGGAAAAAAATGGCTTCTTGAACACTTCATGTTCCATTCAGCAATGTTTCAGTTTCTGTGTTTGCCATTTGCCATGATCTTGCTTCAGAGTGTGATTACATTCAAAATAGGACATCTTTTCTGCAAGGAGTGTCAGTGAAAAGGTAGATTCTAACTAACTCTAAATTGATCAGTTTGGAAATGTTTCAATTCCAGGCAGCATTCTAAGTACCCTAGGGCTTTTTCTCACCAGCACATAAAAATTAAAGTTTCACATTTTGTTTTTCAGAAAAAATTGAATCTTCTCTTTGAACTTGAAATTAATACATTTTATTACAAATTTTTCTGTAATGACTGTATTATATTTTGTTATTATTTCAGTGCATTTATACTGGGATTTTCCATGAAAAATACCCATAAAGTATGCAGTAATATGTAAATCATCATATATTATGAGCTTATCCTTGTTATAGGTTGGAGATCTCAAGATCTGAAGCAGAGATGTGTTGTAAGATATAGATGTTTTCTCTTGCATCATCATATATCAAAATAGAATTGATTATTTCCACAACAGCTGGATCACATCCTGAAAGACAGAATAACACACCCCTGCTCTTTGACAAGGGTGCCAGCAGCATCTAGAGTACATTTTAAGAGCTTCTCTCAGAAAATTAATTTTACTCTTTTATTGTGGAAAATTCAGATTCAAACCATTATTACAGATTCTCACAGCCTTTTGTGTTGTGAGGATCTTTTTGAAATCTAAAAGATGCTGATTTATGAGCTATTTTGGAATCCTTCACAATACTGAAGCCTCTCTTCAAGCCTCTCAGGGGCACTGAAGCCTTTAGTCTTTTTTGGTTTTTAATACAGGAATCGAGTGGTAATAGATATCCACTCTAATATGCCCTGTCTTTTCTGCTTTAGATTTTCCCCTTAGCTAACTCTACTACTTCCTTTGGCATGAGAATCAAAGGTTCACATATCAGTAAATCACAGAATCACAGGATAGGCTGAGATGGGAGGTGTTGGACCCCTGAAACCTGGAATTTTTGAGCTTTCTGTGCTTTCTGGCACTGATCCCCTGGGAAGGCTTCCAAATTTGAGTGATGGAGTTGAGATCACTGGTGTGTGGTTGAACAGAAGTGATTTCACATGGTGAATGTTTGGAGTTTGGGGTTTTAGAATATAGTAATGGGTATGGGACAAGATGCAGGTTCTGGAGCATTGTTTTTTTCTTCTTTCTTGCTCCTTCTTGATTTTAAGCAGTATTTTTTGTTGGATAGAAAATGCCACACTGTGGGTCACGAGTGTTTTGTCATTGGGTCAAATATAAAAATAATTTAGCTGTTAGCTTTTAATTGGACTATTTGACTTTTAAAAGACCTCATAACAAGTGAGATAGAGCTCCATTTTTTTGCTTTTAGCTTTTTAGCTAGAAGTGCTGTAGCACTCACTGTACTGACCAAAGGCAAAGGAAAAAAAGAAAATAAACACTAATAGGGAGGGACCCATCAGGATCATCGAGTCCAGCTCCTGGCCCTGCACAGAACCATCCCCAAGAGTCACACCATGGCCTGGGAGCATTGTCCAAACTCTTCTGGAATTCTGGCAGGCTCAGCAGTGCTCCCCCAAGAGCTTCCACAGCAGATTTGGATAAATATTTTCTTCCACATGACACATATGAGGCCTTGTGGATGGCACAATGATGTGTTCTCAGATTTTAGCTTGCTTTCTCTTAGCTTTCTTTTGACTGTTAATGAAATATGAGAGACCTTTGTGATGTATTTTAGCTCAATTTTAGACATTTTCCACCACAATAGTGAGCAAGCAATAGGATTTAAGAAGGAAACTTGTAAACTTTACTAGATGTAAACTGATAATCAAAAGTGGTAATGAATTTGCACACACATAAGCACAGAAGGCAGGTTAGTCAGGGTAAAAAACATCACCAGATCGAATATTTTTTTAATAATATGTTGGGAACTTTTTCACTATTGAAAAGCTGTAATTAAAAAATGACATAAGCATCAGGTTAGTTATACAAATGGAATTGTTAGATAACCAGCCAACACCCATTACAATGTGCTGCTAAACAGAAAGAACTAAACCCTTTATAGGGAGCTTCCACTTTTTCAACTGATTGTACAAAATGATAGTATCTACTACACTCCATATATATATATNTTAGTACTTTGTTTCAAGGGAATGCAGACTCTGATGCTCTTCCCATAATCCACCCGAATTTAAAGGGAGAGAACTTAAATTCCTTCCCAAATTTCTACACTAGGCTCAGGCTGTAAGATGTCTGGATTTGACAGGGTGTCTTTTCATGATATTCACATCTGTAGGAATATAATCATGACAAAGAAGTCTGTAATAAAATTCTGTAATAAATAATAAATAAATAATAACAAAAAGAACAATGTTATTTTCTAAACTGAAAATATACTTTCCAAATATGGCTTAAAATTGAATATTGAATAAAAGAACATGGAAACAGTAAGGTGCAGCCAAAGCAATTTAAATTAAATGTTAAAAGTACAGCTCTGTTTACCCAGGGCTTGGACTTGTGCTCACACCTCCCCAGCAGTATCCCAGAAGACAAATCCAGGGTAAATTTCTATACAACCTTATGAATGCAAAGAACCAGCAGTTACAGGATGTTTTTCCCACCTTTCACATGGGAACAGATGAAGATCTTGGCCTGCAGAGCCTCTGTCCAATCCCTTTGTTTGCACTCAGCCAGAGTGTTTAAATGAAACTTTCTTTGAGAAATGCAAAACACTGTATCCCCACTAATCTGTAGATTGCAGTAAAAATCTGTTTAAAGTAAGTTATGACTCCATCTCTGAGGCCTGATATAAAAACATTCTCAACTAAAAATCATTACCAGCCATGCAAAATGGAGAAATTCATTCAAATCCTGAGCAGGACAGAGTCTTCCAACCATCATGGTTCCAGATCCAGTGCTTAGAAATTCAAGGGAAGAGTGGTGAAGATAAATGTAGAGAAAGGGTGGCTAAGAGGCATTCTGCCTCTTCTCTCTGCCAAATAAAAGAAAATTGCTTGCATTGTAAACCATCAACCCATCAACTGAACTGGGGCTTGGCAGCCAGAAAACATGGGAGTTTTAACATTTCACCCAGCCTCTGTAAGTTTCTATCATTCTGCATTTTTGCTGCAGTGTCTTCAGGGCTTGTCTTGCTTATTCTGTTTGGCATTTACACCTGTTTAATCCCCAGAAAATTTCATGTTTACTTGAGTGCAAATAAGGTAAGGATTCATCTGAAATTAGACGAACAAATATTAGTTACTTCTTTTTAACTCTTCCAACACCAATTTTTTTTATTTCTTCAAGCAATTTTCTTTGCTTCTGGAGTTCTCAATAATCATAGGAAGTTTTGCACAGTTTTAGTATGGATTCCCTATTCAGTTTTAATTGGCAGTCACTTGCATATTTTCAATTATTTCCCAAAGTAACTTCATTTTTTGGAAAGGAATTATAGGGCAGTTTTTGTAAGTTCTACATTTTAGATTCCTATCACACAAAAAATAATGAAAAACTCTGATCATTCATTGAAGAACCTAAACTTTTATTTGTGTTTTGTGAACAGAATATAATCTGGGGGCCCTCTTTATTTTAAGTGGCCTCTACTGCCATGACCTATTTTCCTTCAGACTAGAAAAGGTCAGGGTGAGGTGATGAAGCTTGTTGATTGGCAGAGATGATGGGATGTTTGTAATTTTAATCAAATTTAGTATTAAGACATACTTCAAATTATATGTCAGCCTAGTGTTAGTGAGTTTAAAATCTAATGACAACTGCTGTCATTATTAGTTAAATATAGCCATTGTGCCTGTGGCAATAAATGATGACACTTCAGAACATGCAGAAACAAAAAAGCTCTCAAGTATTTAAAGAAAAGGGAGTGACTGTAAACTTAGTTAAACACAGGAATGTGACCTGGGCATAATATGTTTCCCAAATAGAGAGGCATCTGGAATTTGAACAGAGAACATAATTGAGTAGAACATTATCTGATCTTACTACTAGAGTTTAAATTTTAGGAATCTTGGGCCTTTTTTCCTATTTCACAAAGATATAGCAGGGAGTTTAATATTTATTATAATAACACTTTTATTGTTACATAAGATATATTTCAGATTCATGTCTCTGTTACTATTCTGTACCCTTTAAAATGTGTTGCTCAAATTTTCAGAATCCTGAAAAGTGGGAACTGAGAAAATTATGTCCTCTTGTTCACAGATGAAAATGTATTTTTCCAGACAATGAGTTTTGGATTCGTGACGTTTTGAAGTTTGCTCATGACAGTGTTTGGTATTTATTTCTGGGCAGGTGAGGAAAGAGAAAGAAGTTAAAGCAAGATGTGTCTGAGTACATGGGCATCATGTATAGTACACAATTGTATACAATATTGTATAGTATACAATATCAATGTATCTGTGATACCATTCCCTTTAAACCTATTAGTTTATTGCTTTTTGTTGTTGAAGAAAGTTTCTTACAAGTCTGTAAATCTTGTTTAAGCAACACCAGCATAAAGGAATTGTGGATGAAAGGGTAGAGGTGTCAGGAAAATAAGAAAACCAAATTTTGAAATCAGTTCAATGTAACAGGAAATGCAGACCTGTGCCCAGAACCTGATCAGTGTCGTCCCCAGACAGGGATTTAGGGAATGTCACATGAGGATTAGGGCTCTGTGAGTTTATATTTTTATTCTACAAGCACCATTCTTCATTGCTAACACTGAACCTCTGAGTCATCCTGTCATTAAGAACTCTTTTGCTGGAGGAAGGTATTTCTTGGCATGTGAATTTGAGCTGTAGTTCTTCTATCTTGAGCTGATTAGAGCTTTACAGCTGCTTTAACCAGCAGTGACAGTGTTACTGTGTGTTTGGGTAGGGGCTGCTTCCACCTAGGTAATATATTCCATTTATCCACACTTCTCAGCATAATATCAGTTTCCCGAGTTAATCCGAGTTAATCTTCACTTTCTGTACCAAATTATTGACTAGTGTTGCTGATCTTGTTTGCAGAATTTCAGCAGCTAACACTGAGTATGACACCAAGCATGTAACTTAATTTTTGAAAATTGTGGTAAATTCTGACACAAAAATTGATGAAAAATACGTGTAAAACAATTAGGTTAAGGTTTGTAGATTTGCAGAATCAAGCACTCAGTGTTAGCAGTGGTTATCAAATTAAGGTGCATTAGGGCTGGTAGTAGCTTCTACAGCTGCTACACAGTGGCAGATCACTGAAAATCACAGGGTCATTTGCCTTGGAAAGGAGCTCTGCAGGTCACCTCATCAAATCTCAGGTAGGGATAACTCCAGAGACAAGTCTGAATATGAATAAATTCCACTTGTGTTGAAGTGATGGTGGTAGGTCCTTGTAGGTGATCTAAGTAACCAGTGCAAGAAGGACTTACATGCCAAATAGCTTTCCTGGTTTTTTATTGTAGTTGTTAGTTGTAGGATATTCTCTCTCCCTACAAACCCTGGCAATCTTCTACTTTCCATTGTCCATTTTTGCTCTATTTCTGTTACTTATCCTTGTCACAAAAAGGCATCAAATCTCATCTGAAGCCTCTGTTTAAACACATTGTGTGGGCATTGTGTAAAACTGGGGTTATAAAATTCTTACCCTGGTTCCAAATAAGCTCTTTATTGCCAATGGTCTGTAAATTCAGATTCCCATGGCTGGTCTTTCTTTCTCCCCCTGGTAATTCTTCATTGCTGTACAGGCCAATAGAACAGGAGAGGGATACCAGTGCAGCCTGCAAACTGGAGACTGTGGACACTGTCCTGGAATTGTGAAATATGGGAATGACTCCATCAGAATGAGAAGGGTATAGAATCTGACCCCCCTCTACCCAGGAAATACAAACACTTGGCCACTCTATAAATGAAACTTCACCATGATTCCTCAGATAATTTTTAAATTTAAATGCTGATGTCTGTTTTACTTTGTGATGAACTCAGTGCTATTGCTGTTTGTCTCTGCATTAAGTATATCTGCATCTAGTGTATATCATTGAAGGAATTTTGCTTTGGAGGTTCCTGGTTTGTGAGCCCCAAAAGACTGGAAGCTGCTGATATCAAACCAGGCAGGATCAGGATGCACAGTGTCAATGTACAGACAATTTCAGGTGCAGGAGTAATTTATTTTTGAAAATAAGGGAGGACAAAGACACTCAGGTACTTGACTTTCTGTGTGTGCCACTCTGAAGTGACAGAAGTTTATTCATTACCACATAGTGCCTTCCATGCACTTATGGACCTCACTGACATGTTGCTCATTCAAGGCTGGGAACAAAAGTTGTGCATCACATTTTGGCCATGCAGATTCCTGGAGGATTCCTATTGTGCTTGAATGTTGCTAGCAGGTTTATCCTATAGAATACAGACAAGCTTGACCTTCAGTTCTCCAGCCAGCCTTGGGGGATACTGTGAGTGTGACCCTAAAGGATGGACAAAATTTTTCTCTAGCACATTCTTTGGTTTAGGCAGCTGTAATCTCCCTCAAGTTGCCTTCAGGCACCTACTGGCTCTTATCATTCAATGCCAAAGGATCTCTAAGTTTCACCTTATGTCATCTTTCATTATAATCTGAATCAGCTGCCATTTCTTTTCCAAGTACCATGCTGCTCAGGAGGATACCAAACACTCACTCAGTGTGGCATATCTAAACTGAGAGAGTCCTTTTGCTCTTGTATGACAAACTACTTGTAATACTTCTTATATGGCAAATAACACTTAATATTTATCCAATAAATAAATGCCCCACCAAACTAGATCATGGTACAGACTTAGACTAGATTTGGGAAGTCAAATTAGAGCCCCCTCTTCCCAGGATTAGGCACTTTTTGTAACTTTTCTGAAAATATGCTAATTCAAAAACTTACAAATTGCTGTCAGTGCCCATCATTTGACTCACTGCCACTGAGATTTTTCAGATCTATTTTCCAGTGTTAGACATATTTTTCAACAATTAATTAAGCCGGTCTTGCAACCTCCTCTTTATTGCAAGATCACTATTTTCTTATGGTCAGAAGTGGAATTCTGTCACAGGAAGATGTGTTTCAGGATGTGTTGTTGTTCATGTGAATTCTGAAATACATCACCCTCGTTGCTGCAGTCTCATATGATTTGAAACCTGTACTGATGGCAGCACCAAGAGTCCTATATGCTGAGAGGACAGTGTCTGATACAGTCAAACAAGTTAACCTTTTCACACAAATGGGGGTTATTAACATAAGCAATGTCCATAACAAAAATGTCCTCAAAAACTTGTTCATGAAGTAAAAGGAACTTTAATGTATGAATAAGTAGATCTTACCCATATTGTCATCTGTGTCCTTGTAGAGAGGAGATTATTTCAAGCTCTTCTGTGAGATCTCCTAAAATTTTTCAGGAGTCCCACTTCTAAAATTTATTTACCAAAACTTGCATGCTTTCTCAGTGAACGATAAATCAATAATAACAAACTTTTCCCAATAATTTGATAATAAGGACTGTGAAATGCATGGAACTGTTAATGTCACTCCTGCATTTCCTGATCTAGCATTGCTCCATTTGGCTGTGGCAGGTACAGGGATGATTTTCACCTGTCTGTATCCTACCTGGCAGCTTTACCTGTGCTGTGTGAAAGGCTGTTCTGAGCCTGAGACAGCACAGCCAGTGTCAGCAGTCATTTGATGCTGGAATGGGTGGCAATGGGAGTGTTGAGGTTTTCAGCAGACCATTTTAACAAGTCTGTACCAAGTGCACATGCCAAATTCCACAGCAACCATAGAATAACTTCCTGACAACTGCAAGGGCACATTCATGCTGTTTAAGAAGTGGAGATAAAGCAAAATTCATAAATTCTACAAGGAACAGGAAGGGCTCTGGAGAAGAGAGCAGAAACATGGAAGTACAGGTGTGTTCCCAAGTTGTGCAGTGCCAGGAAAGCAGATGTGAGGGAGGAAGCAGTTGTTAGTGCAGAGGATCTCACTGTCCACACTATGCACACTAAAAGACAATGCTCTGAGCTACCTCCAGTCTGTACTGTGGACTTATGGAAGGGCTTTGCATCACATCCATTGCTTTAATTCCATCCAAATTATTTTGGTTTGCATGCTTTGAAACTGCTCTGTGATATGAATCAAAGTATATTGAGTGGAAGCATTGGGTTCCTCACTTAAAAATTGCAGTCTTTGCTTGAACTACTGTAGATACATCCCCAGGGAAGAAAACAAATCACAATTGTTCAAATTTGAAATTTCCTTTCCTGTTGAGAAGGAAGTTTGGTTACAAAACTCTTACTGGATTAATAATTTATCAATTCACATTCTCAGTCCTGGTAAGTTACAGTAGCTGTACTGAATTCAATAAAGTTACCTAATTTACATTCACTGAGGATCTAATCCATGGACAGCCACTAAAGATATTTAATTGGGAAACTAAACCATGGTTTAATGACAGGGCTTTTTTTCTCAAATTGATTGCCAGTATCAATGCTGATTAGAAGATTAATTTTTTTGTCTTAGAATTTTAAAGTGCTATGAAAGGCTCAGCCATTTTTACTTTAGTGGATTTACACACATTTATTAACATAATCAACATATCCTTTATATTTTATAATAATATAGCCTCATGATATAAAGACCTGTGAATTGAAACCAATTTTTCAAAGGAACTGTCATGCATCTAATGTAATCCAACTGTAATAACAGCAGTATGAGGCTTACATTTTCAAAATTATGTGTGTAGACACAATCCATTAACATTAATGGCAGTTACAAGGCTAAGGATCAGATTTTTCCTGAGTTAATCCTCTAACTCCCACTGATTTTAGTGATCTTAGATTACTGAATAATTTTTAAAGGCCTTCAGCCCCTAAGTTTTTAAATATATCCAGCTCAGACTGAATTGTTATCAGTCCAATGATTGTGTTTATTGGCACAGTTTTGATCTGTAGCTGGATACTGATTAAATTTCTGCATGCAATATGCAACAATCTCCTTTGAAGGTTTAATTGTAAGTGCATTTTGTGCAGTGGCAGTACACCATTTAGAGGTCATTTTCTAGCGTTTGGAAAAAGAAGAATACTAACAGTTGAAGTGAAATAAAAATGTCATTTATATGATGTGGTGTCAGATGTGGAACTCAAACAAAGTACAAAAGGTCCAGACTTAATTTTTCTGATGCAGAAGAAATGAGAGGCATTTCATTTTTGTAGGTGAGAAGTGAAATGTTCCTCTCTGCTCACTGATAGAGGCATGCTAAGGTGAATTTTAATTATGACTAAATTGTGGTATTACTCTTTCATACCCTGAACATCTGTTCCCTTCAGGAGCGATGATTTATGCAGGCTATCACTGCAGACAGCTTGCTGCAGCTTATGGCACGCTTAGGAGGAAGCTGCTGCTAGTATTGCAGAAAATACCAGCACCTAAGTGGAGACAGGCCAGGGTGTATTTTTAAGGTAGTAGAGAAAGGGGAGCATGATGTGTCTGCTTTTAATTTTGAAGCCAAATATTCACTTTACTTTTTTTTTTTTTCCCTTTTTCCTTTCAGACCATCTGTCATTGGTGAAGAAAGTATCTCAGACAGTGAATGGTTCTTCACAGTGGTGTCAAGCAAAAGAAAAACTGTCATTGACATCTGCATGTAGAAAATTACTGAGAGCACCTCTGTTAGAATTTTAGTGTGTAAGAACTGCACAGGGCACAATAACTATGAGAATGCTGCTTCACAAAATCAGATTGAAAAGGTAGCCTGTGTTTATTAGCATGCTTGAATCAATGATCTCAAAAATAAATTCATTGTTACTTCAATTGCATTGCTTTTGTATGGTCATAGATTATTATTTAAGAAAAGCAAGAAAAAGATCCTTTAAATTATAAAGCCTTGGAACTCAATAAAGCAGGGATTACATGTATGTTCAGGTTATATAAGGGAAATTTCGCTTCCCTACTCCCTCTCTTCTGAAATCCCCTTGCTATTTAACCTGCTTGTCTTTGCCTTGTAGCCACCTTGCTTCTGATGATGCCTATTTCTTCTCCTACTTTGTGTGTGCTAATTAATAGCATGCAATCTGAGGATTTATGGCCAAGGAAAATAATTTCTCAGATTACCTGAGGTGAGGGTTTTATGTGTTACATGTGTTTGCAAATACAGTCAATTTTGATTCGGTTGCATATTACAAACACTCAGTAGTTAAAATGCTTGTCTTAAAAGAGATGACACTATAACCACATTCTGAGGTTCTTCTATATACAAGAATCTTTTTTTCTATATAAAGCATTTTAAAACTTCCTAGGCACTTCAGTATTTTTTAGAAGATTTTACATGCTGTCTTTGTTTTCAGGTCAGTCTGGAAGGGCCAGTGTATTTGTCCCAGAACAAGTATGGCATATATGCTTTATACTACCTCATGTCTATTATTATTCTGTGATATGTATGAAACAAGTTTTTTAAAATTAAATTTAAGTTCTTTTCAAACCTAGAATTGATTAACTACATGGAATCCTTTGCAACTATTTGCACTACACATAAGGAATTTTGAATGCCTGGAATATTAGTGTTTTCAACCACCCCTGAATTATGTCATCCAGATTTGGGGGTTTTCTTTAAGACTGTAGGACAATACTATCAGTGTAGGTCCCTTCCAACTGAACTGTTCTATTTATTCATCATAGTTTTCACCCACCAAAATAATACCCAGGAGAACTATATAACTACATCTGGCACAGTTAATGGAAAGTCATTTGTCTCTCAGTTTTCTGATGTTGCCTTTGATAGAGATCATCCCATATTTTGTAATATAAAATTAATTGTATTTCTGTCAATATTGGTCCTAATATATATCAAGATATTGCATTCAAATGTGAATAATAACTCTTCAGCAGTAAATATTCTTAGAACCTCTTGTCTAACTAGAGCATTCACAATTCCTTCAATTTGATGAGGATAATCAAAACACATGGACCAAGCTTGTCTGTGCACTGGAGCAAAAAACTCAGCAGTAATTTCTAAACATCACAGAAAAAAACTTTTAATCAATCTTTGGGTTTTTTTCCATGGAGATGTCTTGACCTAGAACATTAATTATTAAACTGATATCCATGATTCCTTAGAGTTGTGGGGGCTGCCTCTAAAGGGTGACTGGCCTAGCTGCTGATGTCCAACAGTGGCAGGGAGAAGTGACTGGGACTAGTTTGGAGTGGATTCCAAATCAGTGTATTCAAGTGCTGCTGCTAAAAGGAGCTCCACCACTTGTGCCCTGTCGTTGCAGGACTTTGCAGCTCCTGGCAAGGATTCTGCTCCATCATTCAGTGAACCACATAGGGAAGGTGATCTTTGCCAAAAATAAACCAGCTGAAGTCAACAATTTTAATCTGGAATGATTTCTGGAGGCTGATCTACTGCACATAGTGCAAGAAAAGAGGTTGCAAGGGAGTGGAATGAAACAAATGAGTCTGCAAGACAAAAACTGCTGGGAAAATTCTAGCATGTATGTAGAGCTTAGTGAGAGGAAGGAGAGCTGGGGCAAAGGCCCAGTTGCATGTTTATGTGCAAGTCAAGGTGTGCTTGTTTGGGCTGGGTAGAGTTAATTTCCTTTGCAGTGGCTGGTGCAGGGCTGTGTTTGGATTTGTGCTGAACACAGGGTTGATAACACAGAGATGTTTTTGTTGTTGTTGAGCAGGGCTTGCACAGAGCCAAGGCCTTCTCTGCTTTTTGTAAAGCCACGCTGGGGAGGGAGCTGGGGCTGCCTGGGAGGGTGGCAGGGGACACAGCCAGGACAGGTGACCCCAGCTGGCCAAAGGGACATTCCAGACCATGGCATGGCATGCTCAGGGTATAAAGGGGGGGTGAAGGAGGAAGGGGGGACATTTGGGGTGATGGTGTTTGTCTTCCCAAGTGACCACGACCTGTGATGGGATCCTGCTCTCCTGGAGAAGGCTGAACTCCTGCCTGCCCTTGGGAAGCAGGGAATTCATTCCATTTTTTCCTTTCCTTCTGTGTCTGGGGCTTTTGCTTTCCCTATTAAACTGTCCTTATCTCAACCCATGAATCTTCTGGCTTCAACCCTTTCCATTTTCTCCCCTGTTCCACTGCTGGGGTTCCAGCGAGCAGCTGCCCAGGGCTGGGTTGCTGGCTGGGGTAAAACCACAAGAAAAAGTCAGCACATTAAAAATAAACTGCAAATTGGTGTTACAGGTATTAATGCAATAGCAAGAATAAAACAGAAATATTTTTAAAATTTTCAAAATGGCATTTCATCCAGTCAAGTGATTTAGAAAGAAAAATTATTTCTTGCCCATAAATTAAAAACAAAGCCAAATTGCCATAAAAATCACAATGCTGTATTAGACTGGACTTTCACATAGTTCAATATCCTGTCTTGAAGTGGATGTCTAATGAAAAGTGGGAGAGTAAAGGCAGCATTTGGTGCATATGGTACATGTGTTTATAATTTCCTAGGATGCTGCCCTAATCTGGAACCACACCAGTTATGGTGCAGTCAAATCACCAATATATCAGAAGCAGAGCATTTTCTTTTCCCCTGAATACAAATATTATTAGTTATTTGAGACATTATTCCTTCCCTTGGCAGTGTCATGGACTTAGCATGATTTAAAAGAAACTATTAAAACGTGGGTGTTTTCAATGGATAATAAGCAAACTCTCAGCAGATTGCTGCTGCTGTGTGAAAAGTGTGTTGGTTTCTCTGTTATCTGTAAATATTTCTTTTCAGACTTTTACCTAGTCATGAAAACTTGGGCCAGCTGTGTGTGTATGTGAGTCCATCTAATCTGGTGGTGGCTTGGCAGGGAGTCCTGAGGCTTCCCTGTTTGCCTGTGCTCTGAAACCCTGAAAAAAGAGATTACTTTCTCACTTCTGCTAGACCTGTATCAATGAAGGAAGGGGGGAAAAGACACACTGAACAATTGCTCTCTCTTTTCCAGTTCTCAAAAAAGCAGATTTACCAGGCTTCACAGTTTTCCTCCCATCTCTACTTACTCAACTCCACATCCACCACACAGCAATCAGTATACTGATCTATAGCAAAGAGGATTTACAATTAATTGAAGGAATTTTCATGCTGAAAATGCCTGTCCTTATTCAATTAAAACTGAATGTTAAGTATGTTTACACAATTTGAAAGAAGACACAAGATATATAGTGATTTTTTTTCTTATTGGTTTTACTTTTGCAAATGATTGCATGGAACAGTTTTTCTGTCTCACCAAAGTCCAGAAAATGTCTAAAATGCTGAACTGAACACAGTTTAAACTTGAACCTGATTCTCCCAAATCTATTCTAGCTAGTAATTTTCAGTTGGGCAACTGCCTAGAAAAGTAAGGGACCTTTAATTGTAAAGGACTGGAACCTACAATTGTTGAAGGACCTTGACCCCACAGTCAGAAATTTAAATGTTTTCCAATATTCTATTCTTTCTTGCAAAGAAAGGGATTCTGAGTTAAAACTGGGTCAGAAACATGGCATTGGATCCTAAATATGGCAAATATGGCAGAAATGGGCAAATGGAGGGGAATGTATGGAATTTTAGGTTAGGTGATATGCAGCACCTTCGAAAGAGTTCCATGATTGTGAATGTTAGAACAGCTTTGAAGATACTGTAACTACAGTTAAAATTGAAAAAAAGGACCCCACAAAATTGTATTGATGGTTTATTCTCTTTACTTATTTTAAATTGGGTCTCTTTGGCCAGGCAGCATCTGTGCTGAGGTTGGTGTGCAGTGTCAGTTGTGCAATGTGTATTCTACTGAGGCAGCAGATGCATTTTTCATTTTTCACAAGTGAATGTGTCTTATTGCAGTTGGATGTGGCATTTTTGAAACAGGATGCATTCCTTTTAAAGTTTACAAGATTTGTAAAATTTATTTTCCTCTGTGTTGTCTATGAGCACCTTGAAGAAGACAGCTTAGGATATTCCCCTGCCTGACTGGAGCAGGAATGATGGCTGAATAACATCATTAGTATTTTCCTCTTGTCTCTTCTTTTCAACAGCTCCATGAACAATGAATTCCTCCTGGTCAAAGTATTGCCATTTCTGTCATCAAAAAGTAACTTGTACACTATCTTTCTTAGACTTTCTTTCAAAGAATGACAGGTAATTTCAGCTGCATCACTTCAGTGACAGTTTCTGCTTTAATCACACAACTCCTATAGTGATGATTCATCTCCTTCCTAATTTTGCATTGGCTGAATAGTTGCACAATATAAAACAGCTATTGTATATATTCTCAAGTATTATGATTTCTGTACAAGCTGGAGGGAGGTAAGCCAAATATTCAATAATCAATTATTTCAAAGTAAGTGTAGCAAGAAAATAGTATTTAAAAGAATGCTATGAAGAACTGCAAGTTTTAAATTGACTGAGCTATATGACTATGTGGTTCCATCTGAAAACCTGGTTCAGCATAAAATCTCAGCAGTGGGAGGATTCTCTCTAGAACAATGGCTGTGATGCATGACTAGGAAAAATCAGAACAATGGGAACATGGACAATAAACATAATTTAGAATTTTACTGTGGGCACAAGAAATGGCTTGTGGTATTCCCTGTTGTGATGGTATACAATGGGCCAAGACAGTATTATGCTGGGGATGTGTTATTCTGAAGTTTTCTGAAGGTTTCTATCTTTGCTGGCAATTAATAGTTAAAAATAACTTTTTATTAAAAGCTATTAAGATTAAACTTTTAAACTAATAATAATCGATGGGTTTGGATGTTTAATGGGCATCAGAAATCAAATTAAGCAATTGTGACTGTTCTAGAGTTTAGCATGTAATTTTATTCAAAGCAGGCATTCTCCAGTCAAAATACACTGCCAGAATAAAAACAGCAGGGAAAGCCAAGCCCCCATCTCTGCAGACCCCAGTGCAATCCAGATGTTGGCACACACTTCCAGTGCTAGGCAGGCTCTTGCTGAAGTCACAGAGTAAATTCTAAGACATTGCTAAATTATATTGGTTTTCTACAATGATCATCTATGGTCAATGACTGCACATAAAAAATTTTGCACAACATAGTCTCTTTCTTTGTGGCTAAACAATTAGATTTGATAGAAGTTTTATTTTTATGTCTCATAAAGTCTTTGAAGAAGATCTTTCTGCTGTGTGTGTGTACAGCATCTGAGATTGAGATTCCTTTGTCACAAACATTTCAATTATTGGTTTTAGTTCATATTATTTCATTTGGTAAAAGATAAAAAATATTTTGCTAGACCTGCAATTACCTTCACACATCCCCCCACCTTCCCCTAAGATGACTTGGAATATGCAATTTCTTGCATTTCTAATACATTTGCATATATAGAATGCTGAACTTGAAAATGTGTAGAGTCATTGCTGAAAATCAAATGATTGACAGCTGTACATTGAGCATTTCTGCATTTTATGTGAAGTATAGTGCATGTTTTCTTTGTAGGTGTGTAGGACTTATTCTGTGGCTTTTTTGATTTTCTTAATGTTGTTAAAGAACTAAGTTTTAATTATTTGCTGTAAGACCTTTCTTTTTTTTAAAGTTTTCAGATGATTGCACACTGAGGATGAATCTTACTCCTCCAGTGAGATATTAATACAAGGCATGTGGAGGAAAAAATGGCAATATTCTAAGTGGTAAAACAACATTTGTAGGACAGTAAACATTTGTTTACTACATTGAGGACTTAGACTGAAAAGTGATTCCAGACTCTTTTTCAAAATTATTTGTGTGGGTTGGTGCCCTTAATTTGAACTAAAAATGACAAATAATCAGTAAATAAGCTTGTGATTAAAGCTATTGCTTTATGTTCTTCTAGCATTTTAATATTTGCATAGTTTGAGTCCGTGTTCAGGTATTGATTGTCTTTTGTAGGCACTGCTTTAGTATGAAAGCTTTTTCTTACAGTTTCAATGGAATAATGCATGCAGTTTCTCTCTTCCACCCTTGTGTATGGTCTATAAGTAAGAGATCATTCCAACTCTGTTAAAGTTATTAAAGAAAATTATTTCTCTGAGCTTTCCTTAATGGTGATTTTTAGCAAATACCTATATCCTTGTACTGTAAACTTAATTAGGCATTTAAAAATATATCCCCATGACTGTTTTTATCCTTATTTGTGAATATGTCTCTTTTTGACACCAAAGATTTCTAGTACAAGACTTTCAATAAATAAATTCAAGATTTTCAGACTTTAGAACTGCCTGTGTCTGTAAATAATCCTCCTATCATGGGAGAAATATATGTGGAAGATGTAGAATTTGTAAATCAATAAAAGGAGTCTTAGATTCTTTAGGTTTTGCACCTTCAGAAATGTCTTCATGAGCAGTCTCCTTTTTCCTCTTCCAGTCCTAACCACTTTCAGAGAAGCAAAGCAGATTTCTGTTCAGATATGAGGAGAGTTTTCCAAGGCTTTTTGACTCTCCTCACAAGCCAGATAACATTCCCTGGCCACACTTTAGGAAGAGAGATAACTGCCTTAAATATGAGCATTTTCTTGCTATATCAAAGTTTACAGCTACTTTCAGATCAAAGATATTAAATTAATATCTTCTTGGTTTTTAAAAGAAATGTAAGGAATGCTCATGAAAATATTTATAATAAGAAGAACATGACATTCTCAGCTAAATATTCCCCCAAATTGTCTGAGGAGAAACTGGACTGTCAGTATTGTTGTAAAAAGAATCCACAGATATATTCATTGCCTTCCTACTCCATGTGATGAAAATATTTCTGTCTTCAATATAATTTTCAATTTTTATATTATTTTGTTGGGGGTTGAATAAT
>VXBI01008543.1:0-43712 GCA_013397375.1 Toxostoma redivivum
TGAGTGGACAGTGGGCAGCAACACCAGAAGGGCATCTTTAAAGGGGCAGGTAGAGGCACAGACCTGCAGTAATCACTACAACCCTCTCCTGCTGTAAAAGGAAAAGGAAAAAAAACAACAAAAAAACCAAACAAAAAACCGAACCACAAACAAACAAAAACCCTCCACAAAACAAAACAAAAACCAACAAACAAACAAACAAAAAAGCTGAAATCAAGAACTGAAATCTTCTCTCAGTTTTGGCTGTTGTCCCACAACACTGAGTTGCCCCCCCAGCCTAGGAGTGCTGGAACAGTGCTGTTAGACAGCTGCTGATTAACCCCTGTGCTCCAGCAGCAGTGAGAGGTGCCTTACACAAGCCAGACACTTAAATTGTCTCCACTTGTGCAAGCTGTGGCCCAGAGTATCTGTTTCTGTGAGGCCACCAATCCAGAACCTGCCACAAGTGTCTAGTTCAGAGCAAGGGAACAAAGAGAAGTCCCAGTGACACATCTTCCAGCTGCAATTCCAAGGAAGTGTCACAGGACAATAGAATGCCTCTTCTGCAATGAATGAGTGGGTGTTATTACGAGACACATGAAATATGCACAGGGTTGAATTTCACCCCTACCAAAGACAGGAAAGAGACACAAAATATGTCTAATTTTACTCTGGAGTTTTGCTCTACAATGTCCTTGAAGAAAGTCGTAGTGGGATGAGTGTCATGGCAGTATCTGTTAACAGCATTGTAACTTCCATTAGAAAATGTGATGTATGTGATGTAGTAATCACATTCTCCTAGGCTGCATTTGCAGGGAGGGAGGGAGAAAGAAAACAAGAGCCATTATGTCATTTTTACATAGTGACTTCTTTTCTTAGAAAATGAGAAGATCTTTATTCCTTCTACTTACCTATTTTTGTCAGTACAACAGTGCTGCCCTATGCAGTCCTCAATCTCCTATTCCTCTGCTCTGTGGCCTTTCATGTGTATTTGAGTTTTTTCAACAGCTTAATCTCCCTTTGCCCATACCATTTTTCTCCTTGTCCTCCTTACCTCCACATGCAGTATTCATTTTTATTTAAATTGTGTATCCATTTTTATTGCTTTCTGTAAAACCGTTTACAAAAGAGTTGGTATCTAATCCAGAGGTCTGTTATCTGTATCTTGCATTTGTAGGAAATGCTGATAATTTTTTGTAATAAACTTCAGAATGATACTTCTCTTTGAAGCACCAGCTATTCACCTGCTACCTTAAAAAAACCTTCTCAAGTAGTTCCACAAAGAGGTTATAACAGTCACAAATGTATTATAACTGCCTGTATTTTTGACTGTATAATTTCATAAGTCACCTGGTTTTCATAAAGTAACCTCTACCCCCAATTTCAGACAGTCTGCACATGGGAGCACAGCCTGATCCAAGCAGCAGTGGGGCAATACCAGAGCAGGAGAATAGAAAGTCTGTGGTCTGGGGAGGCAGAGGAGCTCCAGGCACAGATGCAAACCAGAGAAGCTGAAAAGACAGGAGGTCAGAGGAAGGAAAAGGCTGATAAGGAGTTGTATCCCACACAGCAAACACAGATCGGGGAGACAAAGACCTTCTCCAGGAAATGAGCACAAGTGTTGGAGAGGAAACTTACCTCACACAAAGGCTTTGTATCAGATAGATCTGAGCTGAGCCTTGGAGACAAAAGCCTGACGTCTAAAGAAGGGGACGCCACTCAGAAAGCTCTGAAAGGATGGCAGCCTGGAAAGAGGGAGCAAACAGCTGGAGTCTGGAAGCAGGGAAGGCACCTAGGGAAATGGATTAATTTTTGTGTTTGAGGAAGCCATCTGGAAGATGTTGGATTTTTGTTTAAGTTCTCCATATTTGGAGAATTTCTGTTAAAAAATACAGAAAGTAAAAAGACACGAGAAAGGGGAGGAAATTACACAATTACTACAACACAAGAAAAACCTGAGCCAATTCACCAAGCCAAAACAGGCCTGGAGTGACTGGTCTGATCTTTCACAGCTTGTAGCTTTAGGGCATGAAAGTACATGTTAAACAAGAGAAGGAAGGAACCATAGTAAGGAGGGTCTTAAGGGGAAATCGGGTCTTGGGGTAGAAATGATTGAAGAAGAGGAATAATGGTCAAAAAGGGACTGCTTACTAGAGGAGCCAGAAGAGAGAAGGAGCTTGGGTTGGCTGAAGGGTTGTTCAGAATTGAGTCATCAGCTTTTTTTATCCTGGGAGGAGAGACAGGGCTCAGAGTCTGCCAGTGGGGTGTTAGTACTGGAGACAAACCCTGAAATTACAGGAGACTTCAAATCGTTTTACTTTGTTTATTGCTTAACTTTGAGAGAAGTGCTCCTGGTGCTATTCTTTTTTATATTCTCCACCTTTAACAAGTTGCTGACATTTTAAACACAGTGATTCATTAGTGTGATGGGAAAGGAAATTTTCTCAGGTATCTGGACTGGGCTCAATTTTCACAACAGCTCTTCACAGATAATCAAAGCCAGCCCTTATGGCTGCCATCCAGGGCCCTCCAGAAATATTATAGAAAAGCTGAGAGCACTTTTATGGTTTACTTGGCTGTTGGAAAAAGGCTGCAGCTGCATTAAGCACTGCGAAACACCTGTCCCCAAAAAACTTGCTCCCAAAAGTCCGAAATGTGGGAAATGACATGGGCCACAATTCTGCCCAGGATCAACTTTTATTCCAAGAAGTACAAGAAAACAGTGCTAGTCCAGCCCAGGTAGAGAATCAAAAGGACTTAATGGAAGAAGAGAAATCCAGCAACAGGCAGATTTTAGAAAAACAGAGTTTAGCTCAGTAGGATCTGAAGCCTGCAGGTTACTTCTTCAAAATATAAAACAAAGCTTCTGAGTATAGTTTTTGCAAAGTGTCGTCAACCTATGACTGTTTATTGTTTTTCTGAGAAAGCTTCGTGTCCTTGTGTTTTTTCTACAACAGATATTTATAGAAATTGTAGTCATAAAGTTGCTAAAAGCACTTCCTGTAAATTACATAAAAGTCTATGTCCCTTCCAGTATCACAAGGACCTCTTCACAAGCTTCCCAATACTTTTGAGACCTTTTTTTTTTTACAGAATAGAAGAGCTCTCTGGCTGTTACTATACACTATCCATGTGCTCAAGGAAAACACTTGCCCATAGCAGACAGGCACTGGCAGAGAGTAGTAACTGTGAATGGCTCACATTGTCAGTGGTGCTTTTGTTTTTGGGATTTTCAGATCTTTAAAATGTTTTCTTGAGCTGCTTTTTCTTCTAAAGTTATTTATTCAGATTCACCAGCATACTCTATGTTGTTCATTTTCCCTGGACAAAAGTGCCTGTCATTGTGGCCTCTTTTTAATATCCATCAAAATATTGTGTGCTTCCCCCTCACACAGTATTTTCACAGTAAAGTAGCTGTGCACCTTCTGTTTAGATCTGGGCTATGTTCACCTTTATGGATGAGAAGACCCTGGCATATTCCCAGCAAAATTAAACAGTTTAGAGTACAGAACATTCTGAAATAAAGCTAAAGTGCCTGGATTAATTTTATATCCAACTGAGCATAAAATGGTTGATTGCAGTGTTCAAGAGGAAAAACATGAGATTAAAGAATTGATCTAATCTGTATTTTAGTGGGCCTAAACATGCACGTTGCCTGGAGTTCAAAGGAAAGTGAAATCCAAGCAAAAGGTTTAAAAATGTGGAGAGCACAGTTGCATAGTAAACAATCCCATGAGCTCATGCTGTGCCCTTTCTTTGCCTGCCTTTGATGTTGGAGTTCCCATTTTAATTGTACAGACTTGGTCCTGCTGCTTGTGAATCTGGTGGGAAGACTTCTCATCAACTTTGATTGTGCAAAAATTCTTACATGGCTTTTTGGGACAATGAGGCAGTTTTGTACTTTTACTGTGTGATGGAATCCCAAACTCCCCCATACAGGAAGGGAACAGAGCCAGGGCTGTGCTGCACTGGCTTTCTGCTCCCAGGGACAGGAGGAGCTGCACCCCTATTTTCCATCTGTTGTCCTTTTTTCTCTCTTCACCCAAATGCCAAAAGGAGACAAGCAATGGAGTGAAAAAGATCAGTGGGGGTACAGGGGGAAGGAGCAAAGGAGGGATGGGGGTAGAGGGCTGTACTGAGTTGAAATAGCACCATAAAATCTTATAGAGGTTTAGGTTGCAAGGGAAGTTTGAAGTCCCTGGCCCCTGCAATGATCAGGGACATCCTGAACTACATCAGGTTGCTGAAAGTCCCATTCAACCTGACATTGAATGTGTCATGGTGGTGGCAGAGAGGAGGTGGCTCTGATGCCTCCCACACTGTGCTGGTGTTGTAGCACAGTATTTTTGAGGGAAAACGGGATACCACTTCCCAAAATTCAATGTCACCCATTGTGGATACAATGCTTCTTCTCAAAGGTGTGTTATTAGTTGCTATGAAGAGAGTCATGATCACAAGATGTGTGATACACTGCCTGCATTTCCTAATTGCTAGAGGAGGATTTTGACACCAAGCCTCTCTCCAGGAAATGAAGGAAAAACAACACAGAAAAAAATTGGGAATAACTTCGCTTGTCCAGCTTGCATCTTCCTCAGCTCCCTTATATTCAGAGAAGAACAACTTGCAAAGGTAGTCTCCACTAAATGAGTAATCCCTGACATGACAATTATTAACTTAGGAGAAAAACTGTCAAGTTTTTCCCAAGAGCAGACTAATGGAGATTGGCCCTAATCTGTACAGATTGTTTCAGATTAAGGTTTACAGTGCTATAAAAAGGATTTAGAAAGTGCCAGTGGATGTCCCAGCCCTGCCCCTGGCTGCTGCCATCGTTTTCTGACAGGAGACAGAAAGCAAGGGACCCAAGCAAGGAGCCCAGGGAAGTGTAAAATGCGTTGAGCAGGAGCTGCAGGCACCAGGTAATGGAGAAGCACTCGGGGGGGAGCAGAGGGGCTGCGAGCATTACACAGCTCATTATGGCTTCAACCACAGCTGGCAGCATCACACACTCCTAATTGAATTTGGAATTGAGGTGATTTCCCAACACATTGTTTTGCTCTTGAAATTTCTCCCTCAATTCCCCTTTTGCTAATTTATTAACAAATTAGGGTGTTTGCTGTAGCAGATGAAGCAACTTGCATTCACAACTGCACAACACTGGTTTAAAATTAGTAACAAGAAATGTATTAGCTCAAATACAGGGTGTCTACTTGGAGAGTAAATATGTCTTCAGTGTTAGCTCTGCTTTTAAACAAACTCAGTAATTGCTTCCAGAGGTAAAACATTTGCAAGCTGTTATTACAGCACACATTCATTAAAGGGAAGAAAACACAGTTGTCTCTTTGGAGCAGGCAGATAGGAACAGAGAAAGATGTGCTCCATAATTAATCTTCAAGAGCTGTCAGGTACCTTTACCTCTGACAACTCAACATTAAAACCTTATCCATGGAGCATTCATCCATGCTGCTGTTTCCCAAGCCAGCAAAACAGGCTGTGAATTTGTTAATTAATTTCTGGGAAACACCATGGGTCTGTCTTCAAAAGCAAATAGCCCAGGGAAATGTAAAATGTCCTGAGTATATGATACAAACCTGCAAGTGATTTCAGGGTTGAATATTGTGTATTCTTCAAAAGCAGTGGAAGAGGAGGAACTGTACCAGCTAGATCATGTCCTCATACAGAGATGATTTTTTCTTGAAAGTGGCTGTTTCACACGAGAGCCCATGATCCTGCAGCTGCTAAAATTGACAGCCAGGCTCTTCACACCAGGACAGGTTGGACTGGGGACTGTTTGGAGATAGCACTTTGCTTTCTAGAGACTTCTTTAGGATTATGCAATAGAACATATTGCTGGCTTTTGTTCACAGAGACATCCCTCACAGACAGCAGCGCTTTCAGTCATGGTTTTAGCTCAACCTTTCCTGTCCTTGATATAATTTGGAACAATTCTGCACTAAGAATAAACAGGCAAGAAAAAATAACCAAAATAAAGAACTCAAGCAAAACATAAATCTACATTGTTTCCCTCTCAAGGGATAATAATATGGTGATATGGCAGCAGGCCACAGCATTAAATTGCCCCATATCTACACTGTACACATGCTGCATCAGAATGGCACATTTCTGTTCACAGGAGCACAATGTAAAATTAACTATTAGGGGCTCCATACCAGAGCAAGCTCAATTAAAATTCTGATGCTTAAAAAATTAAGAGTCTCACTAGCAGTGAGGATATCTGAGGCACAGACCCTGCTTTGGAACTTCTAGCATTTTCAGTGGGAGCGTGGTACATGTGAATCCCAGGGTTACACATTTTACAGTAAACACTGGTCTGGATTAAACCTCTCTGGACTTAATATTTGGCAAAGGACTACTTAGAATTTAGAAATTGGGCAACCCTCAGGAGTCCTGATTCACTCCAGTTGTGTAACATGCATGCCAATATTGTGATCCCACATACACAGCTAGGGGCAATGCCTACCTCATGTAGGAACCCCACTGCCCAGATCTCTTGCCCCGGAGGAAGACTTCTTCTTATATTACATTACTTCTTACTATATTACAGCTGCAGTTTTTCCTGAAATGCTTTGAATCCCCACTGTAATTAACAAGATTGTCTCAGCAAAGACTCCACCTCTGTTAAGGGAATAAACATCCATGGCATGCAGCCACAATGCCTTTTTCTGACTGGGAGGGTGTTTATTTGAGGCTGGAGCCCCTTAGGGAATTGCCTGCTGGATTTTTTATGTGAATCTGTAAAACCAAAATTTGGCAAAAAAGCAAAGAGAGATCTTCAGGAAGCTCCTAACCTTGTGAGCATCCTGCTGGCTGTCACCATTGGGACATTGGTCTGGAAACTTCCCCATTCAGCCCACAGAGAATTTGGGCTTTGTGAATTCTGCTCCTGAACTGTCTGTTGCTACCATCTGCCCTGCAGGTCTGCCTTAGGAACTTGCTGTGGAAAGGAAACAAAGATCTTCAGATTCCCAGATTACTGCCCCTGTTTCTGCCATCTTCCACCCTCTTGTGCACAGATTCAAAGAAAAAAGATCATCGGAAGATGTTCTTTGCCCAGGAGCAGCACCATATGGTTACCCTGGTTCTCTTGCACTCTTTATTATTCCTCTTTACAGAGGAAGGAAATTTTATAATGATTATCTGCAAGGATTTCCAACAATCAGAACTCATGATCCAAAGGGAATATTTGGATGATTGTGAAAGGTGTTTCATTTGTCCTGCTACAGAGGAAGCTCAGGGACTCACTGTTTGAGGTATAACAATGATTTTTGCCAGATCAACTTCCCACAAAATAGAGCATTTAGTGTAAACAAATTACTGGTTTGCACTGCAAGAGAGGGCAGAATTTACTGCAGCAAACACAAGCTGGAACAGGTCAGTCACTTGGGACTTTGAAACATCAGTGCAAGTGTGATTTCTTTAATTTGATTATTTTATCTCCCTTCACAGTGTACAAGGAGAACAATTCTCATCCTCTTTTCAGGAGTCTTTTTGTGTTTAAGGGTTGTTAAAATCTTTTCCATCTGTTTTCTTTTCTAGAAATGTCTAGAAGTTCTTAGAAATGGATTAGTTGGCTATATATTTTCTGAAGTGTTTTTCCCAAACCAAGGACATGTATTCCATCTGCAGCCTTGTCAATGCTATCTAGACTGGCAAGGATATTTCAGCATCTTACTGGTGAACCAACTGATTGTCTACAAACCTGCTTTGACTTTTCTTAATTAGATGCTTCCTGCATCTTACAAGCACCATTCTGTTGTTTTTTCAGAAAATGCAATCAGCTTGATTAGTGACAATTCTGATGCAGCTCCCTTCCTTCTTTTCTGAAAACAGTCACCCTGATTGTTCTCCAGTGCCCTGGAACCTCATCTGTCCTCACTGCCTTCTCAGGGAGGATCACTAACATCTCATCCTGCTTACAACAGCTACTTAACCATTTTAAATAAACTTCCTTTTTTTAAGTGACTATGAAGGAAAAAAGCCCTTAAACCTGTCACCATTATTGTTTCTCCTTTCCTATCACATGTTGGACTAAATTACCTTTCATTTGTTTGGAGAATGTCCTCATATTATTTTTCATTCCATTTCCTTGTTGTATCTTATTCTGCTCTTCATTTTTGTCCCTATAGGAATTCATCATGCCCAAACCCATTTGCTTGAGGACTCCTGTCACACAGGGCACTAGCTTAGCTTTTCTCTGACAGATAACAGTAAACAAATACATTTTAACCAATATGCCACAGATTTTTTTGCAATGATGTCTCTTCATTTTTATAAATAGACATGCAAGAGAGGAACAATTTGACCACTGAAAGCACTGTTTATTCTGTTTGAATACCTGAAACTTAACTGTATGATTAAGCAGCTGATCTAGCAAAGGTTGGATAAACCCAAACTCAAATATTTTCTGAGTATTTTCTGAATGTTTCCCGCACCAGCCAGAAAACAGTATTTTGACAGTTTGAAGTGTTTCTATAATACTGTTTTTCTCTGATATTTCTTATTTCTACTGTTTAATATGTTTTTATTTAAACAGAATTGAGAGTTTCAGCAGTAACTTTTTTGCAACATTTCTCTAAGTGTGATTCAAAGCAAAAACTGAGCCTGTTCCAAAATGAACGAAAATGTAAAAAGTCCAGATGCTTGACTGCCTTTGTGAGCTGAGGGCAAAGCTTGAGCCACCTGGTATTTACCAGCTTTATTGCTGCACACTTCCCATCTTTAAAATCCTCTTCAATCATTAACTGAGCTCTCACAGCTTAGCAATGCAGGTAAAGGTTCTTTCTTCCTGCCTGGCAGGAAGAGACAAAATGATGCAGTGAGTTGAAGAGGCACAGAGGGAGTCCCCATCAGTGCCCCCATTCAGAACATGATTTAATTAATCTTTACATGATGGAAAAACTGGCTGCATCTTCCTTTTAGTCAATGAGTCATCCATCTCTTTCACATTTATATTGCACATCTTTGTCCTCTTGCTTTTTGCAAAGAACTTCTACTTATTTTTTTCCCATCTGCTCGGTTTCTACTTTCCCTGTGAAAGTTGTGGTGCAGGGAAAAGGATCCTGTGTCTTGCTCTGGGATAATCTGTGCATTTTTTAGCAGACAATCAGGTAAAAAGCAAAGCAGAGAGATTTGGCACAAGACAAAGTCTGAGTGTTTGGTTGTTTGGAAATTTTTTTTCATTGTTTCTAGGGGATTTTTTTCCACATCTCTTCTTGGGAATGTTTCACTTAGGCTGCCCTTCAGTCCAGGGAGAGAATAGGAACTCATTATATGAAAGCCTGAGGTTTGATGTTACAGCTATTCACAGGAAAGTGGGACTTTCCTTTTATTGTTCACAACAAACATTTTCCTTCATGAGAAGCATAATAGAAAGGCAGGTCTGAGGTTAGGGGGAAAAGTGTTTTGCCCAACTTTAATCAGATATGAATTGCTTGTGAGGTTTTACAAGAAATATATTGTTTGAGCTAAAGAACACCAGCTGATACTTCCTTTCCTTTTTGAATGCATCATTACTAAATAAATATGGGAAAAGAGAAAGTGTAAGTTTTGTAATGTTTTACAAAAAAGCCGAAACAAACAAAAAAGAGCCAAAAACCAACCAAAAAAACCCTGTTTAAAAATAACTAATAACTTGTGATGTTGGGTCTCTGCATATGGTCTGTCTGTCTGTCCCTGCTGGGGGGTGAACTGCTCTGTTCCTGGGTCTGTAGCACCTCTGCGTGGGCTGAGCCAAGACAAGTGATTCCTAGTGATTCCTCATCTCTGCTTGCAGGATTCACTGCTAACCCAGGGTCATTTCCCACCTGCTTGGCAGCTCTGTCATGAAACATCTTAGAAGTGTCCATGCTAACCCTTTAACTACCAGCTTTTCATCACCCAGCAGAAATAAATCCCTGTGCTTTGCAGAATCAAACATGACCCAGAACATAAACATTTTAGCATTTTCCAAGACTGGAGTCCTGTTAATCACAGGCAAGGCTTGATCCATTCCCACCATGCTCGAATTCCCCCCAGAGAGGAAGGGGCATTTCCTCATGCTGACCACGAGAACCTCCTGAGCCAGGGAAATGATGCAGAAGGAGCAGCAGAACCTTGGGCTCCCCATGCCTAAACTCCATTCTCCAGCTTCTGAGCTGTGTTTTCCAGCTGCAGCCACTCTGTGAGGATCAGGATCACAAAGCTGTGTCTCTGGGACTGTCCCTCCTTTCTGGCAGAACCCAAATCCCTACATGAAGCTTATCCAGGGTGTACAACACTCAGAGTTTACAGGATTGCTGAGCTTCAGCTTTAGCAAGAGCTCTGATCTGAGCAGTCTGAATTCTGAACTATTCAATCACCATTTCTGTAAAGCAGATGTTTTCTCTATTATACAAGGTATCTGTGCCCTCTTTCTCTGCATGTCCCAGGTCTACATAAGAAGCACATGGGCACATGAAGCACAGGGCAGTCTTTTCAGCAGATCTTGGGCTTTATCTTCATACAAGCTGACTCTGAAATACACTAAAGTTTTATATGTTCTGTATTAATTCAGAGAGGGGCCATGAATGCACAGGTTTCTTTCAGAATAAACTGAGTTTTCAGCAAAGGAAATAGCCTCTATGGGAAAGTTTCTAGAGGGGAAGAATAAAGCTGATCTAATTTAGGCAGATACAGAAAGGTGGGGAGGTGTGAAGAGCCATGCCAGACCTATATTCCTGAAAAGCCACTCTCTGTACTGGAGAAAAGTTAATGGGGAATTATACAACTAATGCATGATATGCTGAAGAAAGCAGAACTAATAAAAGATAAATTGACTCTGTGCAACCATAGGAAAAAAAACTAATCAGTGTTGAGATTAAAGCAGCACTTCAACCCCCTGTGTAACAGCAGGAGCTGTTGGCAGGTGTGTATTTGGGTTCACTCATCAGTGTGCTGAAAATCATGAGTTTATTGTATAGTGTAAAAGGCAAAAAAGAATATTTCAAGAAAATAATTTTTTAAAAAATTATAAACTCCCATCCTAGTTTTTCCTCAGTGACCAAAGTGAAATTTCACAAGGCTCATTCTTCATTTGGAATTTTTTACCAAATATAGGTATCATATTTTACAGAAAGTCTGCATAGGTTGTTCTTCAGCCATATATTGGATAGTCCTGTCATATAGAAAACATACTGGTAAAATTCTTGGTTTACTGATCACATGATATTAAAAAAAAAGCACATATTGTTCATACCATCTACATATACCAATGGTTCAGAAGGACTTGGGCTACACTGATGGTAAAGTTTGCATCATACATAGAAATTCACTGTTGCAAGTTTATTTTGAAATCTTTCTAACATATGTTCTGGTATAACAGAGTCAAGTAAAACTGGAAGCCAATGAACCTCAAAAGAGCATTAAAATATTATTCTTTTTTAATGAAGTCATGCCAAAGATTAAATTGCACTAATTACATAATTTTTGAAATTAAACCTTTTTAAACTATTATCTAAAGTATAATTATTGTTGGCATGAGCAACCCTTAATTACCCATGGAGTTTTTACAGAACCTGATCTTTTTAATGGGAAATTTCTTGTAGAAATATTAAAGTCACTGTAATGTAGGAAAGATCCTGTGTTAAGTAAATTCATGAATAATTTGCCTTCCAGCATTGCTCTCTAGGGAGATGTGTTTGTGCATCCTTTCCTAGGTGTAAATATTGGGAAAGCTCTCCAAACAAAACTGGAGGCAAAGAGTTAGCCTTATGCCAAAAATTCTTTCCGTGTGATCACAACCCCACTTAAGAGGACATCCAGCAGAAGGGTTGGTCCACAAAGTTCAGTCTGCTCATTGTCTAAGACAATGTCACATCACTTCAAAAAACACATCCAAAACCAGGTCAAACTTAAGATCTCACAAGAAATCTCCTGGGGAAGGGAGCATTTTGCAAAAAAACTCCATATTTTTCCTTGGTATCTTGGTCATGGCACTCATTCAAAAGGATTTTAGATAGAGAAGCTGCCTGAAAAAAATTATTTGAAAGCTCAAAGGAGTTGTATTTATTACACTGTAGCTCCTGAGCATGGAGGAGAGGTAGTCACAAAAAGCCTTCACCTTTTTCATCCTCCCTCAGCCTGTCAGTACCATGAACCAAGCAGGAGAGAATCCCCACAGCTGATTTTTGCTTGAGCTCTGCACACTGCTGCTCCCACAGCCAAGTGCTGAGCCCTTTTGGTCAGAGGAGCATTGTGCCTGCCCACAAACATTCTGGCCATGCAAGAAACCCTCAGAGATAAGGAGAGAGCATCTTCACCACCCCATGGTGCTCCTGCTGAAGCCACAGGCAGCAGGTCCATCCCTCAACCTCTGAATTAAAGCTTGGGCTTAATGGCCCTAAAGATCTTTTCCAACCTAACCAATCTGATGATTTGACACACGTAAAATTTACCTGTGTGTTATCAAAACCCAGCTGCCTCACGCTGGCACTGCTGAGTTCTCCCACCATGCAGAGCTGTCCACTTTGGTTAAGGCTCATGCACAGCTCTGTGTAGGCTATTGCCAGCTGATTTGTGTGGGGCAGGGGGTCAGGCCAAAAGGAATCTGATATTATTGATTGTTGTCTTGAAGTGCTGTGGTTTAATCCAAGCAAACTGAGTGAAATTCACCAGGAAAATTGAGATCTTCCTGTCTAGATGGATCTAAGATGAAAGCTGAGCAGGGCTGGCTGCAAACAAATGTGTAGGAGGTTGTTTGAAGAGATGTCCTGTACTTTCCACACTGACCAATGCTACCTTCATGTGATCGTGGTGCTCTCCACTGCATTCTGTCAGGGACAAAGGACAGACAGGAGGCTGCAAATGTCACAGCAGCCCGTGGTGACCCAGCTCCAATGCTCTCGGGGAAGTTTTCAGAGATGTTTTCCTGAGATGTTTTCCTGGGAGTGCAGGGAGGTCTCAGCAGGGCTGGAGGGAAGCAGGTGGCCCTGCCAGGTGTTTGTCACCTGATGTCTTTGACATGCAGCAGTTCTGGGGAAGATATCAAGTAAAAACAGAAAACAAGTCAGCATTCACAATTCAGACCAAGCTGGTGCAAAGTCAATGAAGCTAGCTGGCCCAGCTCAGAGCAGGGAATGGTGGAGTCACCATTCCTGGAGGTATTTACAGGATGTGTAGAACATGGCACTCAGGGACATGATTCAGCAGTGGGCTTGGTGTGTTAGGTCAATAGTTGGATGAGATCTCAAGGGTCCTTTCCAGCCTAAATGATTCTATGATCTGCTCTCTGATTTGCTCCAGTACTTTTCTGATCCTAATTTGTTACCAGCTCCATCTTCTCCTAAGCCATGCAGACCTTCCCAGAAGGGAATGAAGGACTGTTCTCACCATCCAGCAAAGAAGGGCACCTGGCCACCTGCAGCACCATGTCCCTTTGGGTGTCTTGCACTGGCAGCAGGCTGAGAACAGCACTGTCACACTGCTGTCAGATGGCACTGAAGAATGTCTCTGACTTGCAAATGTTCTTTAATGAAACACCACATAAGACAATAAAACCTTACAGAGAATGTGGTGCAAAATGTGTCACATCAGTCAGGCAAATAAAGCACCCCAGTGACAGCTGCCTTAATGAAAATACTCCAGAAATACCATGTTTCAGCCCAGGCTTGCTATGGAGTCATTAAAAAAATCTTTAAAATCAAACAAACAAAATGTTATAAGTAAGTAACAAATACATAAAGGGCATTTTTCACACTTTGGTCTTGAAATGCACTGATGACACACACAATGAAGGTATATTTCAATATAATGGATAAAGTTAATGCTCTTTTTTGGAGTATGTAACGTGCTATTTCACACATGGTTGGTTTTTTTGGAGAGAATGAACACATTTATTATTTATGCAATACACAGCACCTGCCCCTTCCTATCAGTATTCTGTGCAGACACAGAACTGAAATATTTGTTCAATGTATATCAGCCCCTGTCCACAGAAGTGTAGACATGCCAGCATGAAAGCCAGGCTTAAGGAAAAGAGGCCAGACATGTGCTCTGTGCCATGGGGAGAGTCTTTGTGTCAGGAGTATCATGATCCAGTTTTACCTTTTCTGCATATTCTAATAAGCCAGCAGCAGTCTTCCACCCTGTACCACTCTGTCAAGCTAAAAATAGCACAAAGACTCAGCTCTCTCACCTTCCTTTTAAAAGCTTTCTTCTTCCACCTTCCTTTTAAAAGCTTTCTTCTTCCCTCCCTGTTTTTCCTAGGGGAATGGCTATCATGACTTCTTGAGTGTGGTTACTATTTTTTTCCGTCTTTATTTCTGATTTAATTTCACCTCTGCCAAAGCATTGTGAACTGAATTGCCAGGGATCCTCCAAATTGCAAAAGCAAGCCCAGCTCCTGCTGGGAAAGAGGCTCCTAGATGCAGAGAGATGCAGTGGGTTGGGATCACAAACAGCTGGAACCAACAGTGTGAGCCAGGGTGGGAGCAGAGAGAAAGTGAGCCACCCCTAGGTGCTCATGTGGGACAAGATGAGCACCAACTACAGCAGTCATGAGAGCCACAGTCACACTAAGGCCAGCTTGGGTGGGACTTTGAACAACCTGATCTAGTGACAAATTTCACGGCAGGGAGGTTGGAATAAAGTGATTTTTTTTTAAAGATTCATTCCAACACAAACCATTCTGTGATCCTCTCAAACGCCATCCTAATGCCCACATTTTGCTACAAAAGCAGCTCTTTCTAGCCTGCTGTAATCTCTGCTTTCTGTGAAGCATCCACCCTGCAAACCTAAAAATTGCAGCATCTGTTTATAGCTTCAAAGAAAAGGTGCATTTCTATCCCAAAGGCACAGAGCACTTTGCAAAGGAGAATCATGCTCTTTCTGAAGCCTGCTGTTTGCACACAAATAAAGAAGTGGGTATTGTGGAATAAACACACAATCTGTTTTGCAGACCCAGGTCAGGCAGAAGAGGTTTGTTTCTGCTGCTATTGGAGAGCAGGCAGTGATCCATATGATCTGATGCAAAATAAAAGTGCTGGAGCTTGTGTGCATTTATAGAGATAAAAAACTGCCCCAAGAAAAGGCATGAAAATGAAAATAAACTTTGTCAGAGCAGATGTGATCCTGCCTCACTGGTAACTCAGGGACTGCAGCCCTGTAGCCTCAGCACAGCTCTGTTCAGCCTGTGCCTCTTGCTCCAGAAGCTGCTGTGTCCTCCAGCAACTTCAGGCCTGTGCCCACATTCTGTATCATTTCACAGTGCTGTGATTCCAAGAAGAGCTCCTGTTTGAGGAGGGAAGGGTCTGTCTCTTGGCTTCCAAGGGTATTTCAAAAAATCTTTCATTTCTTCCTCCTTTGTCTTGCATGACAGATCCACAGCTAAAGATGGGGCAATGTTGGAACATTTCTTATAGAGAAGAGCAGGTATCAGGCTGGCAGAGTAAAACAGTTCCTGTGCTGAGTTGTGTGCAGGAGCCAGACCATGCTGTCTGTACTGCCCATGGGCTGTATTGCAAAAAAAATCCTCAGCTGCATGGACAAAGTTGAAAAAAACCTACAGGAGAGGCAAAAATATCCCTCCTTGTGCTGCATCCCTGTGTCGGTAGATGGCTCTGCAAGCCGTGGTGCTGCCTGGTTAACCACTGAGCTCAGCACGGGCAGGAGCAGCCTGCTGTGTGAGCTGCTGCAGCTCCTGCTTTCTGCCTGGCGAAATTCTCAGGCGCCCCAAAACCTGCAAAATCCCACGGGTTTTGTCTAATCACTGTTCTCCCTGGCATCTTTCCCAGCCTGACCTTATCCTTTTTTAACTGATGTCCATGCCATCCTGCTGGCTCGGGAGGATGAGCGCAGTCATTCCATCAGTGCCCATCTCAGCTTTGCTCCCAGCTCCTTAGCTGAGCGCTGATGGCACTGGCTGGGTGGGTACCTCAGCACAGCCCCTCCGGCAGCCCTGCCCTCCCGCAGCGTCCCAGGCACCCCAGCTGGGTTCCACAGCATCCCTGAGATTCCCGCAGCTGCGGCATCGCATCCCGGGAGCGCCGGAGGCACCGCAGCTGGCCACGGCACCCTCGGCACTGAGCAGGTTAAGCCGGAGCTGCCATCCACCACACTGCAGAAAACACAGCTCAGAACACTGCCCTGTATCATCCCTTCCTGTGCCTAATGCTGGAAGCCTCTAGAGCTCCAATCTGCCTGACTTTTTTCCTACCTGGGAACTCAATTTACCGGTGTTTGTCTCCTGTGACCATGCAGAGTCAAAAATTGCATTTCATAGAGAACACATTTAGGTTGGGGATGCAAGCCAAAAGCACTCTTACGGAACAGAGCACACTTGGAACAGTCAGGGAAAAGTGCATCCTTCCCAGCTAGAGCAGATTGCTATGGAGATATCAGGAAGATTTGTCAAGGGTGGCCAATGCCTGGGTAGTTTAAATCATGTAAAGAGATTTTTACCTGCACAGTTGCATCCAGGCTGGGAAAAGGGGCTGCTTTACCTGGTATCTAAAAATAGTGAGCTTGTTCTCCAAAATTAGAATCATAGAATAATTTAGGTTGGAAAAAACCCTTAAGGTCATCAAGCCCAACCTTTAACCCAGCACTAAACTAAGTCTCCAAGCACCACACCTACACATCTTTTAAATTCCTCCAGGGGTAGTGATCCCATCCAGCCCCACAGACTCGTGTTTGTCTGAGTGCTGTAGCAGGTCACTGACCATTTCCCCTTGGATTTGGGGGGCTTCATTCTGCTCCTCATCTCTGTTTTCCAGCTCAGGGACCTGGCTGTCTGGAGAACAACTGGTCTTGAAAGACTTAAAGTTTGAGGTAAAGAAGGCATTAAGTACCTCAGCCTTTGTCACTATGTGTCCCCTGCATCCAATAAAGGACAGAGATTCTCCTTAGCCCTCTTTTTGTTGTGAATATATTTATAGAAACATTTTGTATTACAGCAGAACCCAGATTAATTTCTAGTTGGGTTTTGACCCTTGTAATTTTCTCCCTGTATAACCTCACAATATCCTCCTGAGTTCCCTGGCAAAGCAACTCTTTTTTTCCCCTGAGTTCCAGCCAAACCTATCTTTTCGGCTAGGCCAGTCTCCTCCACCAGCTTATCTTCCATCACACGGGGACAGCCTGCTCCTGCACTTTCAGGATTTCCTCCCTGAAGAATGACCAGCCTTCCTGGAACCCTTTGCCCTTCAGGAATGTATTACTACTCTGTAACAGTGTTTTGTGTTCTCTCCCTCACCACACAGGGTATGATTAAAAAAGGTCTGTGAAGTTGCTTAGGCAGTGGATGGCACCATTTCTACACTGAAGAAGCACAGAAAAATTTTCCTCAGGGGATTGAAGCTGACTTGAAGGAGTTTGCCTGTGAGTGGGGGGCTTGGTCATGTCATTGGATCTGGGCTGAAAAGATCCCCCTTCATCCATGCTGAGCCCCTTCAAAGCCCTTCCATTCCCAAGAGACACACATTGTTGTGCCTGTGCAGAGCATTTCTCAGCTCTCGCCTTAAACTGGTACTACAACCCTGTTATCAATGTTTTGTTGTTTCTTTTTAAACCCTGCTGCCTTTCCTCCCACTAACTCCACTTTTCTATTTATTTCTCCTATGTCTGAGTATTTTCACTTATGAAGATAAAAGCCATGGAGAAGTGAAAGCGAGAAACTTTCCCACTTGAATTTCCACAAAGGCAAATCCTTGACCCTGAGCTGCCAGAGAAGATCCTTGCATGGTGGCAGTGTGCCTGGTCCCAAAAAGGGACACAAAGGCCCCATCTGTGTGAATGCAGTGTACAGGCACTGGTGCCCAGCTGTCTGCACGCTCATCTTGGTGGGACAGCCCTAGACACAAATTTGGCCACAGCTCTGCCCAAGCAATTCCTGGGGTGATTCAGGACTTAACCCAACACAGGAGCCATCCCCAGCAGCAAACTGGATGCACACATTCTTTTAAAAGGTCAAAGTGTAACACTGTGGATGCAGCCTTATCACATCATGCAACCTCAAGGTCAAGGAAAAGGCAAAGAAGAGTTTTATAAGACAAAACTGAAAGTGATGATGTTTCAGAATGGAAATAAAAATGTTCTCTCAGCAATGCTGAGCTTTGGCTCCCTTGACAAATTCCAGACAAATCAAGGCAAGAGCATGCTCATTTGGGCAGACAGTGGCTGAAAGCCATTCCTTCAGGGAAGCTGGCACAGCCTGCCCAGCACACAGAACAAACCATGCTCTGCCTATTGCCACCTGCCCACCAGAGCCCTGTGTTCAGCAGGGTCAGCTTCTCCGGGGGATGTCCCATGGCCACTGCAGGGCACCATTTGGAAGGGAAATATGAAGAGCTCCAGCTCACATGCACTATAAAAATAGCTACATCCATCTACAGAGCCACTGCCCTGCTTTTCAATTCCTCCCTGGAGCTACAGCTCCCAAATAGATCTGACAGTGCAGAACCTGAGTCCACACCTGGGCAGGACTGTGGCTCACCTTAGTGCAGAGCACTTCATGGACCAGTTTGGTGGAAATGTGGAGTTGTGAATTACAGCAAAAGGCACCAGGTGCCTTCCCTCCTGTCCCACCTACTCTGCTTTGGCAGATGGTCACAACAGGGTGGCACAGGAACAGTGCCAGCAGCAGGGTTGGATTGGGCAGCTGGTGTGTCACAGGAGCCCAGATTTCAGGATGCATCCCAGGAATTCCATCCCCTGAATGCAGCTGTCATTTGGGCAAGCCACCCACAGCAGCCACCACCAGGGGACTTCAGTGACTGCTCACATTTCTGCCCTTGCCACAAAATTTGCAAAAGGCCCCAAGATCTCTGGAGCAGCCCTGTAGTTCCAAAAGGGCTGCTCTAGCCATGAGCAATCTGTGTTGCTGGGGTTGCCTGGGCTGGTGCTCCCTGAGATCCTCAGCCTTTCCATGCCTCATTCTTCACCACTGGGCACAGGGAAGGAGACATCCTCCTGCCATTTGATCAGGCTGGGTAGGAGGAATAAGGGCTCATAACTCAAACCAGGACAGCCCTGTGTAGTGAGGGCAGTGCTTCAGTGGCAGGAATGAACAGCAGTGCCCCTCTCCCCTTCCATCTCCCTGTGCCCTGCAGCCACTCCTTTTTCTGGTGCCCGTCTCCTTCCCGCTGAGCTAAGCTGCAAACCACTGCTCTGCCCTTGCCTTGGCAGGCTCTGAATTGACACCGTGGTCAGAACCTGTGCTGGGCCCTTCTCCCCAGGCTCAGTCTTGTTGAAAAGCCAAGCAAACAGGAGCTGGCCTCTGTGCTGGGTTTTATCAGTACTCGCCCAGCTTGGGCAGGATAGGACAGGGTAAAGGTTGCACAAGGAAGATGCTTGATACCTTGTAAAGAGCCAGCCTGAAGAGCACTAAAATATTTGGAGGATCTATTGCCTAAGGATGCCTTCGTGACTCACAGCAATGAAAAGGAGCCTTGCTCTCTGCACTGGGCCCTGGGCTTGCATACAAAGGCATCTCAAAAGCATCCTGGGCTGGGCTGACTGGTAAATGGTGAAGTTCTCGGGTGTTTATGAGTGAAAGGTGTGTTTGGTGACTAGGCTTTAACATGTTAATGCCTGCTGTGCCCTGCTGTGCAATGCATTCACTATTTTAGAATCAGCCCTGAAGGATAATAGCCTGTGTCTGAAAACCTTCATGTGTCAATTTGACTCAGGACCCTCACTGTGTTATCACTCAAATACTGAAATCTGTAATCAAGAGCTCTGCTGAGCCTCCACTTCCCTTAAAACATTTCCCTCCTTAAATATATAATCTTCACATCAGCATCGGGGAATGCATCAGCTCCTGCCTTGCTGAGCAGCACCAGCACAGCTGTGCATGGCTGGGATTTTCAGTTCTGATATGGAGAAGCTGATATGAAGCTGCTTTCTCAGCTGTAGAACTCCTGTCCCTGCTTCATCAGTCACATTTAATCCTGGCAGCAGCCCCCAGCCTCAAATAGTATTGGGATACCCTGGGCTTTGCACAATGAGGGCTTGTAGAGGAGCAGAGGTAGGGGTAGCAGATTTTGGGCACAAACAACAGCAGCTCCTGCTGTGTTGGATGATTGAAACCTGACATGTCTCAAGACCTTCAGCAGCAAGGGGAGAGATGTGGGGATATTTCTGTCATGGGCTGGCTGCCTATGAGTGCAGGAATAAAAGAGAAAAACCACATTGGGACAAAATGTTTGTTCATCCATACCAGCCTCATTCCCAGCCTTGTCTGCACTTATGTACTCTGCTGGCATCATGATGACTTCAGGTGGGCCTGGCTAAAAGCACTGAAGGGTATGAAATGGTATGAAATGGTATGAAATGGTATGAAATTATTCCCTTTCCTACTAGTCCTCCTTCCCCTCCCAAAACCTCCACCACTGACCGTCTTCAAAACCTCATGTCAGATTCTGAGGATCTCTATAATAAAATAACAAACCCAGCAATCAGTAAAAAGCCCCCATGTACCTGTTGTACTGAACAGAGGAATGTGCCATGGTCTCTCCTGGCAGCTGCCCATCCCCTGAGCAGCCCTGAGACCCCTGGCAATTCTGTTATTTTGATCCAAAAGCTGCCAGGTATCTTGGAAGCCAGATTTGCTTTCCAAAAAATTCAGTGTTTCCAAAACAAAACTGCAGTATTTTGGTTTCTTTAATGTTGTTTGAGGTTCCCTTCTAATCCCACATGAAAACAACTCTGCAAATCCCAGCATCATTACAAGGAAATGGGGCTTCCCAGTCAGCTCTGGCATTGCCAGCCCTCTCTTACCTCTTCTCTGCTGTGCCTTCAGCTGCTGAGACTTGGAGGCACCACTGTGCTGGTTTTAGGGAGCACTGTGCCAGTTTTCCAGAAGAACAAGAAACAAGAGGACAAGCTCTTAAACTAAGCCAAAGTCCAGGACTTTCCATATCCTTCTATGTCATCCCTTCCAGCAGCTTCCTCCCCTTCTTCTGTTAAAGATGGGCTCTTCTTGAGGTGTTCCTGTGGAGGGGCTGCTGTAGGGCAGTAGTCCATGTGTCAGAGCCTTACCGGGTGTAGGATGATCCCGACCTACTGAAAGGAATAACCAGTTCCACACCCAGTTAGCCTGAAATGGTGCAGATAGCTCCAGGCAAAATTAAATTCTCTTTTTCTAAATGGAAACTGGAGAGAGAGCTGCTAATTCCAGTACTGATCAACTCTGCCACTAGTCGAGGGAAAAAATTAATATAATTGCTGTTAAGAGCTGAGGATTGCAGAAAGACTGGTGGGATAATCAGGAATCAGTGACAGAGCAGTTGTACCATGGCCTATCTCTCTTCCAACAACGTAGGATGAATATTGCTCCATGCAGTGGGATGTGCAGGAGAACAAGAAACACAGGCAGTGCTTAGAGAATGGGGACTCACTGTGTCTAGAAGAGGATTTGAGGGATTTAGTGGGATCATCTGTACCAGCTCTCAGTGTGATGTTGCAGCAAAATGGACTGAGACTGAAGAACAGATGGGAAATCTGTGCCGTAGTCAAACACAAGCTGTTGGACTCAACAGGAGGAGCTGGTTACATCTTATAATTCTGTGTGAAACAAAAAAAAAAAACAAATGAGATGTTCCAATGGAGTGTAAGTTTTTGGTTTGTCAAGGGTCACACGTGATATTTATCATAAAAAAAGAAAATTTAAGACATCTGTGAAGTCCTGTGGCCAACATCCATCTTCTGAATGTTTCTCTCTCTTGAATGAGAAATATCAAACAATTTTCATTGCTTTTCCTTTCTCTCCCCCCTTAGATTGGAGTGGGCTGGCTGGGAAGGCTGTGGTTGTGAAAGGCTGCACTCAGAACTGGTATTGGGAAAACTGCTTTTGAGCAGAAATTCTGATTACAGCACAACCTTGTCCTGCTGCACTTTGTACTGGATTTTGTAGCACAAACCTTCTGCAGATCCCACTTCTGTGGGCACCCACTGCAATGTGGAGCACCAGCCTCCCTCCAAAGGTTCTCCTGGTCCTTGACATCACTGTCCTGGTTCTCACAGATTTTTCTCTGCCTTGCTGCCCTGCAGCAACAGTGGGTCACCAGTGAAATGGACTGAGAGCTTGGATTTGGCCTGGAAAAACATGCAGAAGGGGGAATGCTCCTGGCATTCTTGCTAACTCAATGTCAGAGCTGCTACGCCAGGGACGTGGGAAGTGGCTCATCTGGGGAGCTTGGCAGCACTTTCCCTGCAGGCAGTTCAGCTGTGCTCCTCAGGGAGGGAGGAGGAAGTGTCCTCATTTCCCCACCAGCACGAGGCACAGTGTACTTCCAGCATGTGTGCATGAGAGCTGTACCTTCACCTGGGGATGGGACCAAGGGACATTTCCTTCCCTCTTACAGAGCCACATCACAAGGGAGATATTGTAGTAATACACAAGAGATCAAAGATGTTTTTCTGCTAGAGGGCTGGGAAGAGAAGGGTTATAAGGTCCTTTCCCATCCAAGCCTTTGGGAACTAAGCTGGAGTTGCAGAGAGCCTCTGTGCTCCTGCTGGCCAATAACTGAGCTGCCTAGGAGGGACAGGAGCTGCTCCAGGGAGCAAAGCCATGGACAGGGATGCTTGCAGTGTGAGATGGACCCTGGAGACCAGCAGGGAAACCACCTGAGTCGGCAAATTCACCTTCTAGTCATTGCTGTGTTCATGCTCTCAGCTCCTCCTTTCCATGCCTTCCCATCCCTAACTCTTCAGCACAAAGCCTGAGCCAATGTCACCACAAAAGCAAGGAAAGCCCAGAGAGCTGTAGCTCATCTCCCTGTGGTGAGGTCTTCATGCTGACCTGCTCCTGTAATCAAGGGAATTGCAGCCTCCTGACCTGGACCAAGGATGACATTCAGTCCTAGTAGAAGAGGGAGGAGGGGTGAGTCTGGTTTCCCAGGGCTGCTCCCTGTAAGAGACCTGCTGAATGCTTGGTAGTTTTGTAACAGACTCTGTAAAAGCAGATCTGCTCAGTGAATAGGATAGGCAGAGGCTTGTGTTCCCATTTCAAGGTGTCCAGTGCTGTTGTGTGACTGTCATTCCTCAGTGTGGCCTTGGAGGTGCAAAACTGGGCAGTGGTGGGGAGGGAAGCATGAGAAGGTTGGTGGACCACCCATTTCTCAGGGGAAGGGAGGTGTCTTCAGCCCAACAAGTCTGAGGACTGGGCTGAAGGGATGATGGAAAGACAATCTCCTGCTTGCTACTCCCCAGAAGAGTGCTGAGTATTCCACTGCTCCATGTGCCAGGACAAGGTGGGACAAGCCAGCTGGGCCACTGGTCCCTGTAGGACACTGCCACAGCCAGACTGCAGCCATGCCCTCTGCCTGGGCACCAGGAATTCTGCGGCTCTGTCTGAGCCAGCTCCCAGCTCTGAGCAGTCTGTCCTCTGATATTTTCTTTCTCTCCCTCTATGACACACATTTTTGGCATTACTGACGCTCACTCATTTTTAATCCTGAATACACTTTTCCTGTCTAAAGCCTTCCCTAAACATCAGCTAATGAAGCCTCTGTGCTCCCCTCAGAGACTGACGTTGGGCATGATGATCCCTGTACCAGGGATTTGCCCAGGAGCATGAAACAGGCCAACTCCAGATCTGGTTTTGAGCCTGGGACTGGAGAGCCCCAGGTCTGTGCTCAGGCCAGACAGGTACGTATGGAGCATCCCATCCTTTCCCCTGGGAAGGACACACACAAGTGGTGGGTAAGGTCTTCACCCAGGGTTAGAGGACAAAGGACTGATGGTCTGTATGGGCTAAGCTGCACACTCAAACTGCCACAGCAGGTGTAAAATTGTATTGGGGTAGAAACTGAAAGAGGGGAAACTTAGGTTAGATATAAGAAAGAAATTTTTTACTGTGAGATTGGTGAGACACTGGAACAGATGCCCCAACCCTGGAAGTCCTTAAGACAAGGTTGGATGGGACTTGAAGCAACCTGGTCTAGTGGTAGGTCTCTCTGCCCATGACAGGGGGTTGGAATTAGATGATCTGTAAGGTCCTTTCCAACCCAAAACACTCAGTGATTCTGTGATATAGAATGCAGAGGATAAAAAGTGTGGTCCTGCCTGTCTGTAGCAAACTTGTCAGCTACAACTGCAGAGGTGTTTTGTTCCTAGCAGAGACCATCCATCACCCAAATTAAGGCTCTGAGCAGTAGTTCCTTGATAAAGCTCCTGTGTCTGAAAGGCAAAGTAATTCACCAGCCTGTTCCTGTTGCCTTGGTGTGCCTGGCCCAGGGAGCATCCCAGAAACAGAAGCTATCTGCATCCCAGCAGTAACTGCCTTCATCATCATCATCATTATTACTAATATTATCATTATTGTGATGGCCTTCTCTGTGCCTGCCTGCAGTTTCCCTCCCCAGAAAGGGCAGGTCACTAAAGCATTGGAGGAACAGCAGACAGTGCAAGCACAGCTGGAGGAGGTGAGGGAGCACTTCTGTGCAAAAATGATTCCTATTTTCCAGACAGAAGCTTTGCTTCCAAGTGGCAAATGGATCACAACACAAAACCAAGGAGCAGGAGCTGCTTTGATCTGCTGCATGGAGCTGGAGCATCTCACCAGTGCAAGCCTGAGGTCTCAAGGATCAGCACAGAGGGATGCCTGTGCCTGCAGGCTGCTCTGCACATTTCCAACCCAACCCATTGAAGGATACCTCACTCTTTTGTCAAGTTGTTCCTTAATGTGTTTTCTTTCCTAGGTGGCATTTCAGGAAATACATAAATGTCACCAGTGTGTTAAATGAAAGACAGATGAAATACAATGAAAGGCCCATAAAAATGAAATGTGTGTATGCCTCAGCCTCCTTCTTTTCCACTCACATTTTTCTTTCTTTTCATCTACAGTGGAGCAGTTACAGTGGGAGCAAAAGCAGCAGGAAGGAACTGGGCAGACAGCAGGTGAGGAACAGGGCATGTCAAGTAATTTCCCTAAGCCCAGAAAATCCATGGGTTAAAGTGGTGAAATGTGTCAGTGCCAGCATGACCCTGGTATAAGGTGTGTTTAATCAGAGCAGCAGACCCAAGCTGTCCTCTCCCCTCCAGGGCAGGGTGTGCAGGGGCTGGTCATTCCTGCAGCTCCTCACCCCAGCCCCACACACCTCTTGCTCTCCCCAAGGGACTCCATCCCCCAGCTCCATGTGTACCAAGGGGTGGCAAGGTTGCTTGATGTGTTTGTCGTGGTTACCCAGGAGCAGGAATGCTGTAGCCATCACTGCCAGTGCTGTCCCACTGTTTTCCAGGTCAGTAGGAGCAAACCCACAAAGGATTGTGTGCCAGGGCTTGGGCTGCTTAAAATCCCTCTGAATGGGATGCTGTAGAGCAATATCTGCTCTAATACTGGTGCTTTTAATTATCCCACAAGTTCTTCCAGTGGCCTGAGTCACACCATTTGTTTGGAGTGTCAATAAGGGGAAATGTTCACAGGCACAGACACTGGCACAGGTTACCCAAAGAAGTTGTGGATGCCCCATCCCTGGAAATGTTCAAGGTCAGGCTGGATGGAGCTTGGAGCAACCTGGGCTAGTGGGAGGTGTCCCTGCCCATGGCAGGGGGTTGGAACTGGATGTTCTTTAAGAACAAACCATCCTACAATTATATAAATAACACACATTGGGCTTTCCTGGGTGAGGCATGTATCGACCCTGCAGTACCAGGAGATGCTGAAGTGGGGTTGTGCAGATCCATGTATTGGGTTGGCATGGCCAGGTTTTGGCTGTGGGAGAGATACAGGAGTGGTTTTTGTGAGAAGCTGCCAGAAGCTTCCCCAGAGCCAATCCCTGGCAGCTCCAGGACTGACCTGCTGCTGGCCAAAGCCAGGACTATTAGAAATAGTGGTAGTGCCTCTGTGATAATATATTTAAGAAGAAGGAAAAAAAAGTATTGGTGTAATTGCAGCCAGAGAAGAGCAGAGTGAGAATATGTGAGAACAACAGCTCTGCAGACACCAGGGTCAGTGGAGAAGGAGGAGCAGGTGCAGCTCCAGACACCAGAGCTGGGATTCCCCTGCAGCCCCTGGTGAGGAGCAGGGAGAGGCAGCTGTGTCCCTGCAGCCCATGGGGATCCATGGGGGATGCAGAGATCCACCCACAGCCCACAGGGATCCATGGGGGATGCAGAGATCCATCCAGAGCCCACTGGAGCAGATGGAAGCCTGGGAGGAGTCTGTGACCCCGTGAGAAGTCTGTGCTGGATCAGGGTCCTGGCAGGGACCTGTGGAGACAGAAAACAGTGCTGGAGCAGATTTCCTGGTAGGAATTGTGACCCTGTGGGGTCTCAGGCTGGAGCAGCATGTTCCTGAAGGACAGGACAGAGTGACCCACAGAGCAGCAGGTTTTGGAGAACTCTTGCCCATGGGATGGATCATGATGGAGAAGTTTCTGGAGAACTGTCCCCCACAGGAGGGACCCCAGGGTGCAGCAGGGGAGTGACTCCTGTCCCTGAGCAGTGGGAGAGGCCATGGGTGATGAACTGACCATAACCTCCACTCTGTCTCCCTGGGATCCTGAGGGAGGAGGTAGAGCTGGGAAAGAGGGAGAGGTGGGGGGAAGGTATTTTTAAGGGACTGGTTTTACTTCTCATTATCCTGCTCTGATTTTGTTATAAATAAATTCAATTAATATCTCTAATTCAAGTCTGTTTTGCCCATGATGGTATGTGGTGAGTGATCTCTCTGTCCTTATCTACACCCAAGAACCCTTTGTTACATTTTCTTTCCCCTGTCCAGCTGCAGAGAGGGAAGATAGAGAGGCTTTGATGAGTGCCTGGCATCCAGCCAGCATCAACCCACGACACCCACAACCTTAGCTGGCTGTTATTTGAAAATTAAACCCACAAACACAATGTGCAGCAGATATTTAGTGTTTAGGTGATGTGTAATGAGGCAGAGCTGTGTGTGTGCCTGGGGAAGTTAGAGGGGGGTCTGTAGCTTTGATTTCCTGGACCATATGTTACCCCAGATTTGCCAGGGAGTGTGCAGAGATGGACACACTTAGACGACAATGTTTATTCCCTGAGACCTCATCTCACCCTGCAGTATTATGTCTGATAATCCCAGAGTGATAATGGGAGTGATTTTTGCTTCATCACCTTCTTTGCTTCAGCCTTGCTGGCAGGGGAGTGGCTCTGTCACATCCTGACCAGAGCAAAGCAGGAACACTTCTGTTCCCAGTCACAGCCATGGAAACAGTTTTCTATGGGTTTTTTATTTATTTTATTTTCATCTCTTCAGCCTGAGGTTGTTCTTACTGCAACGAGTCACTGGGTGCATATATAAGAGACAATACTTGGCTAAATGCACAGAGGAGCACAAAGAAACACTAAAACGTACCAGAAATCAACATATTTACACCAGATTTCACTTCTGGTGATTTCAAGCTGTTCATCAAGCCAAAGCTGTTTTTTCCACTTTGTACATGAGCATTTATAAAATCAACATGTACAGCCATCAAGCAAGTGTATGTGAGCATATTCTTGTGTCCCCACAATTTACTGCTTTCCTGGAATTACCCCTCTGTGAGTCCAGAACAGATGTCAACTTCATACTTCTAATAAATCCACCAACCATCCAGCCTTGCATGCAGACTTGGTGTAATTTTTTTGTTGTTGTTGTTTAAATTGGACAGAATACAGACAAAGAATTTGTTATCAACAACAAAAAATGAGAGTGTTTTTTTTCACACATGGGCGTGTGAAAAGCCAGAAGGCAAAGCAGAGATGGGAATCTGGTGCCTTGGTAAGTCTGCAAGCAGTTTTATGTGTCAGTCATGTTTTACTGTCTTGTCCACTCTGTCATGAATCTCTGCCTGTATTTGCATGTAAAAATGCCCCAGCTTAATTATTAGCTATTAATTATATGCTGGATTCAAGCAAGAATTACCATAATGTGCCACAGCATCCATAAATACAAGATTCAAGAGGGGCAGAATGGCCTTTTGTTTCCCTCTGCAGAATTATATGCATGACCCAGTTTTTTTTCTAATACTGCAGTGGCAGGAGAGACATAGCATTGTTTGTTCCACGCAAAATGGGGAGGGGGGAAGGGCTCTATTTTGAAATGTACAGTAAATAAACTCTTGCATTGCAGAATAAGACCAGAGAAAGGATGCTCGAGTCTCTTGCTCCCGCCAGCAACATTTGCAGAGACATCTCATAGTTAAATATAATACTTCCCTGAACAGTCTGAGGCCAATCTCAGAATCCAATGTTCATTTTAAACACCCCTCTACTACATGTCTGCTGTTTGTAATGCAGGTTGGCTTAACCTGCTGGTTTGGGTGGAGACCTGTGAGCCCCAGCCCCTGGTGCCTGTGGGGTTTGGAGAGGCTTGGGGCTCCCTAGGTGGCAATGGAAAAGAAGGAAAAGGCTTGGAGGCCTGTGGGACATCAAAGCTGGGAGGTGCATTATCCTTATCCCCAAACACCTTATTCTTCAAACTGTGTGGTCTCTGGGATGAGCAATGAGAGAAAAGGCAGCCAATTCTGGCTGGGAATGAAGATTTTGGTAGCTGAATTTTCACAGCTGAGAACCCCCCACCCTGGGCAGAGGTCCATAATTACAGGAGATGGGGGAGGATCCAGTTTTCTTGGAGAAATTACAATGCTGATCTAAGGGTGACCCAATAAAAGGAAAAGGGCAATGCAGTGATTATCAACTTCCCCCAGGAGTCCAGGAGATAAATAAATACACCGTGAATTCATAAGACCCAGTCACCATAATGACATAATGCACCGAGAAGGCGCAGCACAGAAACCTATTGCTGTCCTTATGGAGAAAATCTGGGAAGAGCAGAGCAAAGGAAGGCAGTTCCAGAAGGGCACAAAGCAGGACCTGGGATGTGGCCACGGCTGGAGAGCTGAGGAGGAGGAGGCAGGAGAGGCTTTCCCAGTTATCAACAGCAGTGAAAGTGAGGGATGTTATTTTAATTACACACGACTGGAAATGAGACAGAATCTCAGCCTAGTGAATCTCTTGGATGCTGGGACAACATTTCAGCTCAGATGGACAAACAGTACATTCATCAGGCTCTGACCATGAGGAGCCAGCTGGGAACTGAAGGGACAGTGACTTTGGGGGGAGCAATCACAAAGTGGCAGAATTAATCTTTCTCACAAACAGGGAGATGCAAGAGCAGGGGCAGAGGGATGCTGGACCCAAACCAGGTGATTTTAGCACACATGGGGAAGCTATGGATACCTCTTGAGAGAGAAGAGAGCCAGCACAGCAGGGAAAAGCCCTAAAGACACTGGGTGGTTATCCTGCCAGGAGGAAGGCAGAAATCATGAACACTGAGTCCAACAGCAGTGGGCCTGCTGCACATCCAGGGCAGAGGGACGTGGGAGCTGTGGGAGCTCTTTAGGTATTTACATCAAAAACTGCCCCATTGTGAAACCACACAGGAAGGCCTGAATGAGTTTCAGTGAACAAGGGTGGGAAGCCAACAGGAGCATCTCTAAACACATCAGGAGAAGAGGGAGGGAGCGAGGGAAGGGAAGGGAAGGGAAGGGAAGGGAAGGGAAGGAAAGNAAGAAAGAAAGAAAGAAATGCTGTGTTCACAAAAAAGGCTCCTTGTCATCAGTTGACTGACTGTAATTACCAGTTAATCAAACCAAGGGGTGGGGCAGAAAGAAACCATCCAGAGTTGGTTCAGGTGAGACAGAGGAGATGGAGTCAGCACAAGCAGAGGATGATCCTGTGGGAGATAAGCAGTGGGAGGAGTTGGGATGTTCTTCCCAGACACCCTGGGCTAGGAAATACCCTATGGAGCAGAAGCCAGTAGGCACAATATCTCCCTTTAAAGAGCAGGATTTATATACCAGGAGCCTAACTCTGAGTCTTGGAAAAGTCCCAGAACAAATTAATAAACAAACAGTTGATCCAAAGCCAGAGGAGAACACAAGAATAAGAAGAGAAGATGAATTTGTCAAAAATAAATTGCCCAAACCAGACTAATGTTCAGCTCGGGATCCCTCTTGGGCAGCTGAACTGTGCTGTGATTTAGGCCAAGCTTTTGAAATAGTCCCATCTGACATTTTACCAATTCTCTTAAATTAAGGAAATATGAGGAAGTGAATTTAGGAACAATTTAGTAAAATACACCTGGAGTCCCTGCAGATAGTTTTCAGTCAGACAAGGAAGAGATTTCAAGCAGAGTCTTCCTGGATCAGGCATAAAAGTGATCCTATTCAGCATTTTCATTTACTGACTCAAGGAACGGCCTGGGGAAAGCTTTCAAAAATATGCAGGTTGTGCTGGATGTCAAGCACCTGGGAGGACTGAAGGAGAATCCAAAATTACCTGGAAAAATTGGAGAAAAAGCCTGCCTTGAATAAGATGAAATCCAATAAATAACAGCACAAACTGTGGCTCTGACAGGAGTGATATCAAACACACAGAACCCGCCAGGGAGCTCTTACCCAGTGACAGCACAGCAGAAATGGAAGGGGAATGGCAATTCACAAAGGATGGGGATGAGAAATCTGCAGTTGGGAAAACACCAGGAGAAGCAAATCTCCTTCTTGGATGCAATACTGGACTGCTGTGTGTAAGCCAGAGGAAGTAATTGCTCAGCTTGCCTCCATGCTGATAAAGTCTCAGCTGGACCAAGTCTCCTATTTAGAGGACACTTTGGCAAAGATGTTAATTAATTAAAAAAGATTAAGATACGAAAAAGTAGAAAGGTTGGAGGATTTAACTTTGTTTTGCCAGGAAGGGGATGCTGTGATAAAAGGCTCCTGGATACAGCCACTTCTTACAAAGAGCAGATATTCAAGTGTTGCAAGAGGAAATCACATTAAATTGCATCAGGGCAGGAGCTCCATCCCTGTTAACCCTTTATCTTCCTTTTTCTGCCCCTTGTCCCCCAGCACACCCTCTTTGGATGCAGGGCCCTGAGCAGCACATGGGGCTCACTGGCTGCACCCAGGCTGAACACAGCAACAGGAGGCACCTGGTGCCCCATTCTCCATCTCTCTCCCCTGTGTCCCCCCCTGCCCAGAGTTCCTGGGCTCTGGCAGGGACATCTTGGCTGGACTGCCTCACCCAGCCACACAGATTGGAGCACTGCTGAGCACAGAAGCAGGGGAAAAGCAGCCATGGCTCTGCAGCAAATGCAGCAGGACAGGGGTCTGGAGATGGATGTCCAGTTTAGGCACCAGATAATGTGTGTGTGTGGCCACCCTTGCAGTGGGTCTTCCAGCCCCTGCCTCAGCCCTTTGGACTCTAATCTGGGCTCAAGCTGTTGGATACGCATCAGTTGAAAATAAACCCAGCAATAATTAAAACACTGTGCAACGCTTTTCCCTTTGGGGAGTGTGGTGGTGGGGGGAGGGAATCTGTTTGTATTTTTGGCCTGGTTTTCCTCATTTTGTGCCACAGAAAACAATTCTTCTTAATGATGACTGTTCCACATTCCCGCTCGTGTTCCTCGCTTTTGTTAATGTGAAGATTTAAATGCACCATTTAATGCCAACATGGGCCAATGAACTCATGGCTACACTGGCACTCCCAGGCTGCCAGGAGGATGCACGATTCTATGACAGGCAATTAAAAATCCCATTATGGGACTAGGGAATAAGAAGTAGATGATGTATTAAAACAAAGAACATGTTTAATTTATAAATCCAAGTTATTGCATGCTGTGAAGTGCTAGGGAGAGAAATGAATAAAGAAAGGACTTTGTAGAGCTGCTCTCTATTAAGTATTATAAACAGCAATATATGTCTGGCTGTCAGAGCCTCCTGGCAGCTCAGCAGCCCTCTGCCTCCTCTTCCCCCAGGGCAACTAATTTCTTGTATTTCCAAATCCAATAAGAATTTTTGCTGCATTAGCCAAAAAAACTCACAGCCACAACATCAGGGAGTGTGACACGAGCAACCTGGCCTGGGGGATGGGATCTAAAGTGGAATTGCATAGTTTCTCTATTACAATACAGCTACAGTAATTAAAATTTGATAATAAAGACTTGCTCAGCACCTCAAAACTGCAGGGATGAATTTTTCAGGCATGTGCCTGTCCCTCCTATGCCCAGTGTGGTGGTCCCAGCATTGCTCTCCTGGTAGCTGGATGCCTGGCTGGGAGAGTGGGCTGCCAGGGGCTCCCACATATAATTTTTGGAGGGAAAGGGAGAGGTATATCACACAGATTGTACAAATAATTGCATGGAGGGCAATTGCATGGATGGCTCCATCCTTCCAAGAGAGATTGATGCAGCAGGGTACAGTCCTGTTGTAAACCCACCCCCAGGGATGGCAGCTGGGTTAGATTGAGGTCCTGAAGTATCTAAGCCCAATTCTCCCTCCAGATGGGGAGGCTGAGGCTTCTCCATGTTCCCTGCACATATGCTGCAGTTATCCTCTGAAGAGAAATGCTTCTGGCCCCAGCAGCTCTGGGGACAGAGGGATCCTGCGAGGGACACTAGCCTGGGATGACCCAGCAGCCTGACCAGAGGAAATCCCAGAGAGAAGTCAGGGAGACAGATAACAGGAGGGCAAGACATCCAGGGATCCACAGGGAGGGCTGGGAGAGGAAACGGCCCATTAGCAGTGTCTGGGGGAATCAAAGAGCCTTTGTGCACCGGGCTCTGCATCCAGCTTTCTCAGCCTGTTTGCACCTCCCTGGGGACTCGGCTCCAGCCTCTCACCTCCTTACGTCAATGCATTTCCCAGCAGATTTCCCCATCTGTTTATCATCTCTGGTGGTGAAGGGTCTCATGGGGAGCTCTGCCTGCTCTGCATCTGCTCTTGTGACAGGCTCCATTCTGTCTGGGAGAGATGAATGAGCAGCCCTGGGCTGGGGAAGTCCTGGGAATAAAGACTGGTCTGGGGAAGGGACCTTTCTATGGTGAGGGTGAGATCCTGCACTGCTGCTGTGGTAAGCTGGAGAAGAATGGGAGCCAAGGGGATCTTTGTCTTCATCCCCAGAAAAGCAATGACATGTTCCTACATGCCTCATTTCCCATGAATGATGGAATGGTTTGGGTTGGAAGAAACTCTAAAGAACATCTCGTTCCAACCCCTCTGCCATGGGTAGGGATACCACCCACTGGACCAGGTTGCTCCAAGCCCCATCCAACCTGGCCTTGAACACTTCCAGGGATCTACAGCTTCTCTGGACAATCTATGCCAGTACTTCACCGCCCTCTGAGTAAAGAATTTCTTCTTAACATCTATATTAAAACTCTTGTCTCTCAGTTTAAAAACATTCCCCCTTGTTCTATCAGTATCTACTTGTGTAAGAAGTTGTTCTCCCTCTTTTTTATAAGCTCTCTTCAATTACTGGGAGGCTCTCTTAAGGTGTTCCCAGCACCTTCTCTTCTTCAGGCTGATCACCCCAACTCTCCCAGTCTGTCTGCAAAGGAGAGGGGCTCCAGCCCTTTGAGCTTCTTCATGGTCTCCTCTGGACCTGTTCCAGCAAGTCCATGTGTTTCTTGTTCTGAGGACCCCAGACCTGGACACAGCACTCCAGATGGGGTCTCACAAGGGCCTGTAAGGATCCTGTTCTCCCTGGGTGTTGTTCAGGCAAGAACACTATTCTGCCTTGTCTCCACCAAAGGTAATGCCCATCTCCTGACACACTTATTGGCCAAAGGACACACATGGCAAACGAAGGTGATTAACACATCCCAGACCAAACATGCCCCACACCAAACTATCTGAGAGTTGGCTCCAGGGGACCTGGGCACAAGTGAAAACCACCAGCAAGCCAGGACAGAGAAGTCCAAATGATGCAAAGCTCAGCTGCCTGCAATGCACAAATGCCCCAGCTCAGAAGGGCCATGTAAACAGAATATGTGTTGAGGGACAACTCACCCAGGCAGCCAAAGGGATTCCCAAAGCCAGAAAGGACATATTTCCCCTTCCCTCCTGTCAGTACCATGGCCACTGGAGGACACAGAAGCCCCTAACTCCTGAGGGTTTTGCAATGACATTCTTGTGTGAAAGGCCCTGTGTCCTGCAGTGTTCCCCAAGTCCCTGCCTCGGCACTGGGTGGTGCAGGAGGTTTTCTTGTGAGAGCAGGTCTGCTATTCCTGGTTTATCATGACCCATATTCCTGCCTGAGCTTCTAGCCATCACAACATCCCAAATAAGCACATTCTCCCCACTAAGGTGTGGGTATGGTCTCCTAGAAGGGACTTTCCAAACCATTGCAAAGTGAAAGTCCCTGTGACTCAGGCAAGTCCACAAGACACTTGCTGGCTCCTCACTCTCTTGGACTTGATACTGCAAGGATATTTATGGACTTCATCCAGGGCAAATGCCAAGTCCAGTGTCTGGGAAGGAATAACCCCCAGGGCTACAACACAGGCTGGGAGTGACTGGTGGAGGAGAAGCTGTGCAGAAAGGACATTGAGTCAGCAATGCATCATCACAGCAAAGAAGGCAAACAGCCCCTCAGGCTGCATTAGGCAGAGCATTGCCAGCAGGTCAAGGAAGGCAAGTCCACCCCTCTGCTCAGCGCTGCTGACACCATGACTGGATATTGCAACAGCCTCCAGTACAAGAGAGATGGGGACACATGGGAAGAAGTCCAGGGAAAGGCCATCAAGACAGTCAGAGCTCACACAGCCCTGTGGGATCACACAGCCTGGGAGGGGAGTCTGAGTCTGCAGGGCTGGAGAAGAGAAGCTGTGCTGTACCTGCAAGGAAGATATGGAGATGATGAAGTCAAGCTGTACACAGAGGTGCACAAGTGGAACACAACAGACAGTGGACATAAGCTGAAGGGAGGTTCAGACTGGATATGAGAAAAAGTGTTCCCACTATGAGAAGGGCAGTTCAGCACTGGTACAGGATGTCCAGAAAGGCTGTGCTGCCTCCAGCCTTGGAGGTTTCCAAAACCCAACTCACTAAAACCCTGAGCAACCTGGTCTGACCCCAGAGCTGACAGGATGAAGAGGTTGGGCCAGAGACCTCCTGCTGTCCCTTCCCACATGAGCTATCCTGTCATCCTACAGTGCCCAAGGCCATCCCATGCCCAAGACACACAGTGCATCTGTGCTTCAGCAGTGCCAAACACTGGCTTTCCTCTCTAGGAACAGCACTGGTGACTGCATCTCCTCCCCTGCTGCGGGACCTCCACCAAACCCACAGCTACCAGATGGCCAAAAGCTGCCTCCCCCAGCACTAGCGGGGAGAGGGGGAGCAGGAGCCTCCCGGCACTCTCCCAGGCATCCCTAACCACAGCACATTGTTCTGGGTATCACACAATAACCCCAGACAGAGCAGGGCGTCGTGGGGGTGTGGGATCCACAGTCACGTCCGGGCTGCTGCACGTCACCCCCAGGAACAAAGCCCTGCAGGAGGGCAGGGGCTGAGTGCCTGGTGTGGGGTGCAGGAGGGAAGAGGAGGGCAGCTCTCCTTCCTCTGTCCCAAGCAGAATTTGATTATCCAAACCCAGCGATTGTCAAAGTCCCCCCCTCATCTGGTAACAATAACAAGCCAGGGAACAGCTTGTCCTCGCCTGCACCACATCACTCACCAGTGATGTGCAGCCAGAGCACACCTCCCCATGCTCCTGCTCCTCATTCATGTTCCTGCTCCTCATTCGTGTTCCTGATCCTCATCTGTGCTCCTGACCCTCATCCATCCTCCTGATCCTCATCCATGCTCCTGATCCTCCCCATGCTCCTGATCCTCATCCATGCTCTCTGCAGCTCCTGGCAAAGGCTGCAGCAAGGTAGGGTCAGCCTCTTCTCACAGCTAACTAACAAGAGGCTTAGCCTCAAGCTGCACCAGGAGAGGTTCAGGTTGGACATCAGGAGGAAATTCTTCATGGAAAGGGTTGTTAAACATTGGAATGGATTGCCCAGGGAGGAGGTGTTTAAGGAAAGATGGGACATGACACTGAGTGCCATGGTCTGGTTGACAATGTAGTGTTTGGTTGGACTCAATGATCTCAGAGGTCTTTTCCAACCCAACTGATTCTGTGAGTCTGAGTCACTTCTCTTCCACTCCTGCTTGAGCACAAAGTGAGCCTGGTGATGGAAACTGAAGGTCTACAAGTTCCTGGGTCAAACTCCTCTCACTCCGTGACCTTTAGATCTGGCCTCAGCACAACCAGTATCAGAAATCGTGCATAAAAATGGCTGTCCTTGGGTTTTGACTCTATTTAGTGAGTCCTATTCTGAGAGAGGACAATATGGAGTTCCTGCTAAGGGCATCACTGATGGGTAGTGGCTAGTGGGGATGGATGGATGGATGGATGGATGGATGGATGGATGGATGGATGGATGGAAGAATAGCTGATGCCTGGGAGAAATGCACAGTCTGCAGCTTGAGACCAGTGAACTGGCACAGTGGGAGACTGCAGGGTGGAAGCAGTAGCCAGTTTTCCTAGGGGCCATGGAAAAGCAAAGAGAAAGGGAAAGATGAACATGCCTCTGTGTACTTTGGATGGGGTTGTTGTTTGTTGTTATATTATCTGCTTTCCTGTTTCCCTTGCCTCCCCTCCAGTGGAGCACTGTTCTGCTAAGTTTCTTTGTTCACAAGTGGGGAAGGATAGCTGGGGAGGGAAGCAGGGGAACGATGCTGAAGTGTGAGGGAAGGAGGGCAGAGGCAGATGTGGAAGGCTTGTAGGGCAGGAGAGTCCCTTGAGTATCCAGGCTGATTTGACTAAATTTTCCAATGGTTCTGGATAGAAATTAGTGACGTGTTTTTGAGGACCCTTAAAATTAAGGGTTTCTTAATTGCTCTCTTGTGCTGCCAGAAAGACTACATTTATTATAGAATTACTTTGGTTGCAGCATCCAGAACTTTTAGGGCTGTGTCCTGGCTCATTTTCAAGGACAATTTGCTCCATAGACACTTCAGGACTTGAAGAGAAGGTTTCCAAAGGTGAAATGCAAAAATCTGTATGTAGAGCAGGAGCATGGTAGCTACGTGTCCAGCCCTCTGCTACCTCTAACCAGGCTCATCCCATAGCCATGGCACTGGGATCCCACCATCCCCCTGCCACTCAGCCAGCAAGTGCCTGCAGGGATGGGGCAGGGAATGATTCAGTGTGGAATCAGCTGCAAGCAAAGCCTGGTGCAACCACAGTGCTCCCAAGGCACTTCCCAGCCACCACCACGTCACAGCAGCCATTCCCAAACTGCTACTGGGGTTGTCCCAGGAACCTCTCAGCAGCCTTGCCCAGTTCTCTCAGGCTCAGGCCTTTAACCCCAGCTGTCATTGTAACCCCAAACAACATCTCTGCTTCTCCTCTGACCCCATGTGAGCTTGTAATCAGCTCTGCTACAGCATTTGTGTCCATACTGTCTTTCACCCACAGGCTGCCTGGAACCATCCCTCACCCCCATCCTATTGCTCTCCCTGCATCAGTTTTGGTGTTGCGCAGCCTCCACACACCCAGACTACTAATCTGGCACAAAAATAACTGAGTGAAAAAAGGGAACAGGTTTCTGCTAAGCCAGGGCCGAGTTACCCAGCACAAGAGCTAAGATAAAGGGAGGATGGGCTGGTAGCCTGCAGCTGCAGGAGAAAGGACAGGAATGAGATCTCTGTGTTGGCAAGTTCTTAGGCTGGTTCAAGCTGATGTGTTTAAATAATTGCTGAATGTGATTTGAGGTCAGGGTGTGGGATTTATACTTCCTTCTCCCTCACATCCAGCTGGAGTGTAACTGGTGGCAAACAGAGCAGAAACCTTTGCAGAGAGGGTCTGAAAAGCTGCCAAGGGAACAGCAAAACTGCCCAGTTTATAGGAAGGACCTGGAGGCTGGTGAGGTGGGAAGGATGTGAGGAGCTGGCCTGTGACCTCTGCACTGCTTTACACATCCAGCCCTGCTATTCTTTCCAGCAAGAATCCCCACTAAGGATCCTCTCTTCCAAAATAATTTAGCACCGGGGCTAATTCTCAGTTTCCTGTAGGAGGATTTGCAAGCAGTAGAATGTGTGAAGGCAGGAGAGTGCCAGACTGCAGGGAGCTTCCTGCAGACTGCCCTTGCCTCCTAAACTGGTGAGCAATGCAAGGCTGGAGCTCTCTGCTGGAAGTCTTGCTCCCTGGCTCTTCATCTGCACCGAAAGCTTATCATGGCAAAACCAGCTCTCTGTACAAACCACGGGGTTACTCTAACCAGTGTAAAGTCTATAAATTAGTCCTTAAGCTCTGTCTGCTGATGTGATGATTAAATGGCCTGAAGTGCTTTAAATCAGCCAAGCTTGGGCGAGGCTTTCAAAGAGCTGTGCTGGACTGCAGGAGCCCGGGGGGATGAGAACACCTCGGTACCTCCGGGTCACTCCAGGGCACTTCGCCCTGCTGCCCTCGGAGCTGGGGACACCCAGGCACTGCCCGCAGTCACCCCAGGCTGCTCCTTGCGCATTTTCCGCAGAAAAGGCTCGGCTGACGAGGCGGGGAACACCCAGCGCTGCCGGGACCGAGGTTGCACAAATCCCGGTGATTCAGAGCCCCGGCATGTTCCCAGGCTCCGTCACCTACCCACGCTCAGGCTGAATTCCCCGATGGTTTTCTCTGTGCCATCTGGGACATCAGCCGCGGATTCTGACGTGCTGCTTGCCTCCTGAGCTGTCCCCAGTCCAGGTCTCCTCTGTACCCCTCGTCATCCTCTCGGATACAGGGGAGGCTTTGCCTTCCTCGCCCCCGCTGTGCTGTCACCTGATACCCCTGGGAGCCTCTGAAAGGCTCTGGGTCTCGGTTTTGGGAAGCACTAACCCACACGAAGGTAGCCCTTGCTCCTTTTCAAGGACACTTGAGTTCTATGTGTGCTTTTACCGCCTGGTCAGGCACTATTTTAAGCTCTTTGCTGTCACCCTTAATTGCCCTGAATAACTCTGTATCCAATATATATCAAACATGATGTGCAGGGACAGTAGAGCCCAAGTGAGCTACTTCTCGCCCTTACCATCCTCCCCCATGAACAGCACTACCTGATGGCTGTGACCCCTTTGGCACAGCCCTGTGTGCCCTCAGCCCCGTGGCAACAGAGCTGTGGAGTCCCCCTTACAGCAGGGGAGTAGGAAAAGACCTTAAACTGTGACTAAGATTGTCTGTGACCACTCAGCAATGAGATCTGCCCTGCTGGGTGCAGCTGGGAAGTGACATTCTCCCAGGGCTCCAAATGAAACCCCAAGGCTGCATAGCTGCCCGTGAGCTCCCGCTCAAGCAAAGTGTGCTGTGCTGAGTGCAGTGAAGCCTGGTGGGTTAGAGGTGGTGAGAGTTATTTGCTGGCTCCCTTCTGTACCAGGAGGATGTAGGCTGGATTAGGCTGTGCCTGCCCATGGCACTCCTGCAGGTGACACAAGGCACAGAGCTGGCAGGATCACGTGTGCTGGGTAATCTGACACAGAAGGGATCTTGCATCCACAGCTGACGTGAATAACAGATTTGCAGGGGGGGTTGTTGGTATCTGTATTTGATGTTGAACCTGCAAGAGTGCACAGTCCTTCCTGGAAAGCAATTTGCTTTGGGAAACTCATACTGAGCTCTGCAGTGCTCTCCGCAGGCTCTGCAAACCATCCTGTCACCTTGTCACCTCCCTGTCCCACTTAGGCCGTGCTGGCCACAGAGGAGCAACACAACACGTGATCCTCTGCTTAGCATGAAGCTCTGAGCTCTGTTGCCGATGCTCTGCTCATGACTACACCACCTAATCCCCTGCTTCACCTCCTCCAGTGTAAACCCAGGGACATGGCAAGGTTTTCAGATTCATCCATAAAAATGCTCTTCATAATTTTTCATTTCCAGCTTCATCATTTTTCATTTCAGCTTCATGACCATCAAGATACTCCAGCCGAGAGCAAGGCTCGGCTTTGTAAGGCACTGTTCAAGCCTCAGCCCCAGAGCACTTGCACCAAGGAGAAGGAAAGGGATGAGGGAAGGGAGGAGGCAGGTGAATGAGGGCACTGGGTGAGGTGCCCAGAGTCCCAGTGCTTTTGCTGAGGTTAAGATGAGCATTCAGGCTTCTGTACCCAGACCTCACTCTGCAGCTGAGCCAAAGTACCTTCTGCAAAACAAGACTCCAAAGGGATAAAACCCCAAAACACCAAGCTTTAAATGCATCCACTCTTTTAACTTGGAGAGGTGCAGATATGACTGCAATTCCACGTGCACCAAACCAGGTGTGCACAGGCAAGCTGTGGCTTTCAGTCAGATAAAAGTTGTCCTGCTTGGCAGCACTTGCATGACTTGGGGGGCAGGAAGGAAACTTCTTCACAGTGGGTCACTGACCTGGGAAGGGTGTGAGATGCCAGCCTCAGGAGCCTCACTCCCTGATCTCACCAGGAGAGAAAATGCAGGACCACCTGCACTTGACCTGCAGCCTCACCTCCCCATCCCACCTGCTGCTTATCTCACAGCCCTGCCACCAGGGCTAAGGTGATGCTCATGCACTTAGCCTGGCCATCAGATGCTCCTTCTCCTTTCTTAAAGGCCTCTGGGAAAACAGGCTCTCTAGCTGTGCATCCACCAGAAGAGAGATCAGCTCAGGTGTGGTGGCAACCAAACCTGCATCCAACAGTGCCACACTTCACTTCCCCTCTGCCACCCCTGGCTGCTGGCCCTGAAATTCCATGGGGTTCTTGAGGCAGGAAACCCATCAGTGATAACACACCTGGCTTGAAATGACTGTGTTTATGTATATGTCTGTGTATATATCTATATATTCCTGCTGGGAACATCTGCTCTTGGTAGACATTTCCCTTCCCAGTTTCCTGGAGATCATAGGGAGGGTCAGAAGGGTGAGAACACCCACCCAAACTCTCCTTTCATTCACCCAGGGAACTCCATGGGTTTTGTTGATTTAGCTTTCCCAATTCATATTAATTCAAGTTAAAATTGCGGTTTCTATATGAACTGGAGTCACAAATTTTCCCATGCAGCAGTTACTTTCCCATAACAACAACACCAACTCAGAAATGTTCAGTTTCTATGGGAGATGTGGAAGCAATGGTCCATGTACAAAGAATGAGAGAGTCTGAAAGGAAATTATGTCTGCCCCATTAGCCTGGTGTCTTTTAGTGCAAGACAGGGATGAGCAGTCACTCCCTGGAATGTTTCTGGCTACTACAGGGTGAAAAAAGTGATGGTGCCCCATCCCTGGAAGTGTTCCAAGCCTGGCTGGATAGGGTTCTGAGCAATCTGGTCTAGTGAAAGCTGTTCCTGCCCATGGCAGGAGGTTGGAACGAGATGATTTTTAAGGTCCCTTCCAACCCAAACCATTCTGTGATTCCATGGTCCTGTGGTGTATTATTCAAAATTTCCCAAACAGCTTCTTTTGGTGAAACAAGTCCTCCCATTTAATGAATAAGCCTCAGGTGACTAAGCAAGAGCACTGGCTTTCCTCACAAGAAAAGAGATCTTGCCATGATAATTTCTGGTGGCAAACAAGGTCAGTGGATGCCTACTCGGACTCCTACCACCAGCTTAGTGAAGACCCAGCAGTCTTTGGTCAACATGAGCAGTGAGTTTCACCTACTCTGATTAAAAAAAACCCTCCTTGTTTTTCAAAGTTACCAGTTCACTGGCCAGGGTGTATTTGCATGACTCATGGGGTGGCACAAGGGGGAAAAAGGAACTGAATGCAGGGAGGCAAGGAGGAACTTCTTGAGCTGCTGCTGCTTCCAACAAAAACACTTAGCACGAAACTCAGACCTCAGTCACCCGTTCCCTATTTCCCTTTCGAAGAGTGACAAAAGTGGAGAAGCAGCAAGCTGGTCACTAATAAGCAATTTATGTCTCAGCCAGTATGAACCAGTCCAGGCAGCGTGACTGGGGTTTGTCATTGCATTGTGAGGGGGGAGGGATGGGGGATTTACAGATCAGCCCATGCGTTTTTGGATAATCTGTGGACTGCCTTTAGGTTCTGTATAAATAATAATAATTAAAAGCGGATGCAACTCATTGGAATCTATTCCAAAGCAGTAACATGATCCATCTTATTGCCAATCCCCTGAGTCACCCCATCCTCCAGATGATTATTTTTCTGCTTTTCCCTAATACAATCTGAACACTGCCCTTCACAGTGCTGATGGACCCAGCATAGGCTGGTGCTCTTGGGGCATTTCAAACCCTCTTCTAGCCCAGACACAACCAGGCCACTCAGTTCTGCACCAAAATCTGCCTTGTATTTCATCAGAAAGCTACACATTTTTTAACTTAAAATTCCCTGCACCATCCACAAGCCTGGTGTTAACCCAGTTGTGTTATTGCCTATTACTTGCCCAATTTATTTTGAATTAAAAGCAGCAATAGGCATCTCATTTCTTTCTAACAACCTTACTGTGTCTTGGTTTGCATTTTGATCTCTCTTTGGGTTGAGGCTCCCCTTCGCTGACCTCCTGGGAAGAGCACGTTGTTCCCGGGTCTGGGGGCCCCAAGGGAAGCAGAACAGGGCTCTGCAGCACTTCCACAGCAGCACAGCCAGATGTGGAGGAACGGGAACATCTTCTCCCTGGACATGTGACACACTTGGTCTTATTCCCCCCTGGGAACAGCAGTCCTGCCACTGCCACCCCAGCTCTGGGAGGGAAGCTCTCCAGACTCATTCCCAGGCTCCCAAGGGTCATTACTCCTCTCCAGCTCCCTTCCAGAATTAGAGATGGAGAAAGTGTGGGGAGAAAAACTCCACTTTGTCTGGGAGAGCAGCCTTCTAGCTGGACTCAAAACTCCCTGGAAACAGAATGAGGCTTCTTGTGAGCTTCAGAAGGGCTTGGATGAAATCCACTCTTCAGAGCAATAGCACCACATTTTCCCCCCTCCCCGTTTTTAGATGGGATTTTGTAAGTCTGTGCTGTTTCATTTGGCGTGGCACTGAACCTCTCCCTTGGTTCATCTGCCTTCAGGGCATCTCCAGAAGGTGACTATTGGTCACCAGGATTTCTGCAGGTTCTGCAAATCAGGTATTTGAGTGTTTTTCTCAATAGACAATGTAGAGAGTCATAAATAGCCTTGATTTCCTGCACTCATAAACCTTGAAGGCTCTGATAAGCCATACCTGGGGGTTCCCTGGTCTCCTGGTCAGACTTTGGAACAATGCTGAAGTCTCACCTCAGTTCCCATTTCCTGTAAAGACCCTGGACACATGTAGCATCCTTTCCAGTCCTGACTCTGGCCCCATCTCCTGTTTCCTCTGACTCCCTGGACCTGTTTCCATCACTTGCCACAGCTATTGATGGACACTGTGACTGCCACCCTGCTCTGCCCAGCCTGCTCAGATGCTGCAAGATGGGCAGTGAGGGCACTGTCTATGCTGGGGCCACGCTCAGCATCCAGCTAATCCATCCCTCCATGGAGGGATGTGTCTGCTCCCTGATTAATTCCTGCACCACAGGGAATGTGCTAGGTGTTTATAGAGTCTGGGTTGGAATGGACATTTAAAGGCTGTCTAGTTCCAACACCCATTCCAACACCCTAGACCAGGCTGCTCAGCGACCTGTCCAAGCTGGGCGTGGGATGAAGGCTGCCACAGCTTCTCCGGACAACTTGTGCCAGTGTCTCACCATTCCTTTTCTGAAAAAATTCTGCCCTGTACGTCTGACATTGGAGAACACGAAAAATAAAAGAAACAAAAATCGTCCCCTGGGAAGATTTCACGGTGCCGGACACTCACCCCGCCGCGATGGGACACCTGAGCCCCATCCAACCCAACCCAACACAGGAGGGACCGGGCTCGGTGCCTGATGTGGCACCCGCGTCCCTCCTGTTCCCCCTATCCCCTCCTGTCCTCCGCTGTCCTCTCCTGTCGCTGTGCTGTCCCCTCCTGTCCTCCCGTCCCCTCCTGTCCCCCCCGTTCCCGCGCTGTCCCCACGCTGTTC
>VXBI01008543.1:43929-174649 GCA_013397375.1 Toxostoma redivivum
GCCAGCCGGAGCTCCGCCGGGTTCGCCGGCATCCTCGCGGTGAGTGCGCGCCTGTGTGTGCGGGGCGAGGGGATCGGTCCGTGCCGGCGCCGCCCGTGCAGCATCCGCGTGTCCGCGGCGTGGGTGGGGATGTGCTGCAGTGCGGGGCTGCCCCGCCTGGGCAGCTTGGGAGGTGCTGGGGTGTCCTGCTGGCCCCGCTCCGCGTGTTGGGGACTCCGCTGAGCTCTCCCCGGGACTGCTGCCCGCCCCAGCCCCGGGTCCCGGCAGCGGACGCCGGCTGGGTGCGATATTCCCTGCGATATCCATCCTCCCCATCCCTGTGTTAGCGCAGGCGGCGGCATCCCCCAGCCAGGGCTGTGCCGCACAGCCAGAGCTGAGCGGATCCTTGCTCTGCTCTCTGCGCTGCTCCAGGAGCTCGGCCCTGGACAGGGATCCATCCATCCATCCGTCCGTCCATCCCTCCCCCCCGCTGCCGCTTTTCTTGCCACCCTTTGGCCAGGCAGTAAAACTCCCCGCTGCGAATGGCAGGCAGCTGCCCTGACTTATCGCAGAAATGTTTTCCGGCAGCGTTATCTCCCCATTTACGTTCCTGGGTAGGGCACTTCCCAATCGGCGCTTTAGGGCTCCATCCCTCCATCTCTTTGGGGAGAGACGGTAATTCGGTGTGTCAGGCAGACGCCGCAGCTGCTGCGGCTGGGTTGTGTAACCGAGGAGAGCACTTGCTCTTGAACTCAAGGTGGATCTGAGCAAGCTGGCGCTGGCTCGACAGGAATCCGAGTAAACAACAAATAATCTAAAGCTGGAAGGGCATTAGCCGGGAAACTGCCTCGTTGCTCTGGAGGCGAAGGGGAACTTGGCACAGTGGCGGAGCAGACGGGTCCTTGCTCAGCGCTCGCTGGGCGCTCCCCAGTGCTGGATTCCCACTGGGAGAAGCGAGCCGGGAGAAGCCGGGGCTGCTGCACGTCTGGAAGATGAGATGCTGATGGGGAGTTTGAGATATGCAGCTCCCGCTGGGATCCTGGAGGTCGGTTGGGAATGGTGGGTATAGAGGGAAGAGGTGGGAAAAAAGAGTGATACAAAGGTGTGGGGAAATACAGCAGCAATTTTGCGGCATGAAGCAAGACTCTGAGCAAATACACATGTATGTTACTTGTGCATGTGTGTTCCCACACCTCTGTGTGTGTGATCATACAAGCAAGCACGGCAAAATTCCCATTTGCTTGTGAGCTGACAGGATCCTCCCTGGGTTTTCATCCAATACCTTCAACATTTTGGGCATCTCCCTTGGTCAGTCAAGAAGTTCATGTTCCCGTCGGAGGGAAGTATTTTCAAGGGAAGCATGTTCAAATCGATAGTGGGTGGGTCCTTTACTAGTACAACAAGCCCAAGTCTGCCTGGCTGCTGGGTTTTGGAGCAGTAGCAGCTTGGCAGTGGTTGTGTGGGGCTGGTGTTGCCTGTGATTTCATTTGCTTGGTGGATTTTTTGGGATCCCACTGACTGCTGCAAGGTAGTTTCCACCATCTCCCCTGCTGCCCTTGCCTGGAACCAGCACAACATCACCTTACTTCATCTTGGGGCTTTTGGAAGTCTGGGGGATTTCATCTGTTTGGAGCAAAACTGTGGCTGGCAGGGATGCTTCCGAGCTCTGGTCCGCGCTGGCTGCAGGGTTGCCTGCTGGGTTTTCCTTCATGGGGACCAGATGTTGTGGTGCTGCTGTTCTGGCTCGCTCAACTCCCTGTGTTTTGCTCTTGAGATGGAACTGCTGAGCAGTGAGTTCCAGATTCTCATTTCACAAACCCCAAACCAGCTGAAATAGCTGGTCATGTTGCAAGAAGCAGAAACTTGCCCTGCTCTTCAGTACTCATCACAGGCAACTTTTTTCGGACTGAGTAATGTGATCCTTTTTGCAGTGATCGGGGCAGGACGTTGGCTCCTCCTGTCTGCCAAGTTACGGTAAAACTTCTAGACCAGTTTATTTGTCTTTCTGGGGTTTTTATGTGTTTATTTCTTTTACTTTAATGTTGCAAGCACTTTCCCAGTAGTGTTGGGGAAGGGTACAGCTGGCCTCTGGGAAGAGTGGCAGGCAGTGCAGCTCATCTCCAGCCTGTGCCAAGGCATTGCCACAGAGCCAGCTGCCAGTTCCACCAAATTCTGCTGGTTTTGCTTGGAAACCATTCCCAGAGTATCAGTTTAGCACTGTTGGTCCGTGCTCACTTGCAGGTCTCTGCAAGTGCCCTGTGTTTAGCTGCTGTTCATGTTTTGGGGATTTTTATTTTAATTTTTAAAAATTTTTACTTTAGTTGTAGGTTTATTTCTGTGTCCCCACAAGTCTGGCAGCAGGGCAGCACTGTACACAACCTGAGATTATAACAATTTCGGTGTCACAGTATTTTAGAACACAAATTTCAGGACAGAAAGTTGATTCACCAACTTTCTGCTGGTGTTTGAATTTACTGTGCAGGTTTGGCTCCCTGAATGAGATGCTGTATTCATCGAATCATAGAGTGGCTTTGGGTTGGAAGGGAACTTAAAGATCATCCAGTCCCAACGCCCCTGCCGTAGGCAGGTCTGCCAACCACTGGACCAGGTTTCTCAGGTGTTTGCAGCTGCATCCTCTGTGAACATGCCAAGGCAGCTTGTGGCCCCCTAAGAGCTGTTTCCTGTGCAGATTTCAGGTCTCCCTGCAGCACAGTTACTGAGAAAGGGTGATGGAAGCAGAGCACAGAGGCGCCCTCTGAGATGGAGTCAGCGGGCTGGGTGGTGCTGAGGTGGGTTGTGCCCACACCAGCTGTGGGGTGCTGCTGCCTCAAGGGTTTGTTTGCAGCCGAATGTGAAGGTCCCCTTGTCTGAATATTTCCTGGTGTGAGCATATCAGAGTAATGGTGTCCTCCAGCCTGATCTGATTTCCTCACATCATAAAGCCTTTATGTGCTGAAATAGGTAGGGGTGGCTGGGAGGTGCCTGTGCCTGTGTGGTGCAGGGTGTTGGTGCTGGGCTGGGGATGCTCTTTGGGCTTGTGGCTACCCTGTCCTGCTTGACTCTTTTGGAAAGGGACCTCTTCCCATTAAAAGTCCTTCTTTGTTCCTGCATTGGGCATGGAGAGCATTGCTGAAACTGCTGAAACCAAGTCTGCTCTTTAGTGTTGTCTTGCCTCAGTTCTGGTTTTTTTCTGTGTTTTTTTGTTACCCTGTGCATTTCCTTTGGTACCAGAGTAATGAAATGAAGTGCAGTGGCTCAGCAGAGCTCACTTCATTACTTTGTTGCTTTTTCCACTGAAACTGGGAGTGTCAGCCAGAAAGGTCCAGGTCTGTGGGCTGCTAGGCAGCCCTGAGGGTGAGAGACCAAACCAGCAGACACTCCTTTTTGCTGAAGATGTCCTCCTGCTCCTGGCCTTCACTTTCAGAGATCTGAGTGCTGCAAAACCTGAGCAGTTGGATTATTTTAGGGAGCAGAATTGCCAGTCTGAATAAATAGCAGATGCTCAATGCTGCTTAGCCATCCCCCACTGGAACTTGCTGTTCTCCCTTGGAAGTACATGTGCAGCTGAAGATCTTGAGATGTTCAAAAATACCAGCACTACTTTTCTTGAGATAAGGTTTAAAAAAAAAACCCTCAAAAAAGCCAACTCAAACCTAGTGCTATTACAGGCTTTGATTACCCGGGTGAAGGATGGGAAGATGCTGGAATGGGAAGAACAGGGAGAACAGGAGGGAACCCACAGCATATGCTTGTAGCGGGGCTGTCCATGGGTTTCCCAAGATCTAGCTTGATGCAGAGTGAGAAATCAGGATCTGAGACAGCAGCACACAGCTCACTTCTGGTGAGGCAGGAGAGCCACTGCCTGTCCTGCCTCTCCTGTCACCTTGTCCTGCTCGGCACTGGCACGGGAGCAGGGTGAGTAACACAGGTGACCCCTCCTGCCACCTGAAGAGGCCAGTTTGCTAATTCAGGGATGCGTCATGGAGATTACAGGGGAGGGTGGCAGGCTTTCTTAGAGCCAGCTAAGCGCTTTGTTAAATCATGTCTTAGGGGAGGGGAAAAGTAAAATGCATCCTGTAAGCCTTTGCTGCCTGCCAGGGCAGCCCTGCTTTTTAATTTGACGTGCTGTAATTAGTCTAGCCGCTGCAGGATCCTCGTCAGCTCCTGCGGGCTTGCCTGCTTCTGCCTGCTCTGTAATTGCTGCTTCAGGGGGAGAAAACTAACTAAACAAAAAAATAAGAATGTAAAGTGTTTTGTACAAATCCCAAGCTGTAAATGATTTAGCAGGTGAAACAGAAATGTGCTGTGTGTTTCCAGGAAGCAAGAGACTGCACCAAAAAGGATGCGGCGCAGCTTGCGGCTCTGCCGTGATGTGCCTTCTGCAGAGTCATGTTGTTGGGAGCCCTTTTTTTTTTTTTCCCCCTTCTGAATATATTCTTGTTGGCTGATATCCCAGAATAGGTAGCAGAGCAAGAGGCGAGGGATTATATAATGCAGCCAAGTGATTTATGTGCTTGGCTCTGCAGCTGAGCAGCATTGGGATCTGTGGTCCTTCAGTGTAGAAAATGTTTGAAAATTCGAGGTAACACTGACTTGTTCCCTCTCTTCCTCTGAACTTAGCCTGTGGCTGTTTGGAAACGTGTTTCCTATTCCTTTGCATGCTGAGTGAGGTTATGTCTGCCTTTCTTTTGATATGCCTTTTGTTCTTGGTGACTTATCTCCAGTGCCATAACTGACATTAAATCCACATTTCAGAGGTCTACTGGAGGAACCAGAGATACTTCTTGGTAGATACAGCTTCTCTTGGGGATGGAGAAGCATCATTGCAAAGGAATTAAGGGAAAAAAGCTTTGGGATTGGAACTCAGTAGGGACAGATGGATTTATCACAAAACCCAGTTTCCAGTTCAGAGTCTAAAAACTGGTGTCCTTTTACCTGTGGCTGATGCAATGAGGAGCTGAGTTACAGCAGAGTTTCTTGAAGAGTATAAAAATAGCACCAGGTTTTTTCTCCTGTTGCTAATGCAGCTGGTTTAGAGTGGGTTCAGATGTGGTTGGAGGCTTAAAGCAGAACATCCCTTGCGGTCTCGCCAAACCCAACATTTGCACCGGGTCATAAAAAATCGTGGAAAGGCAGAGGAGCTGAGAAATAGCCCAGAAACAGCCGCTAGCCTGGATTTCATCCTGGTTTGTGTTACTCAGAAAGGTAACTATTTGAACAAGTGCAGATCAACAAATAGAGAAGGAAAGTTTTACAGGTCAGAGCTGCCATCTGCATGTGTTTTTTGTCTTTTCAGGGAGCGCCTGCCTCATGCTGGAGCCTCTCAGCCTTGAAATGCAAAGCTGGTCTGAATTCTCCTGGGGTGGCCAGGTAGCACGTACTGCTGAAACACAATTAGCAGTATTTACCACCCTGGCAGGGTTGCAGTGTAAATGATGCTTACTTTCACTGAGAAGTGTGGTGTCAAATTTAAGCAATTATAATTGTGGCTGGGGATGTGTCTGGAGAGCGTGCTGCCACCTGCACCGGTTCCATTCCACTCCAGCCTCGCTGAGGTCCCTCGCATGGGCACAGTAACTTGTCCATGGTCCCACAGCTCTGGGACATCCCTTGTGACCCCAGAGGGGGTCGTTGACTGAGAGGGCTCCATTTACACGCTGCTGTTGGCTGATACCTCCTGTTTGTTTTCCAGCTGCTCATGCTCCTTGGCACTGCTGATGGTCAGTCAAAGCTGACCTCTGAGCAGAATGCCATCAGCCTCTCCCCTGGCAAGTACCGCCACCTCGACCGTGCCACCAATGAAGAGCTGACCTGTGACAAATGTCCTGCAGGAACCTACGTGTCTAAGCACTGTACGAAGAGTACCTTAAGAGAGTGCAGCCCTTGTCCAGACGGGACCTTTACCAAGCATGAGAACGGCATAGAGCGGTGCCACTCTTGTAGGAAACCCTGTGAACTGCCAATGATTGAGAAAACTCATTGTACTGCCTTGACTGACCGCGAGTGCACTTGCCTGTCTGGTACGTTCCAGACAAACGATACCTGCGTCCCTTACACGGTGTGCCCGGTCGGCTGGGGCGTCCGCAAGAAAGGAACCGAGACCGAAGACGTCAGGTGCAAGCCGTGCCCTCGTGGTACCTTTTCTGATGTGCCTTCTAGTGTGATGAAGTGCAAACCCTACACTGACTGCTTTGGGAAAAACATGGTGGTCATCAAGCCAGGGACGAAGGAGAGTGACAACGTCTGTGGTTCTCCGGCGTCCCTTCCAAACACGGCTTTGACTTCATCCAGCACCGAAGCGGGTGAGCAGCCCTATGAAGTTCCACCAACCACTGATCTTCCCAAAGGTAATGTCCACCCCTGAAACACAGGTGTGGTTTTGACTGAGGGACTATGTTCCTGTCTGGGTCAGGGTTGGTGTTAGGCTGTTAAAAAACAACCTGGTGTAAAGCCTGGGTGGTGCTTCTGCTTCATGGCATCTGGTTGCCCTCAGCTGCTTTACATCATTTAATAACATTTTCACTGAGACTGCAGTCCTGATCAGACTTCTGGCTGTCCTGCTGTTTGGGCTGAAAGGACATGACTTTCCCCAGCCTCTTTTCCTGTCTCTGTGATGTGCTGGCACAGGTCTTTGTGCAGTTGTGGTGAACCTGGGTTGGGATGCAGCAGGAAAATCCCTGCAGTCCCCCTGCAGTAGGGAAAGTCCTCCTCTGATGGATTCACTGCTTTTGTGCCTGTGCTTTCCTTGCTGCATTTCACTCTGTACTGTGTCACAGAACTGGTTGAATGGGAACCCTTGCTGAAACAGGCAGGAGCCTGTGCTGTCCTATAACTTATTTTCCCTACAATCTCTTAAGATTGCTATGTGGAATTCCTCTTTCTCTCACTTAATTGAAAGTGGCTCATCCTCACAGCCTTTATAGTGATGCCTTAGCTGTAGCTGGTTTCAGGGGTGCTGTAGGACTCCACTTAAGATGGTATTCTGCACTCCCTGGACAGCAGCTTCCCTACAGTGTCTCAGATGAGGCATTTTAATTAAAAAATGCAACTTTTGATGACTTCAATGGCTGACTTCATAAATATAATAGCAGGAAAGTGTTGACAGTGGTAGGCTTCCACCTTTGTTAGGTCTCAAAGCTTACTCTGTCGTTGGTGTATCATTGGGAGTGTACAGTGAACTTTGAAATCAATTGTCGACAGTTACATAGAAGTTGAAGCATTTTCCCTGTTTATGTGCTGATTAGGGTGTTTTGGGTAACTAAGCTGGAGGCAAAACCAGGTACAGATGAATACACCCACTTGTCTCAGCTGGGATGAGACACGATCTGCAAAAGATGACGTTCCAAAATAATCTGTAGTTTTTGCCACAACAGCCCTTCTTCCTCTTCTCGCCAGGCTCTGGCTCGCTTTTCGCATCTGGCTGGGACCTAAGAGGTGTTGGTTGATAAGGAGACTCAATAAAGATGGAAGGTAGTTCTTAGGGAGAAGTTTGGTTGCTTCAGAGACCTATTTTGTAGTTGATTCATCTGCAGTTGCTTGCAGGGCTGATAAAAAAAAATATTTTGCTTCCTTAACAAACCCACCGGAGAGACGCTAAACCTACAAATTGTCATATATTTTTGTACTTTTAGTCCAAATGTGAAATTCCACAAATGAGCTAAAATTAATGTTCGTAAACCTAAAAAGAAAAACCATCTCATTTAAAGTTGTTGTTTTTCTGGGAAATGCTGAATTTGGGACAAACACAGACTGACAACATGCCTTTAGTAACTCATTTTTTGTAATAAGCTGCCTCTAGCCTTAACCAGCAAGGGTCAGTTTTACCTTGAAGCTCCCTCTGTAACCATACCCATCTGTTCCCAGAAGCAAACCTCAACTTCACCTCTACTCTTTCTCGTTGCCTGGCGTTGGGTTTCTGTCTGCTGGCCAAGCCGATGCTCAGGCAGGTCTTAGCCCATGATGTGATGCCATATCACATCTCCGGGGCCGTGACACTCAACTCTGCTCTCCTCCCGCAGGTCTGAACTCTTCAGTTCCCGATTTTGTCCCCTCTCCAGCGCCGCGCGCCTCCAGCAGCATGGTGGAGCGGGCACGGTTCTACAATGAAACCTCAGCCAACGAGACGGACGGCGTCGGCGCGACCCTCGTGGGCTCGGGCACCACCAGCCAGGCCCAGAGCTACCGGCACAAGCAGCCCAGCCAAGCGCTGGAGAAGCAGCCTTCCCTGGAGATGATGGGGGGCGAGAAGCCCAGCGTCCCGTACAGGCCCCCCCGGCGAGGCTCGCAGAACGTCCACCAGCACTTCGACATCAACGAGCACCTGCCGTGGATGATCGTCCTGTTCCTGCTGCTGGTCCTGGTGGTGATCGTGGTCTGCAGCGTCAGAAAGAGCTCACGGACTCTGAAGAAGGGACCCCGGCAAGATCCCAGTGCCATCGTGGAAAAAGCTATTATGAAAAAGTCCACCACCCCCACACAGAACAGGGAGAAGTGGATCTATTACTGCAATGGGCATGGTGAGCAGTAGTGACCATGTGGTGTCCTTCCCACTCCAGCCCAGAGCTGTGGAGAGGCCACCCCCATAGCCAGTGACCTGTGGCTTTCCTCATTTGGTGGGTCTTGTAGTGAGAGCAAAGCCCATCGTGGTTCCTCAGATGTTTCTTCATCCTTGGCTTCTCCTCCTTCCAGTTCCCATGGGGTGTCCCTGCTCCTGAAGGAAGGGTTAATGGAGGGAGTGTCACCTGCTTACTCCAGCTTCTCCAGCTTCTCCCCTTCTTCCATTGGTAGAATGAAGGCACCTGTTTTTTAACCCCGTTTCCTTCCCTTCCTGCTGTTCTTCTGTTTCACGTGGTCCTTATTTTCTCCGTGACTCAGGCATGGATCTGGTTGCCTTTCATGTCGTCCTTTATCCCCTCATCCCTGTCTGTTTCTGGAAGGCTGAGTCATTCCCCACCTCTTGGCACTGCCTCAGTTCCAGTTCTTAGCCCTAAATCCCAAGTGCTGGCTTGTATCCCAAGCCCTTTGCCCACACTGGAGCCAGAAAGGTTATCCTTAAAGGCTGAGTCTTGGATGTGTACAGCTCCACAAGTGTTGTCAGGTCTGCCTAGACTCTCTTTTTGGTAGTGTTTTCTGTTCATTTAGTGGATGATTTGCTGTCAGCTTTCTGATGAGACTTTAAAGATGACATGTTGTGATCTTCAAGTTGAAATTTCTAAAAATCAGTGATAAACTAATGGTGGCATGACTGTGAGCACTAAGCAGCCATGATCTCCCTAGTGGGATGCACAGTTCTTCCTCTGCAAAGCTCCCGTGGCAATTTTGACCTTCCCTTATCTGGTGCAGACTGACGAGTCTTTACTTACTTTGGGTTGAAGTTGCTCAACCTTAAACATCCGTTCACAGTTAACCTTTAGAAAAGCACATTTAACAAGAGGGGGTGGCAAACAAAGAATGGATTGAACAGAGATTGGAAGGTTTAAGAGAGATCAGTCCTTGATGAAAGTCATCCTTGAGTGCTCAAGTACAAAGTAAAGAAAGTTTTGAATAGGGCGTCTTCTGTCTTGTACTCTCTTCACCTTCCTGCTGATTTATAGACCTACACTTTGTTTGCCTTCATTAATTCATTTATACAACCAGTAAGATCTTGTTGGAATTGGTTTTTTGCCTTCTCTTGTGTTTGTGTTGCTTATCAGTTTCCTTTTAAATCTTTTGTGTTCTTGGGTTGCAGTTTCTTAAACTTTTTTCTGTTTTTGATAACATTTTCCCATAACCCCTGCACTCCATTGTCCCTAAAATCTGTAGCACCCAAAGCATGGTCCGTGAGACTGTGATGAGTGATCTGCAGTGGAGTTATAGAATGTTATTAGACATCCTTGTTTGTGGGCACTACCTTGTTTATGGGAATACATGGGTTTGGCTATGATTCATAGGTCAAAAACGAGTGGTTGTTGCTAGCTTGCAGTAACCCTTTTCCCCAAGACCTCAGTTACCAGTTGATTGAATTTTTGATGCTTTCCTGTTTCTTGCCCTTCAGAGCAGGGCAGTTTGTACTGGACAGGGAATGCTCAAGTGCAGGGACCAGGCCATGCTGCTTTGATTGAGTGCAGCTGTGGATTCTATCCTGATGTTTCAGACCATTCTGAAGTGCCCACATTGCAGCTGATCCTTCCGGAAGCCACCTTAGAGCTGCCTTTGTGGGCACTGCTGTGTGTTGGGCCACTAATCATATTTCAGGTTAAAGAAACCATGCAGGTAAGAGAAGAATCACTTGGAGAGTGATGACCTGTTTTAACCCATTTAGATAAAACCTCACCTCCCAGATCTTGTCATCCCTTGGAGGTGGCATCATTCCCAGCTGACCTGCGCTTCCCAGGGTGAGTTGTTCCAGCCTTCTTTGTCACATGAGCAGCTGCATAAATTTCGCAAGATCCTTGCTAAGTTTTCCCTTTGTCTTGGGAAATAAGCTGGGTGTAACAGCAAAACCACACTTAGGTGATAAACCAGCTTGGTGTGATTGAACCTCTCCAATCTGGAGGTGAATGGCTCCGTTACTCCCAGTCCCTTCCTGCAACAGTCATGCAGATTCCTCTTGGCACGGGTGGCTTCGTGACTTCTCCTGCCACCAAATGTCCTCATATGAACTTTGTGCAATCAAGGCAGGCAAACAGGCACAAACCAATTAATGCTTTGTCTTGCTTTTAGTGCAAACCAAATTGTGTTGTGTTAGCTGGAAAGGCCTTGCTCATTAGCTCTTACTTGGTAAGAGCTTACTTATTTGGACAGCTACTCTGTCTTGTCAGATATGGAAATTGTTCTCCTCTGTGGTGGTGCATAAATCCCTCTCTGCCTTTCCTGTTGAAACGTCTGGCTCTTAAGACTGTTTACTTGAAAGGAGAGATGTAGTGCCATAAAGGAATTGACCTTTTATTCAATAACTGGCTGTACAGCTGGGATGTTCTGCAGAGCTGCAATGTCATGGCTTAGCTTTCTGCTGCTCTAGTGTTTGTTCCCAAATCATGCTTCATCCTGAAGCAGCATTTCAGACAGGGGTGAGTTTAGCCAGGAGCAAACTTCAGGCTGTTGCAGAGGGGAAATCTTTCCCCTCCTGTGCTGCTGTGTGGATTCCTCCATGGTAGGCAAGCAGAGCAAAGCTCCTGAGATATGAGGACCACAGCTGCTCCCCAGGTTCACTTGCCAGCCTGGTTTGTGGTTGCACAAGGGATGTAGAGAGCTATCAGAGTGTAAACCATCTTTGTGGCTGGGGGTGAAGCCCCTGGGCTGGGTGCTGGCAGTGCACCCACATCTGTGTGACCTCCATCCAGAGGTTGGCTGGCATACCGGCAAGGGGCTGGGGTGTGTTTATTGCCTGTTTACACAGCTCTTGCAAACAGTCTGCCCCCATTTGTTCCTAGTTTACCATCTCCTCCCTTGTAATCCTTTCAGTAAACATCTTTAACCTTTGAAAGGAAAGTCCGGGTCTGACGTAGGCACTGGAGCCTCTCCTCAGAGGAGCTGTCCTTGGGCTCCTGCCCTCACACTGGCAGCCCCCTGAGCCTCCCATGGCACCAGGTGGGCATCCAAGGCTTTACCTGTTTGGGGGATTTTAATATTGATTTCTCCAAGGCCATGGGTGCTGGGTGTATTATGCTCAGTGCTGGAACAAAGACATGGCACTGTGGTTGGGCTCCTTACAAAAGAGGAGGGGTCTGGGGGGGAAGCAGGGGCTCAAACTCTTGCCCAGCTCCTGAAGGGATTGAATTCCTGAATTGTTTAAATAATTGAGATGGATGTGTGATCCTGGTCAGCAGTTGTCAGAAGAAGGTTCACTTGTCCTCATCTCTCCATGAGCTGGTATCTGTGCCCTGTCCCCTCTCTGGTCATAATACATGCCTTAAATAACAGCCCAAACATAAAAATAGAAGTAGCTTGGGAGGCTGGTGTTAGAACTAGACCTGTGTCCTCAGCATGGATGTGTTCCAGCCAAGGCAGCAAATGCCAATGCTTCTCACTGGATTAAATGGTTCAGAGGTCTGGGAAGAGCTTGCAATGACTAATGGCCTGAGTTAGCAGCCAGCCTACCTCCACGTCTGTCCTCATGTTCATCCTCACAACAAGGGCTGTCCAGAGAGAGATGGAGAAGGTAGAACAGTGTAGCTGTGGCTGGAGAAGCTGGACCTCTTGCTGCCTCAGCTGCCTCTTGCTTTGCAGCCCTGCAGATAGAAATCCAACAGTTTACAGTTTGTCAAAGTTTTCCTGAGAAATTATCCACGTGGTGCCTGAGTGATGTGGGTACAGGGCTGATAGGGCTCTGTGGTTTAACCTTGTGTGACTTTCTTTTAGAAGATAAAGAGCAGCCTACACACTGGGTTCATGCCTTTGTTTTAGCAAATATCCATTTCCTTTCTTCAGATTTTTCCAGAGGTGAGAGAATGGGCTTGCAGAAACCTTCCAGTAAAAACTCAGAGTTGGAGCTTGTCTCTCAAATGCCTTGGAAATGCCATATTTGCCATCATACCAAACATGAAGATGGGCTTGAATTCTTTCTGCAGAAATTGCTGATACTGTTGCCTTTGGCTTTCATCCATTTAGTAGCAGAAGATGAAAGATGAAGACTGCAAAATGTTAGTGTAAAACCTGTGTGTAGAAGCAGCTGTCTGCAATGATGTGCCAGGAAGCAAGAAAGATTTTGGTGATTTTTGTTTTCTGGAGTTAAAAGACTGAAGAACAGATCTTGGCAGCACTGGCCTGGCATGACATGCCACTTCCCTTTTATTTTTCTTCAAGTCTTGTAATTGCACATTATTGCAGTGGGTGGTGAGAGCAAAGCCAGGAAGCCTCTGGTTAAATAATCAGAGAAATTAACTGTTCTGCAGAAGCTGTTTGCAGCTGGGGTGGAGTTGAGACTTGACTGCGTGTAGAAGAGCATGTGCTTAAAATGGCTCAAAATCAAAGTGGGGAGTTAAGTGTGATGCTGGAGAGATGGGGGGTGTTGGCATTTGGAGGTCTTGTTTGGTCAGTTGTCAGCACATTGGGGGCTAGGATCCTCTTGGTTGGTGATATCCTTGGACATCCTTGGTTTGCATGCTGGTTGCTGAGGGACCAGGGTTCCAGGGAAGGGAGACCACATCTTGTACCTTGGAGAGCCTGATGCTGTGCTGCAGCTCCAAAGCATTCCCATGTGAATATAACCAGTGGAGGTGTGGGGAGCAGGGTCATTGCAGGCTGGCTCTCAAATGGAATCAGGTACTCATTTATGGTTAGTTGGAAGATGCTTATCAAAGTAAAAGTACGTTATTCTTTGCAAGAGACAGCACATTAAGGTTATGTGTGGGCTTTTTAAGTCAGTTTTTTCTAGAGATCCATCACCTGATGAAGAGAAGCAAGTGCATGGAAACAGTCCAGCTGAGGATGTTATTCCTCAGGCCTATTTAACTGCTACTCTGAATAAGGAAACTGCTGCAGGCTTGGCACTCGCAGGTCTGGGGTGACACCAAATGCTGCTTTAGGACCTCTCCTTAGTGCTTGTGTGGGTAAATGAGATGAAAGCCACAATGTAGAGGTTTTGTTTGGTAGAGGTAGTTTTTCCTGTGATCAGCTCCTGAACAGGTCCCAGCTGATGGCAAGAGGATCACGCTGGGAGGCAGGGTAAGGATGGAGGAGCTGCTGTGGAAGGAGCTGGGCAAACAAACAATCCTTTCGAGCACTAAAGCTTCACCGGCCTTGAGGTTTTGTGCCCAGGCCACATGTGGGGCAGAGATGCCCAGAGCATCTCAGGAGGGCAGGTGTGCCCATTGCTGCTGACATAATTCGGTAATTGCGGCTACGCCTGGAGAGGAGCAGCCCTGGGCTTGCGTGCAAAGCCTAATTCAGCTCTGGCAGGCAAAGCGTGAGATGAGGGATTGATGTCTGTCCACCTGCCAAAAGGAGAGGCAGAAGGTGTTGTGTTTGTTTTTGTTTTGCAAAGCAGTGTCCTCTGGCCCCTGCAGCTTGGTGATGTGCAGATGGTTCTGTTCTGGTCCTCTGATGACAGCCTGTCCACCTCCATAGGGAGAGACCTAGGCAGAAGGGGAGCTGGTTAAATTAGAAGAAGCAGGAATGTGCTGGGCACCACAGGGCTTATGGATGCTCCCTCACTGGAGCTTGTTCTGCTGCATTTTATGCTGTGTTTGCTCGTATACAGGCACAGTGCTTTGCTTTAGATGGGATGGAGCAACTCTTCATCTGCAGCACAGACCCCTGCCAGGGGAGTGTTGGGGTGGCATCTGCCAAGTTGAGAACACCATCTTCTTCAAACCACTCAATGTAAAACATTGCTCAGGTTTGCCCAAAAATATTTTTGTCCTTTTGGGAGACCATGTGATTTCCAAAGGGCATGTACAAGAGCTGACTAGGGCTTCATGATGAAAGGGAGCCTTGGAAAGTGCAAATGTGGGAGGCTGATGTTCTGCTTAGAGAGGGAGAAACCTAATCATGTGCAGGTTTTATCATCTCCTTTTCCTCAGCCTTATTGCATTAGCACCAAAGACTGGTGCTTGATCACTTTTAATGTGTGTTGCTACGTGAGCCATCTATCTGCAGCATGTACAAGGCTGTGAGGAGCTCTTCTTGGAAGCTGGAACATTTGCTCCCATATCTGCTTCAGAAAAGAAAACCCAAATTATGCCATGGTCAACATTCCTGGGTGGCCCTTGTATTAATTTAATGAGGGATTGGGATTCGTGCCTGCCCATTAAGGTGTAGGGCCGAGTGTGGGAGGCAGGGCAGCTCTGCAGGAGAGGAGGATTGTCCTTGTAGAAAACCACTCTGAGCCCAGGGTGTTTTTGCCAAAAACTCGACAGCAGTTCCAGCACCAGGAGGGCTGTGATTTCTCACATCAGTTAGGCTCTCACATATCACTCCTCGAATAACAAGGTTGGAGATTTTTTTGGTTTTTTCCTTGCTCTCCAAGACTGGGAGGAAAAAAAATGCAGGAGGTGAATTTAATCCTCAGGTTGGCATCTGTGGGTGTCTGGATATTTATATGGCTCTGGCTTGGTAGTGTGTGTGCTCAGGGTTACCAGCTGTCCCAGAGGGTTATAATGAAGATTAACTCTGCAAAAGCAGTTTAAAATTTAATAATTACATAAAATACTTACGCTAGTCATTCTCATGCAAACTAAAGCAAGAGCAAGTCCACTCAGCAGGTCTCTGGTATAGCATCCTGTGATGGTGGGCAGGAGTTCAGATGGGTCCCAGGAGGGTTGGACCAAGGGGCTATTAGAGAGGTGACTTCCACATAATGTATTGGGAAAAGAGGTTTTATCTCATGATGATTTTCAAATTCCCAGGTCATAAACATGTTCATAACTGCATATGGCTGATAACAGACCTCTCTTCACTGTCTGATTTGGTTATTTTCCAGAAAACTTGTGGGAATTGATTAGAAGTCCCTTTCTGTCTTGCAAGATTTTTAGTGTTGCCTTTAAAAAAACCCAACAAACTCCAAACATATAATTTAGTGGTTTGTTGCCCAAACAGTTCTTGCTAAGGATATGAGTCACTGGGTCCTGGGAAGGTCTGATAGCAACACTGTCCTCCATGGCTGGGAAAACTGTTCTGTCACTAGCAAGTCGTCATGAGTGTGTCCTTTCCAACTGTTTGACATTAAACCCAGAGATCATCTAGTTTCTACCCCACTACTGTGGACAGGGATGCCACCCACTAGACCAGATTGCTCAGACCCTGTCCAGCCTGGCCTTGAACACTTTCAGGGATGGAGCAGTCACAGCCTTTCTGAGCTGTTCCAAGGCTTCACCACCCTCACAGGGAAGAATTTCTTCCTTATGTCCAATTAACCCTGGCCTTTTTCAGTTTAAGGCCATTCCTTCTTTCCCCCATGTACTTGTTCAAAGTCCCCCTCCAGATCTCTTGTTTTAAATACCCTTTAGGTATTGGCAGGCTGCAGTAAAGTCACCCTGGAGCCTTTTCTCTAGACTGAACAAACTGTCTTCTTATGAGAGGTGCTTCAGCTGCTTGACCATTTTTGTGGCCTTCTCTGGACGTGATTTAACATGTCCACATCCTTTTTATGAAGGGAACCCCAGAGCTGGACACAGCACACCAGCACCTCCAAGTCCTTGGCAGAGCTGCTCTCAGCCCCTTCAGCCCCTTCATCCTCCAGCCTGTGCCAATACTGGTGGTTGTCCTGTCCTACCTGGGTCAGGACAGTCTTCAAACTTCCTCATTTAGGACCTGAAGTATATTTTTAGTAGCAGGGGGAGGAACTGAGTTTCCAATAACTTCCCCTTTTTTGCAGTGGTTGGTGAAATTTTTGCATTTTGGAACAGTATTTGTGTTGCACACTTGAGATTTCTAAGTCCTGGTTTGGTTGAGCTGTGATATCATGTCAGCTGGAGTGTGGATGTGCCACATCCTGGCTCTCAGTGTGTGCTCAGACATAAAAATAGGCTGCTGTGGCTGTGTTTCACATGAGTCAGGAGGATATTTGGAGGAGGGAGGTGGGCTGAGCTCAGGAGTAAAGCTGGCTTTGCAGTGATTTGGAGCTTTTATCTGGGTGTAGGGGAGGGTTGGGCTGCATCACTGTTTTTTCTGTCTGACTAGTGTGTGCCCTTGGGCTGTGCTCTCTTATCTGTGATGCTTCATCCAGCCTGCCTGTCACAGTCAGGATTTGTCACAGCATGTGGTGCACAGATTAGTATTGCCCATCTCTGGAATACCTCTGTATGTAAGTGGTGGAAGCTCAGATTGGAACTGGGATGGTGGAGGTCAATTCCCCCAGGTGTCGTGGGTGAACTGGTGGGACCTCGTCCCTGGTGGTAAAGGGCTGGAGAATGGAGTTTCCTGAAATCCAGCCCTTCATAAAGCTGTCTCTGGAACCCTGGGCTGCTGAGCTGCTCACTCCATGGGACTGTGAATGCCACAGGTCCTGGGAGATCTCCTAAACTTTCCTTCCCAGCTGTATAAGACACCTATAAAACTTAAACTGAGGTTGTGTTAGTCCTTTTCTGTGCACTTTGTCCCTTCATTAGTGGGGTGAAAGGACACATGGCTTGGAGGGGCTCTGAGCATGAGGTTTCCCCTTAAAGGTGGCATTTTCTCGAGGAGCACTCTTGTGAAAAATGTTTTTTTTTACTTGAGCTCTGAGAATGAAAACAAATGACATTGTGAGAGGGTGGGGAGAGGAAGGAGCCTCAGCACCTCTGTGGCTGTGGTTTGCCTTTGCCGCATCTGCTGCTGGGTGTGGAGCAGCTCTTCCTCTGCTCTCAAGTCTGCTTGAAGATGTGAAAAAATAATGGCAGAGAAGAGAAATGGTGCCTTGCAGGTGCTGTGTATGAATGTTCCAGCACTGCTGGTCATGGCCCCACACCGCACTGGCTCCTTGCCCTGCTTGAGGCCAAATGATGCTGAAGAACTGGGTCTGTGTCCAACCTGCAAACAGCACAGCTTGGCAGACCAGTGAGGCTTGTCCAGAACAAGGCATTAAAGCTCAGCCACGTCCCAAGTGCGTGTTTGATGACCACCTTGGTGACGTGGAAGGACTGATGGCTCCATCTACATCAAACCATACCGCGGTGAGGCGGGGCACATCTGAGGGAGCAGGAAATGGATGGGAAAAATCTTGAACCAGATTCAAAACAACAAGTGGAAGTCACTGAATAAACTGAAATTGTGTTTATGGGGAGGATAGGACAGAGGTGAGCAGTGTCCAGAGAAGAGCAATGGAGCAGATGTGAAAGGGCTGGAGCACAAGTCCGAGGAGGGGGTGATGAGGGTGTTTAGCCTGGAGAAAAGAAGGCTCAGGGGGAACCTTGTCATTCTCGACAGGAAGCTACCTGACAGGAAACTGTAGAGAAGTGGAGACCCTGCTTCTCCAGGAAGGTCCTCCTTCCTGGAGCTGAATGGGAGGACCATTCTGGAGAGGCAGGTCTTGTGTTTGCTTGTGCCAATCCGGAGGAATTTGTCCATTTACAGACTTGTCTCCATTTGTCCCAGTTTGCCCTGGCTGTAGATGTGCCTGGTTGTGCCTGTGTTCCCATGTGTGTATGTGCTCCCTTGGGCTTCTCAGTGGCCTGTGCACAACATCTTGGCCTTGTCCTGGCTTGAAGGTGGGGTTATTACCACCTTAAAATATTAGGGCTAGGGATACGTGGTGTAGCCTAGCACAGCATTTAGAGACTTACAGTGTTAAGATAATGGCAATTGCAATGCCACCTGCTCAGGTACCTAAGACATATAGATGTCCTGGATCCTTCAGATCTCCTTGCCTGTTCTGGGCTGACCATGGAAAACACAACTTGAAAACACAACTCAGCCAGATGCAGCCATGGTGTTCCTCTTTAATTCCATTGTCTGAGGCATGAGCAAAGCTGGGTGATCAGTGGTGATGGTTCCTGACATGATGAAGAGGAGTGGAGCTGTCTCCCACTTTAGCAGCAGGAAGGTGACAACTCTCCCAGGCTGCTCCTTTGGCCTGTGATAAAAAGGGAGGACGACTCAGGCTGTGGCAAGCCCGGAGCAGCTTTAGCATAGCACCAACGTGGCAGCGACCCAGCCTCACATAGGAAGCATGAAATGTGTGGGTTAAAGCACCAACTCTGCTGAGCTTGGCTGTTTTATTTGGGATTGCTGTGGTCTGGAGGTCTTTGAACACCATCTCCATCCCTGGTGTGCAGATGGGCATGGTGGGAGAAGGTCCACGTGGTTCAGGGAGAAGGAGAAGATCCAAGAACTGTGGTGGAGCTGGGATTTTTGCTGCATACACCATGGTAGGTGCCTTCCCAACCCAACAGGATGTTCCAGCACTCTTAGTGCTCTGCAGAGTAACTTGTAGGACTTCTGGAAATATGGAAGTAGTAGGATGATAAGCTTATTATAAGCATTACCATTTTATTTTAGTGTGAGCAGTAATACTTGGCAGAGTGCAGCTGCAGCTTGTCATGTAGTGGTTTTAATCCCATTTTTTAAGAACAGAGGGAGCAATGTTTTTGTTACTGACTGGAGCCAAATCTGCACTCTTGTCTCTGTCTCTTCATATCTCTCTGGGTTTTGTTTGCACAATATTGTAGTGGATGTAGCAAACATATGGGCCTTAAATTCATTTAATAGTTGCAAGAAAATGAGTTTAAGGTTCTTAAAGTATTAAGGTAGACATTTCCAAATTCATTTTTAATGGAACATTTGTTCTCCAAAGATTATTACGCACCATTAAGTCCTCTGCTGCCTGGTGTGTTCTCGTGCCCAGGGATGTTATTGCCAAAGGATATAAACATGTTTATGGGCCCAATTTATTGAACAGTGAGATTAAATATACTAAACTTGAAAATGTCAGTAGAAGCTTGAGCGCTTTGTCATAAATCCTGAGCGAGAACATTTGGACATAAATGTCGTGCTGCCACATAAAACCGGTGCAAATCAAGTTGTGAGCAGCTGAAAACTTCTCTCACCAGTACAGCAGTTGTAAACACTGGGATTTGTCAGCATTAAATACGTACATGGGAGCAGGTAGTATATGGGTTTTTCCTTTTCTGGGCTGACTAGATGTGCCACATGGGGGTCATAAACTGGCAGATTATGTTTTAATACTTCTGTGTGTTTGATGTGCATGGGAGTGGGTGTGGGCAAAACTCCCACCCAGCCATAATTCATTGTCTCACTGCAGGGCAGCACTGGCAGGGATGCTGCTCACTTGATGTGTGTATGTATATTAAAAAATGGTCAGCATTCTCTCTCTCTCTATGTGTGTGTGTATATATATGTATATATATATATATATATCAACCTAGCAAAAAATAATTGCTGAATATGAGAGTAAAGCAGCTCTGCAAGATTTATACAGTGAGATAACAACTAAAATACTCTCTCTATATATACTTCCATATATATATATATTTCTCTTTATCTCAGTGCATAAGTCGTTATCTATATGTATCTATATATGGATAGACAGAACCACACATGCTCACCCTTCTTTGCATTGCTGTCATTACTTTGGTGCACAAGCCTTGCAGAGCTTTTTCTACCCTTGTATTCACGGGTTTTTACTTCTTTTATCCCTTGGATTCAGTGATAAAATCAAGCAGCACTGCATAAATCAGGCATTTTGCTGCTTTTATGCAAAATGCAGTTGGGTTCTCTGCTTTAAAGGACCAGACTCCAAACCTGGGTTGTCTTTTGGGCTTCTTACCAACCTGGGTATGTATATCAGAAAGCAGGAGGGTTTGGCTGCCAATGTGGTCTGAGCTGCCTGTGCTTCTGCACGGCCAGCCTGGATGCAAAGTCATGGAGCTCAGTCCCTTGAACTGAGGGCCACTGGGTGTTCATCTGAGTAATGGGAAGCATTAACAACGCCAGGATTGATTCCTGCTTGGATTGCAACGTGCACCAGTAGCTAATGAGCTGAGTCACATCTGTAACCCCAGAATAAATCCCAGTAGCAGGTTCACAGCCTTTTCCCCATAGTTAGAACCAAGCCCTGTGGTTGGCTTTCCTGGTAGGAGAAGCCCCAGGTCTCACAGCTCCATGTGAGCTGGTACAAACACGTGTCTGTAAACAGCTGGGGAGGGAGGTTCGGTGGTTGTGGTGGGAGGAGGGCAGGGATGTACCAAATGTGGTTTGCACTTTGGTGTTCCTGATTTAGAGCAGGTTTAGCACCATCTGTGGATGCTCCAGGAACTGTGGGCTCATGGCTGCGTTATCTAGTTTGGAAGTGAAAACTAAAGTCTATATATAGCAGGTTTGATAAACTTACCTTAAGTGAGAAGAGGTTTGGTCAAAAATATCTTTGTGAAGCTTTATAGCTTTTTATATACTTCTTTTTATATAAGCATATGTATGTATATATGGAAAATACCTATATTATATATAGAAATATACAGACTGTATATATGTATAATATATACACAGATATGCACAAATACATATAAAAATATATCAGGCTGAATAGATACTTTCAGCCTGATATGGATAGATGTGTGTGTAAATTGTATTGGATTTGTATGGTCAGGTTTTGGTAGCAGGGGGGGCTACAGGGGTGGGTCCTGCCAGAAGCTGCCAGAAGCTTTATCCATGTCCAAGGGAGCCAATGCCAGCCAGCTCCAGGATGGACCCACCACTGTCCAAGGAGAGCCCATCAGGAATGGTGGGAGCACCTCTGGGACAACAGATTTAAAAGGGGGAGGGTCAAAAAAAAAGCTAGTAACTTCAGCCAGTAGAGAGAGGAGTGAGAATATGTGAGAGCAACAGCTCTGCAGACACCAGGGTCAGTGAAGAAGGAGGGGGAGAGAGGAGGCCACACTGGAGCAGGTTTGCTGGCAGGACCTGTTGAGGAGACCCATGCTGGAGCAAGGGAGGAGTGTGAGGATTCATCCCCCTGGAGAGAAAGGAGCAGCAGAGACAACATGTGATGGACTGACCACAGATCCCATTCTCTGTCCCCCTGCACTGCTGAGGGGAGGAGAAAGAATTCAGGAATTAAGTTAAACCTGGGAAAAAAGGCAGAGGTGGCTGAGAAGTGATTTAGTTTTTATTTCACATTACCCTATTCTGCTTTGATTAGCAAAAAGTCAAACTAATTTCCCCTAGTTCAGTCTGGTTTGCCAGTGACAGTCACTGGTGAGGGATTTCTCCCTTCCTGTATCTCAACCCACGAGCCTTTTGTCATGTCTTCTTGTATTTTCTGAGGAGGGCAGGTATAGAACAGCTTTGGTGGGCACCTGGTGTCCAGGCCGTATACATATATGTACACACATCTTTATAAAGTATCTATGTAATACATAGAGAGATACAAAACTGTGTACCGTGTATCTGTGTGTGTATATACACATGCACATGTATGAAAAAGGATACCTATATCAGTCTGTATAGTTTCTAGATTTTTTGTGTATGTATATATTTGGCTATATTCAGAGCTGTGAACTGAAGGTGCAGTTGGGAGGTTTGATCTAAACTGCATTAGAAAGTATTAAGTTTTAGGTCACCTGGAAAAACCCCAGCTATGATATTCTTCTGTAAGCAGCTATTTTTGCTGTTGTGCCTGCAGAGGGAAAGAGAAGTGCTCCCTGTAGCCAGGGGGGCTCACTGGCTTGGGAAGAAACCTGAGGTGTGGTTATCTCTGGAAAAAGTGAGTTTCTCTTTGCAGCTCACAGTTGCTGACCCTTCATGTTGCTGTTTGAAACAAGGTGTTGCTCAGCTTGATAAAACAGGGTTAATTAGTTATTTTGGAGGAGAGATGGCTTTATTTGAATCTTCAACTTCTGACCTGTAGTAGACTCAAGGATAAGTGTGCTGTTTGCATTGCTCCCTGGCCTACATGGTGAAAACCTTCACTGTCTTGAGCTGGGATGTCTCAAGTGCTTTTCTGGGGGAAACTCTGCCTTTTTTCTCTCTAGTTTCCTACCAGATCTTCCATTCACCCAATGCTCCCCTGGCACAGCGTCTCCCACCCCATGACTGAGTCATCCCATCTGTCTGCACTGGAAATGGCTCTGAATGCAGTCCTAGCTGCTGTATGTGCTTGTTATGGAAATACTCATCTTTATAGAGGTGCTTTGGTGACTCACCTCTTAATCCAGCTCTCTCTCAAGGCAGTGGCTGCAGTGCAGGCTTGTGGGTGAGCGCGTGCTCTTCTGCCCTGTTCCTGCAGCCGTGTGGTGGCTGAGTACCCAGGGTCTTCCTGTGCTGAAGAGTGCAGGAGATTTTACAGTTAAATTGCTGATTTTAGAGTGTGTTGGATTAACTGATGGGTCTGTCACCCCTTACATGCATAGCAGTTGTTGAGCGTGTTATGGGTGCTGCTTCTCTGAAGCCTGAACTCATAAAGGGTGTTAAAACAATAATAATAATAATTACAACAAAATCTTAAAGGCATACCCAGGAAAAGCAAAGCGTGGCCATTTGAGGATGAGAGAATTGTCTGCAGACCCCCCATGCCTCACCTGTGGCTTCTCTGCCTCGCAGGCATCGACATCCTCAAGCTGGTGGCGGCGCAGGTGGGGAGCCAGTGGAAGGACATCTACCAGTTCCTGTGCAACGCCAGCGAGCGGGAGGTGGCGGCTTTCTCCAACGGCTACGCGGCCGACCACGAGCGCGCCTACGCCGCCCTGCAGCACTGGACCATCCGCGGGCCCGAGGCCAGCCTGGCCCAGCTCATCAGCGCGCTCCGCCAGCACCGCCGCAACGACGTGGTGGAGAAGATCCGCGGCCTCATGGAGGACACCACGCCGGTAACGCCGGGCTGGGCTTTGCTGCCCATCTCACCTCGTGGGATGTGGCGGCTGTGGCCTCGAGCTTAGCTCGTGGCCAAGAAGCTCCCTCTCTTCATGGAGCTCCTTGTTGAAGCTGTGCCTTGCTTTTGAGCAAGGCTTTGCCAAATTTGCTCAAATCCCAGTCAGAGTTTTGATGGGCTCTAGAGTCCCATGCGTTTTGCATATGTCTTTGAAGGTCATTAGGAGGATCTGGTACCTGAGCCCTTGTGCCAGGAACATGGAGGAAAAAGCATTCCCCTTTAAATTTGATCTCAAATGCTGTGGATTTGTGAGAAGGGCCAAATACCCTTGAGCACTAAGTATTAATTACTTCCTCCAAAATGGTGACTGGTGGTATGGAGGAGGCCATGCAGTCCTCCAGAGTCATTGCTTTTCTTTGGCAGCTCTGGCCTTAAACTGTCCCATATTTTGGGAGAATAAATAAATTGCTGCAGAAAATTCTGCAGTAGGTTCTCAGCTGGGTGTAAGTCATCAGGAGGTGCTTCAGTCACCTTTGCAGTTTTGTTTTGGCCACTGCTGCCTTACTTCTTCATTTTTTTTTGGCTCTGATAACTTAGTGGTCTGCTAGAAGTGTTTGCAAAGGTGATTGTAAAGTGGGGCTTTTTCTGAATATGGAAGCCAGTGGGACAATATGTAAATGGTGATGGGGGGTGGTTGAGGCATGGCTCTTCTCCCTAAACTGGATGGTGAAACATTTCCCATTGCCTTAGCACTGACCCAGACCCAAAGGGGAGCAGGTGGGTGCTTGCAGACCTCTCTGGGCTCTTGGTGGGGACCTGGCAAGGTGGACCTTCACTCATGGTGGAGCTTCTGAAGCAGAGCATTTGTCAGGGCAGGGGATTCCCAAATCCTGCTTTGATTATCACAAACTTTCCCCTATATGAGGTACTGTGATCCCTTCACTGTGTTGCATATCTTATTTTGTTTGATCCCTTCACTGTGTCACATAAATAATTTTGTTTAGTGTATAAAACACCTTGTTCCCTTGTGACTATTGTGTGAAATGAGAAGTTGAGATATGTTGGCAGGAGCCCTGGTCTTGTGTTTCAGAGAGACCCTGAGTGTGCTGAACATCCTGCCCAAATCTTGGATATGTTGGCTTTGCCAGCTGCCTGATCTCTCCTGCTCCTGCTCAGTTGCTGTTTTTTTTCATTTCAGTTCATGGTAACTAAGCAGCATGTGTCCTTCTCATTGGTGGAAAAAATAAAATTAAAAACCCAAGACAAAGCTATGTTTAGGAAGAGAAGAGAGGCAGAGAAAATTGCCATTTTGCACCTATGAATTAAAGTTTCCAGCATGTGCAGTGTCCCAGAAGGACATGTTGTCCCCTTGCTCTCTAGGAGCAGGTAATAACCTGTGTCCTTGTAGTTACTTTGACTTTGAATACTGTGACAAAGCTCTGGGCAAGGACCTTGGATAAAACACGGGGCTTGCTCCTCAGCACAACATGTAATTAACAGACTTGGGCTGGGTACTGCTGATTGCCCCTGGCTCTTCTGGCCAATACCATCAGGTTGTGCTTATCAAACAGTACAGAATGCAGGTGGTGGCTCCAGGAGCAGGGTGTATGGGGTGACCTCTCAGGATGGAGGATTCCCAATGGTGGAGTAACCACAAGCTGTGCCCATAACTCAGAAAATACAGCAAGCAGATATTCCAGAGAATGAGCAAACCCAAATCTCAAGGATAACTATTCAAAGTCTGCTGGACTTCCCAAACAGCTTTCCTCTTTGTGTCTTTTGTTTTTAAAATGGTGTGTTGTCTTTTCCAGTGTCCAGCACACCTGGACCCTGGGATGGTTCCCCATCAGTCTCACTTGTTTTTCTATAAATGAGTAAAATTGTGTTGGCGATCTTTTGAGCAGGTGGCTTGAGTCCACATGAGAAATTTGGCTTATTTCAGCAAAGGAGTTGTTTTTTAACAAATTCGCCCAAGTTGTCACATCATCTTTCCCTATTCATCTGATTGGGCTTTTTCAGATGAGCATCCTTCATGATGAACCTTAGGAGCTGGCCATTGCCCTGCCCTGGAGATCCTGGAGCTGTGTGTTGGATGTCACAGCCTGGCAGCACCCCGGGGCACGGATCCAGCATGGCAGCACATTGTGTTTCTTTCTGAGAGGTGCTGCCTGCTGGAACCTGTCTGCCTTTTCTCCCTGAGCTGGCTCCTGTGCTGTCGATGTGGGTGGTGATACAACAGCCCTGCAGGGAATGTGGGAAGCAGTTTGTGCATGGGCGACCAAATCCCTGCAGAATTGTGCTGGTGGCTCATCATCATCACAGAAGTCCAGGAAGCCAAGAGCTTGATGCCAGGAGCAGGCGTGGAGGTCGATCTTTGGGGTTTTTTAAATGTGCTGGTAGGAAAGCCTTTAATTAGAGCTAATTGAGGTTTGACTCTGGTAATTTGTCTATCCAAACACAGATAAATTGAGGCAATTTTTCTCTGTACCAGAGTGGTTTGATCCAGAGGAACAAGTCGCCCTATTGGTGGCAAGAGAGGGTGCTGTGCTCTGCAGCCCTGCAGAAGGAATCTTACAAAAAAAAAAAAAACAAACCCAACCCCAAAAACAGAAAAAAAATAAAAAAGTTTTTGATGCTGTGGGGGAGTGAGGAGTCTCATAAGCAATGCAAATGCATGCATCCTCCCTGTGGCTAAGTCGTCCAAAGAGGTTATAGATGTCCCATCCCTGTAAATGTTCAAGGCCGAGTTGGACAGGGCTTGAAACAACCTGGTCTAGAGGAAGGTGTCCCTCCCTGCCCCTGGCAGGGTGTTGGAACACGATGAGCTTTAAGATCCCTTCCAGCCCAAACCATTTTGTGAGTCCAAGTAACAGCACAATGCCCTTAGGGTCACCTGAGCCAGCAGCCAATGCATATGTGAGCTCTGGACGGATGGATGCATGGATGGCTGTGCTATCTGGGATGCCTTTGGCTCTGCCCAGCATCCCTGGCTGCAAAACAGAGTTTCCCCATCTCTCTGCATGACCCCTGTGTCTTAAGAAAGCACTGACACCCCCAAGTCATGGGTAAAAATTGTTACTGAATGCTGTAGTTCTCAGATGGCAAATCAGTACCCTAAAAATGCATTTCATCCCACCCACTATTGCATCCTTCTCTTAAATCCTTTATCTGGTGTCTGCCTTGAACTTGTAAAACCTATGGAGGCAAAGCTGCTCTCCTGTAGCTCCCTGTTCCCTCGGCAGCCTTTTGTGCTTCAAAATCCAAATATTTACAACCCCTGATCGGAATAGGAGAATTAATGGGAGTCTCTGGAGTGTTACAGCATGAGGCAGGAATATTTTCCTTCAGGCGAGGAACAGCTTCACTGCAGACTTGCCTGCTTTTTCAGCTGTGGGAGATTATGCTGGTTTTGCATGGCACTGGATGAATTTAGGTTAAACCGAGATTAGCCCTCTGAATCATTTTACTCGGATTTTTTTGCAGCTGAGCCAGAAAATACAGTGAGTGCAGAAGCTGTGGGAAGGTTTTTAGGGGTGCATTTAACTTACAGGGCTCCTGTTAAAGCCTGGCCCTGGCCATGAATGTTTGTTGGATTCAAGGTTTGCAAAATCTTTCCCCTTGCAGGCTGGTTTGGCTGGCAGTGGCAAGCCTGGGCACTGCTTAGCAAGCACAGGCACATCCCAAATTAGTGGTGCTGACAACAAAAATAAGAAAAAGAGTGGGGGGGAAGAAGGGAGGGGTTTCTCCCTGCCAACCCAGCAAACTGCAGTTCTCCATTTTTGGGGTTAAAATCAGAAAAACTGATTTTTACCAGTATCCACTGGGTAATGAGATTTTTTTTTTTTTTGGTGTGGTGCTTAACAGCATTTTACAGCTACCAAGGGGCTCTGTGCTCACCTGGGCTGGCCTGGGGTGGAGCTGGCACAGCCAGGCCGTATTGGCTCCCCTATGTGTCCTGCTGTGAGCAGTGCTTTAAGCTCTTATCGTTTTATTTATGGCTCTGCTGGCCTTGGCTGGAATATTTCAGGGGTTGGATGGAAGGGAAGCAAACAGCCTCGCTCAGGGCGTTCAGCATCACAGCCTCAGCTAAGCTGAAGAACAAACCCAAACCACGAATAAGGGAGATATTGAAAGTGGAGAGGGGAAGGGTGCAGCCCCAAGACTAGCAAGGTTTAGTTTTGTGGCTAATTTCATGCTGGGTGTAATCCCATGAGTCAGCAGATGTGTCAAGGCTGGGACTGCTGTGAGGTTAAGCAGTGGGGTTTTGGGGTATTTCAGAGGAGAAGAGGATGTGAAAGCAAACCCCATGTCAAGGCACGTGGCTGCAGCAGTGCCTTGTGGCTCCCTTTCTTGCTCTTTCACAAGTCAAAACCCTGAGGGGGCTAGTCAAGAGCCTGGAGCAGCAGTTCCTCAAACTCTGCCCCTGTCAGCTCCCACCCATCCCCTTCACTTCCTCTTCTTCAATGCAGGACTGGGCTGGGCTCAGTAATTAGGAATTGAGTTTGTGCTATGTTCACGTGTCAGCAGTGGAGTGAGAGTAAAGCTGTTGGATGGATTTCCCAGCCAGAGGGGCCTGTGGTCTGAGGGCTGGGAAGTGCCCAGGCAGCCAGGAGAAGAACCAAATTGCCTTTTAGACTTGCATCAGGTTTTATTTGAGGCACAGAGCTGTAAGGTGAAGTGGCCAGAGCCCTGGGGAAGGCGTAGGGCTGGCTGGGTTTTGCTGGAGTGGGCATCACTCCAGGTTTGCTCTAAGCCATGACTTGATTTTCAGCAAACCGAGGTTGGGTTTGAACTATGCTGGAGAATGTGCAATAAACAAAATGTAATAATTCATAAAGTAATGCAAAGAGAAAAAACATAAACAAAAATTTAAACTTCATATATGCGGTGATACTGAGATTTCACTGTTGTGGTGGCCACATCTCCTGGGGTCTTTGTGTTTGCAGTGTAATGGGTTTGGCAGCATAAAAGGAAACTAGAAGATGGTTTCTTCTGCTAGCCAAATTCAGTATCGACTAACTCAGCCTGTACTTTGGTTTGGAACCTCTTCATCGGGGTTTCATCACCTCTTCATTATGGTTCAAGTTGAAAAAGTGAGTGGGCAAATCCACAGAAAGGAGAAGCCACCAGAGGCTCTCCTGGAAACATCATCTGCTTGAGAAGCACTTGGCCCACAGATAGCCAGGGCAGGGCTGATGGGGAAGAGCTGTTTCCTCTGTGGGTGGCTGCAGTTTTGGTTGTGGCATCTAAACCCTCCCCATCCTGAGTTGGGTGAGGCTTGACTTGAGCAGCTCTTCCCCAGGGCTGCCTTGTGTTGAGGGAAGAGGCTCCACCACAGAGATGGGTTGGGCATTCTCCTGAAACCACACGGGTGAGGTGAAGGGCTCAGAGAGGAAATTTGGGTTTTCCCACCCCAGCACCCTCATGGTCTTCCCATGCTGGCAGGGGACATGCCTCCTGCTGTACCATCACTGCCCTTCCCTGACACCTCTGAGACCTCACGGCCCTGCCCCAGGGTGCATCCCCTAACACCCTGTGCACCATGAAGCTGCTGATCCACAGGGATCCTCCCTACCCCCGTGGTGTCCACAGCAGGAGCACCCCTCTGCCTGCAGCATCACCTGTGCCAGGCTGCTGCCGTGCCCACCCTGCTCCATGTGCCGGGGTTTTTCCTGCCACATTCCCTACGGAGGCACAACAGACCTGGGAATAAGGGCTGGTGTCAGTCGGGTGTCATCTTCTGGCAGGGAATCTGGGAAGTGGCTGCCTCGGTGCTAAATTTATCTCCCCCACATCCCAGAGGGTGCCCAGCCACCCTCGGCAGCAGCCAGCCTGCCACCCGCTTTTGTTCCCGTGTTCCACTTGCTTGGAGGAATTGCTGGGAAGCATCGCTTGAGGGAAGGGTAGTTTTTAGTGCCCGCTGCTGCTCCTTCCTAATATTAGCACAGCAGCTGCAGTTTCTGTTTGTCTGAGCTAAGCGTTTATTGCAGTACTGTAAAACGGAGGCAGCAAATGGGACCAACCCATTCAAACAGAGCTGGTGAGAGCAGCTGTGAAAGAAACCAAAGCCAAGCCTATGTCTTCTCCTGCCCCTATCCCCTTCTGTCCCCTTTTCTTCCTTTTAGTAAGGGCCTTCAGACACCCCGAGCTGCTTAGAGCACCCTCTGAGATGCATTTGGATGCTGGTGCTTGAACTGCAGTCTGAAGGGCTGCAAGTACACAAGGAGCTTTTAGGATTTTTTATTAATATTTTTTGGCATTGAAAAGCTCTTGGTGCAGTGCTCAAAAAAAGAAAAAAACTAAAATATGCCTGGCAGAGCACCTCTGATGGGTTGTAGGAGGCTGCTGATGTGACAAAGCAACTGCAGTGCCTTTGGTTTCAATGCTGGACCATGCATCTAACAACGTCCCACGTGTCTCTTTTTGCAGGTGCAGATGCAGCCCCAGTGGCAAGCGCAGGAACCCAGCAACGAGGACATAAAGGTGAGAAATCCCATGGCTCTGGAAAGGCAAAAGGGTTGCAAGAAGGTTTTTTGAGGGGATTTTTCCCGGCCAGAGCTTGGTTTCACTCAATCACCGCGGTTCATAAAAATAGGAATGGCCAAGATGGTTTCAAGGCAGTGAGTCACAGGCTATGAATAGTGTGTTTTTACACCTATTCCACAGGCTTCACCTCGCAGCAACCTTTTGCATTCCCTGGTCTTTCAAAGCCCTCATTCCCAGTTGCTTTCTTCCTGTGGTTTAAACATTAACACACATCCAAGCATCCTGTTTGCTTTGCCTCAAGCTTGCAACCGTTCAGCTATTTGGAAAGCTTTGGGCTCCCTGGATGGCTACAGTCAAATAACCTTGGGTGATTTTGTCTTTCCTAGCGTGTTTTAGCAGCTGTTTAATTAAACTCCAAATGAGTTGGTTTTGGGAAGACAGAACGGTTGCAGCTGTCTGCTCCCTGCCCTCCCTTGGCCAATTGTTGTTCAGTCTTCAGGCTCCTTTTTGGGAATTGGTAGGTGGGTTTGTGGTTGGATATTAGGTAGATGAGCTGCACAAGGGAAAACTAGCCCCTAAAGTCTGTTATTTTTAAAGGGGATATCAGAGCACATTACAATTTGGAAAGTGGCCAGATGCTGTCCTGGTCCTTCCCTTTATATTCCCCCTTAATGGCCATAGCTGATTCTCCATGATGAGCTGTACTGGAAAGGGAGTTTCAGAGGAGAAAGCAGATTCTTTTAATTAAAAATTAAAGCAGACTTTTATTTTTAACATGCTTATTGCGTAATGCACTGAGCTAGAACAAATCCTCCCCTGTTTATTTTCAATGAGGGGAGAAAAAAAACCCTTTTATTCTACCAGGAACAGGCTTCAATGTTAATTTAATGTGAACTAATGGGCGTCCCAGCAGACATGTGATTTGTGGGTGGCAAATTCCTCGACACGGATGAGGAATGTTCGGGCACATCCATGCCGGCGTGGAGGTGGCTCAGCAGCACCCTTTCCCACAGCCTTTAATCCCAATTTTGCATTTTATCCCTGGGTTGTAGACAAAAGCCTGTTAGCAGCAATAGCCTGATCTTCCCTCTGTAGGAGGAAACAGGGTTGTGCAATGCTGTTGGGAGAGGGAATTGAATGGGGACAGGGCTTGCAATTCTTTTCCCTGGCAGGTCAAGCAGGGATGCATTGGGGGGAAATGTTAAATATTGGATAGTCCTTAAAATAACCTGTTTAGAGGGACCTGGTGAGCTGCAGAAGTGCCCAAGCTGCCAGCCAGGGATGTGAGGATGCTGGCCCAGGCATCTCATCCCTGCAGGGACTGGGAACTAGAAATGCTCTGCTTGAGATTTGCACCCTGAGGGGATGTTGAGAGGCAGAGGAGGGTAGATAATGTTGGCTGCTGTCTTGGAGGTAGGAAGGCGTTCCAAGAAGAAACATGCTGAGTACAGTCAAATTAGGAAGCAGGTTCACACCAGCACCCAAATTCATAGAATCATAAAATTGTTAAGGTTGGAAATAACATTTAAGATCATAGAGTCCAATCCTTAACCCAACACTGTCAAGTCCACCACTAAACCATGTCCCCAGCTGCCACATCAACACATTTTTTTACTGCCTCCAGGGATGGTGATTTCACCACTTCCCTGGACAGCCTGTTATAATTCCTGACCATTCTACTAGTGAATAAATTTTTCCTAATACCCAATCTAAATCTCTCCTGGCACAACTTGAGGCCATTTCATCTTTTCCTGTCACTTGTCACCTGTCACTTGTCAAATGGTGCTGCTTTCCAGTGCAGTGCTTCCCAACAGTGCTTGCTGCCTCCTGATGTCTTCAGAACTGTGGAACTGAACCTTTGCCCTTGGCTCACATCAGGACAGGAAAAAGCAAAGGCACTTGGGTGACACTGTGGTCAGTGTCAGCTCCTGCCTGTCCTTCCTTCCTCTGAACTTGGAGTCTGGTGGGATGGACTTTTCCAGCAGGTTTTAATGGGATGTTCATGAGAGCAAGGGTGAGATGAGGCAAACAAATCATTAATTTGATGTGGAGCTGATCAGTAGAGCTGGTCAGAGCCATGTACTGCACTGGAGATCACTGAAGGGTCTCACAACCTTGGTACTGGTTGGAGCTGTGGAGCCAGGCTGTGCTTTGCTTTTAGCAAACAACAAGCGTGGAGCAGGTTCTGGGCATCATCACCTCTTGCCCCCAAGAGCTGTGCTTTAAGTTTTAATAACCTGAGTGAGAAGGAAAACCCAGCTAAAATGCTGTGCTGAGGTTGCACGTGCCATCCTGGTGCAGTGGTTGCTCCTACCAGGTGTCCCAAGAGTGTGGGTTGTGTTACTGCTCCTGCCTGGTGTACCAAACGCCAGTGCTGATGTCCACCCCGGGTCATCTCCTGTGCCTGTTGTGGGCCAGCAGAACAGGTCAGCCCTTGCTGAGGGTGGGCTGGGGTGTTTTGAAATCCAGGGTGCAGGTGGGTTCAGGTGTTACCTGTTGCATAGTGGCCCCCCAGTTAATTTTCCCTCTGTTTCCTCCCCCGCAGCTGGAAGGTGACAAGCTGGCGCTGCCGGTGAGCCCCAGCCCGGTGAGCCCCGCGCCCACGCCCAGCCCCAAGCCCACCGAGGCCGCCATGCTCACCGTGGAGCCTTCTCCTTCCGAGAAGAAATGCTTCTTTGTGGACGAAGCCGAGCCTCTCCTGCGCTGCGACTCCACCTCCAGCGGCTCCTCCGCGCTCAGCCGGACAGGCTCTTTTATTACCAAAGGTACCAGAACCAGCCCAGCGCAGAGTGGGAGGACAGAAGGGACACCATGGCATGTCCCATGGGGTCAGCACACGTGGTAGAGCTGCCCAATGCACAATATCATTAAAGTAAATAACTGGGAAAACTGGCTCTCAAGGATATGCTTATCACATCCTCATTCCCAACCAGAATATCCTGTTAGCGAAGATGATAAAGATTTGAGACAGAAAAACATCTTTAAAGGCTTTTAACTCTTTGAAGTTCTGCCAGGGAAGTTGTAGCATCTCTGGGTGTTTGGGGAGGTGTTTCTCTTGACTTTTGGCTCTTGTCTTGGCCTGTGCATTTCTGCACAAGATGAAACTAGAGAATGTAATTTCCAGACTGATTTTTGTTTCGGGTTTTTAAAATTTTTTTCTCACTCTTGATCCTCTTTGCTGCAGATATGAAGTACCATTAGTAATCCTCCTTTGTTTTAGGGGCTTTAAGTTACCGCATTTAACTTGCTGCATTTAATTATCTTTTAACTTCAGATGAAGGTGAAACACTGAGCTCAGTCAGTCTACCAAATTTATACTTGAGTGTGAAAATAAAGCTGACCCAATGAAAACAACTTAAAAGCAGAATTCATCTTTTTTGGCTCGCCTCCTGCCCTCACTTTTCCAAACTGGCCATTCAGCATTTACAAATGCTGTGTTTGCTCTTGCAGGATCCTGGCTGGTGCCTTGGCAGCCTTCTCCATCTTCTCTCTCCTCATCACTTGTCACCCTCCACCCTTTCCCTCAGTTCTTGTGGCATGTCCCTCTCCAGAGGTGGCACCAGGGAATGGACTGAGAACAAGCCCTGGTTAGCCGAGGTTTCTTGAGGAGTTTCTTGACAAATCCTCTTTTCTCCTACAGAAAAGAAGGACACCGTCCTGCGCCAGGTGCGCTTGGACCCGTGCGACCTGCAGCCCATATTTGACGACATGCTGCACATCCTCAACCCCGAGGAGCTCCACGTGATCGAGGAGATCCCGCAGGCCGAAGACAAGCTGGACAGGCTATTTGAGATCGCTGGAGTCAAGAGCCAGGAAGCCAGCCAGACCCTCCTGGACTCTGTCTATAGCCACCTTCCCGATTTACTGTAGGCACTGGGTCACCGCACGCTCTCCGAATATCTGCTAGAGCTAGCTTGGCACTTGTTAAGATGACCAACAATGCGCAGGCGGGATTTGTTGTAGAATATACGGCCAGTATTTTCGTTGAGGTGTCCTTGGTTTTTGGAGGGGGTGCAGTTTGCCAGCGTTGCACCCCCCCACCGTAACTCTATTGCTCAGTCCAAGTCTTTGCACCCTCTGCCCCCTCCCCGAGCCTCTCTTCTCTCTGTTCTCATTCCAATCAGATCAGCCGATGCACTTTAAAAAAAAAAGAAAACAAACAAAAAAATCCAAACCCGCAGTTAATGAACTAAAAGACCACACATCTGGTGTAATCTAACACATCAAATTGGGGATTGCTCTGTAACCCCCTTCTGCTGTCAAAGCTGTCGCTCAGAGTGACCATCTCCCACCACCTCCCTTTGCCTCGGGGCAGTAAATGGCAAAATCACGCAAAAATCCCACCCCAGTTGTTGCTGGTTACTGTCTCTTAACGCAGCTAAGCTTCCCACCCGAGCTGACTTCTTTTTTTTTAATGTACTCTTGTTTGGCTCATATCCATTGCTGAGATTTTACTAGCACGGTTATTTATTGTATGGTTTTCACCTGGACAACGCATCGTGCTCCTAATACGCTACAGCAGAAGCGCTTAAACCACAAGGAAAAAGGTCAAGCCCCACCAACCCTGGAGGCAGTGGAAAGGTCCTTTACCTCCAGTTGAATGTAAGGAGTTATTCTGCCTTGCCACGTGTGGGAATGGTGGGGCCTCGAAGGGAGCCGGTGCTGGATGTGGGGAGGCGAAGGCCGCTGGTGGTGCCGCTCTCCTCGTGCTGTAAGACTTAAACCAAGCTATGCTTTTACACTCGTGTCTCTTGTTTTTTATACAGACGTGGCCGATAAGTTCTCTGAAGACCTTATGTGGTCTCAATAGTCTCTTCAAATCACACTTCACTTTTTATTCAAAGAGGTCAGGTCGGGGGTGGGGGGGGTGGGGGACAAAAAGCTGCATCATAAGAAGTCTGTCTGATTATATTTGCAATTATTATGCTCCCATAACGAACAGTCTGTACTACGCTCAATTTGAAAAAATAATGGTATGAGGGTGGCATGAGCTGCCCCGTGGGAAGGGGTGGGAGGGGGGGAAGAGGGGAATGAATTGAAAAATTGCCTTCCGGTGTACTAATTTATTAATAAACTAGGTGTTTGTTACTTGACATGATTCTGCGTTAACCTCCTTAACAGCTGCCCCTGCTCGGGGACACCTGGGTTGGGGCAGGGGTGTGCTTGGGGTGTCCATGGTGATGAGGGGGATTTTGGAGTTTGGGGGGTGTGAGGAGGTAGGTTTGAAGCCAAAACATGATTGCTTTCTGTTGGTGGCACTGCCTTGAGTCCCCACGGTCACTGCTGGAGCTCCCTGCAGGGCCTCACCCTGTGCTGGGGTGGGGGACCTGTGCTAATCCCCATAGCAGTGACAGATCAGATGGCTGACAGGGCTTCCAGGCTTGGTTTTTGCAAGCTCTCAAAAGCTTTGCGGGCATTTTGGGAAGGCTGAAGTATTAATTTTCCAGGAAGCAGCTGCTGTGCTGAGTCACTCCTGAGCCAAGGTCTTACAGTCACAGCGTTTCTGTCACTGCTACATTACCCATGTCCTTAAAGTCTACACTTCCAAATAACTCATCCCTTGTTATTCTATCTACGAATTGAATCCTTAATGGGACAAATGTTTCTGGTTTATAAGACTGTCATTTTGTTTACTTGGTTCCAGAGTGATTTCTGTTACCCAGGGTGCTATGTTTTCCTTCTGGCTGGCACTGGAAATTGCTGGTGCAGAACTATACATAGGTACATGATTAAAACTTTTCAACACATGCACAGATGAAATACAGTGAAAAATAGCAAGAGCCTTTATTGGGAGCTCTGGGGTGGAGTTTTCCCTCAGTGGCAATGAAACATTTAGCTCTTGGTGCATGCAGTTCTGAGGGGGAACCCAGTATCAGCCTATTGGCAAGAGGTGTTGGGACCAGTGGTGATTGATCCACCTGGGCAAGAATTGGAAAGGGGAGGGAAGGTATGCAATTCTGGGCTCAATCAATAGTTGGCTTTAAATTATCCTTAGCAGCTTTTTGGAGCAAGTCCAGCTGGGAAGTTAAAAATTGTCCTTTTCTGGTGGTCCAGGTTCTCCCATGTAAACACATGGGTTATAAGCACTACAGCCATCATGACACCCTCCCAGGGAACCACCAACCCCACCCTGCAGCTGCACTTCCTGTCCTGGCAGCCACTCACATTTTCTGATGGGCTTTGAAGGAAAAGCAAAAAGAAAAACAGTCCTGGGAAGAGGATTTAGCCAGCTGAAGAGACACCACAAAGCAAGCATGTTGTGGAGGTGCCTTGGCCTGGAGCTGCTGAGGGAGCACAAGGAAGCTGCTTGGTCCCTGGGTTGTTGGGATGTATTCAGTTAATCTTGATTGCAGGTTGTGGAACAGGCCAAGGCTTGGGCAACCCTTGGCTCTGTGCTGTGCACACTTCCAGCATGGTTCCTTTCTTTGATTGCACCTGGATATTGACCTTTTCCGTGGCTCTGTCATTTCAGATTTCCAACTTTCTTGTATGCACGTGTGTACAATATATTGATTTATTATATATTTATACATTATATATTTAGATATACTACATAAATATTTTAATATATTGTGCTATTTCTATATTTACATATTTTCCTATATTATTGCGATGTATTTTTATAGGTGTATAGTATATAAATATCTTCTGTCTCTGGGGGTGTGTAGGGAAAAATATCTGAGAGCAGCTGAGCCCCACGTACAGGCAGGGTATTTCCTGGCAGCGTGGGTGGTGTGAGGAGCCACAAGCCCCGTGCCCCCACCCTTCCTATGAGCCAACTCTCTTAAGCCTTAAGAAAATAAACCAGGCAGGTGGGATCAATGGGTTCGTGACCTGGAGGCGTAACTCCACGGGAGCAGAGATTGTCCTTGTTCTCATCTTTGTCTTATTCAAGGCATCGTGGGCAATGCACAAGCTGTGATGTGCAGCTCGAATGGGTGAAATCTTCGGCTAAAAAGATAAAGGTGTGAATATAAAGATCTTTATAAATATATGCAATATGCATAAAAGTGCATTTTATACAAAATGTGCATTGAAAATGTACTTGACAGTATTGTAGGTGAGATGAGAGGTGGGGTTGGCCCCTTGCCTGGCCTTGCTCAATCAGGGTGTTTGAGGGATGGGATTTGGGTGCTGGGGTGGCAGTCCTGGGTGATAGAGCCTGTGAAATCAGAGGGCACAAGGAAGCATGATGAGGGCACAGCCTCCTCTGCCTGCTGTGGGCATCTTACTGCAGAGCAGAGACCAAAATTCCTGGTGTGGGTTGCACAAAACATTTGCTACCCCAGCCCTGCTTTGCTGGGGCAGGGATGTGAGGTGTGGACATCACATTTACCCTTAGTGTTTGCTGGGACAAAGCCCTCCAGAGACGCCTCCAGCATGGCCTGGCATCCTCAGGATGGGCTGGCTCTGCTGATTAGGGCTTTTTAATTCCTCCAGTGCAAATGAACATTTGATTGTATTTTTTAATTCTCTTTTCTTTCTTTTTTTCCCCCTATAAATTGCAGGTGCTCTCTGCAGAAGAACAAGACCTCTTGTGCACTTTCCTCCTACCTTAGCCAAATTGGAGTTTATCCTAATGGGGAATTAATTGCAACCCTCTGGGTGTGGCTGCTTACATCCCGGTTGGAAAAGCACCCCGGGGTTTTCTGGGAGGTCATTCACCCCTCTGGCTCCTTGTGCTTCAGCCAATTCTCTGTGGATTGCAGCACTGTCTGTGTAGGAGGGATGATCTGTGCAGTCTTTGTGTGAACAACTTGTGGGGAGATCAGTGGTGATGCTGAGGATGTCCTGCGGGCTCAGTGTGGGATGTGAGGGTATTGGGGATATTTGGGGGTCTGTGCCCATCACTGGGGCCTCAGGGCTGAGCTGTGCAGTGTGTGGGAGGGAGGCAGGTTGGTACAGGCACAGCTCACCCCAAAATCCTCCCCTGGCATTGCTTGGCCACAAGCTTTACACCATGAAAGGTTTGCAGCTGGTTTTTTTTTTTCTCCTCTTGGACTTTGCTCCTGTGAATGCCTCGAGGGGGAAGTTTCCAGGGCAACTGTAAGGAAATGGGAAGATGGAGGAGAAAGAAGAACTATCATTTGTGTACTCATTAAGTACCTGCCTGATGGCAACCCCTGAGGTGTTTATCACACCATTTAAGATGCAGCTGCTGCTTCTCTGTGTGAGCATCCATGAGCTTTATAGTTTCTTTTGGGGTGCTCTAATTTAATTTTCTGTATTTTCTGGGGTGGAGGGAGCTGGGTGGATAATGGAGGACCTGCCTATTGTGGAAGCCGTGGGTGTTTCTGGCAGCTCACAGTTGTTGCACCGTGCCCCTTGTAGTCAATGCATGCTCGTGTCTCTGCTCCTGCTCCCCAGTTTCTGCTAGAATCCCCTCAGGGGAGCCCTTGGCTGCTGCACCAGCTTCACCTGTCTGCTCTCTGCCCTCTATGGATGAGATTGACTTCACCTGGCTTTAATTTGAAGGGAATAATCTATAAGCATGCTGGTCTCAAAATACATTTCTGGGCTCAGGAGCTTTTGCCAGCACCTGTCAGGCTCAGCAGGAAACTGGGACTGGGGCAGGATGTAAATCTGCCCGATTTTGTTTCTGGCAGCTCTGATCTTTCCAGGCTAATACTTGGCAAGACTGATATTAACTAAGCCATTGATCTTCCAGGGTCCTTCAATAGCTGCTGAATGCTTTATGTGGCTTCTCTTACTGATAATTTATTTTAAGAATAACATGCTGTCTTACCACTCTCCCCAGTGAGCAGAGTTCCAGGTGCCCTCCTACTGAGGTTGGCAGTGCTACTGTCATTTTGCAAATGGGGAAACTTGAAGGACAGAGATCAAACTCGCCATAAGCAAACTGATCAGAAAAGAACTGGGTGAAATTCAGAGAAAAATCATGCCCCAATAGCTCCTGTACCAGCCTGATTTCAGGAGTGTATGGGTGAGATTTGGGGTGTAATGAGCCCAGCAAAAGGGGAAGGATGGAGGCAGTGTTCCCAAATCATGCTTTCCATTAATTAATTTGCCCTTTAAATTAGATTTTTGAGCTGGGAATAAATCTATGGCCATGCTGGCTCCCTGGGTAGATCTTCTGCCTTCCTCTTTCCCATCTCAGCAAGTGCAGCTGGGAGGAAGGTCCAGCTCCAGAGCTGACACGCAGGCCTGTCCTCTTATCTTGAGTCCCTGTCTCTCCCACAGAAAACCACTCCTTGCCTTTTCCCCCAGTCTGTACTGTCTCCCCAGGGCAGGGATGCTCCTTCTCTCTGCCCTGTGCAAGGGACATGGCAGTGATGCCCATAACACTGATGGAAGAAAGACACAAAATTTGGGCATGGAGCAATTTGCCTTTGTAAAGCAAAACAACTGCACAGGGCTAGGGAACTCACACCTGAAAATCACAGCTGTCCACAAGTGGTGAAAACCCAATTTTTTCCTCCTTTGGTGTTTTTTCTCCTTTTCTTCCTTTCCCAAGGACCTTCCCCTGCAGCTGGCCATTATTTCTGTCACAGGAAGATGGTGGAGCAGGGATTGGAACTGATGGGAAGAGGATGCACTGATGCTCTGCCAACCTCCAGGACAGGTGGCACCTCCAAATTGCTGGGTGGGCAGGGAGAACCCACCTGCCCTCTGTTCCCTGGATGGGTCCTGCAAGCAGGCCAGCAGCCTGTGAGTTGTCCTGAGCTGAAATCAGGCTTGGGAACCACCCAAAAATTCAACAGTCTGGACAGTAAAGATGAATTAACCCACCCACATTAGTCACAACCCCTAAGGAGGTTCAACAATGGGACATCAACCCTTTCCCCGACCGCTGCTGTTGCTGTCTTATAAAATTTCCTTTTTAAAAATGCCATTTAAACTTGAAAATGGTTTTCCTCTTTTTTTCTTTTCCTGTTTTTTTGCCTCTCACCTCTGCTTTCTTCTGCTTGAATACATGGGAAGTTTCTTTTAATTAAATGTATCTGTGGACAGATAATCCTGTTTTGCTCAAGTGTCAATATGGTCCTTTAGCTAAACTAAATATTTTCCCTTCCTGATATTTATCCTCCCCTGGCTGTCTCTTGGCTCCTTCCTGGAGGTATTTGAAGACTGTGATCCCATTCCCTAGCTTGTTTTTAATTTCTCTGGTCTCAGGTCAGGTTTTCTCAGGGTTTTGTGTTGTGCCTGGGCATTTAAAAGGTTCCCATTTTGCTGCTGCTGCTGTGGACCTCAGTCTTCCCTGGTACATCCAACACATGGAGACAGCCACATGCCATCAGCACATGTCAGTGATAAAAGCTGAAATAACATCCACCTCTGCACTAACCTTGGATCTTGCAGAATCAGAAAAACACAGAATGGTTTGGGTTGGAAGGGACCTTAAAGCTCATCTCATCCCAACCCCCTGCCATGGACAGGGACACCTTCCACTATCCCAGATTGCTCCAAGCTCCATCCAACCTGGCCTTGAGCAATTCCAGGGATGGGGCAGCCACAGCTTCTATGGGCAACCTGTGCCAGGGCCTCACCACCCTCACAGGGAAGTACTTCTTAATAATTAATCTAAATGTCTGTTCTGTTCTTTTAGTTTTAAACCATCCCCCTTTGCCGTATCATTATCTGCCCCTGTAAAAAGTCACTCTCCCTCTTTATTATAAACCCTCTTTAAACACAAAAGGTCACAGCGAGGTTTCCCTGGAGCCTCCTCTTCTCCAGGCTGAGAAAGCCCTGATTGTCCTCACACTGGTGGCATTTGCAGCCAGGCTCTGGTGATGCTGAGTTTCTGAGCATTGCCCTTTTGAAATCAGGAGCCTTCCTCACTGTGGGTTTGCTTTCACTGTGCCTCCATCAACCACCTTGTCTGGACTAATCCAGCCTTCCCCTCCTCTAACTTTCTGTGATTGTGATAAATAATTTATGTGTCAGGCTGAAACAGGATTTGTTGCCTGGTATAAAGTGCTCAGGCTTCTGCAAAATACCCCTTGGTCTTGCTGTTATCCTAGAAATAGGGACATTAATATAATAAAAACGTAATAGCCCTGGCTCTTCTCCCTCCTGCAGTGGCACAAATTGGGGGTGACACTTGCTTGGCAAATGCAGCTCACAGTCATGCCATGAGTGTGAGGGATGAAGAGGCAAAGAGTCAAATCAACAAGATTTTCTGGACCTGGCAGAGAAATAAAAGCTGGTCTGGCAAGAACCAAATTCTGCAGGCCCCTGGCAGACACAACCTTTGAATTCATGAGCATGGGCACATGCTGTGAAAGAAGCTTACTGTGTCCCTAGGACACCTGAGCAATTCCATGCTGGGGTTAAAAAAAAGCTGTTTTGATTGAAAAATTAAAAGTAACCTGGCTTTTGTGCAACTCGTACTGAAAGACCCTCAAGTCATTACTTTTGTTTCCCACTCCCTTTGTCTTGCTCTGGTTTCCCCTGCTCTGTGTCCTACAGCTGCATCCCTGAGGATCTCAGAGTGGAAGGATGAGGGGTGGGAAGGGCTGGGGGGGCTGTTTTCCTGCATCCACCCCCAAGGTGATGCACTCCTGTACATGATCCCCATGGGTGAATGATGCCAGCAGTGCCTTGCTGCCATGGATTGCCCTGTGGGTCTTGGACTGAGCTTGACACCCCAACCCACAGGTGTTCTGTCCCATTCCAGACCCTTCTGAAGGAACCAAACTAGGAAGGCATGCCAGATTGTATATGAATAGATGTGTATTAGTGGAAGAGGCAGTGATACAGCACCTGGTGTGCATCCTAAAAGAGCTCTCCTGTTCTTTTGGCACTCTTGCCCCCATGTACAAAAGCCATAGGGGACTTGACCCTCCAGTTTGGGGTTTGGATGTTTGAAGATGCAAAAACATCTTCCCTAAGGCAGCAAACCCTTCTTTTGAGGTTAGCACCTCCAACACTGCCCCAGAGCTGTCCAGGGAGGTCGTGGCATCTCCCTCTCTGGAGACATTCTAAACCCACCTGGATGCATTCCTGTGTCAGCTGTTCCAGGTGACCCTGCCTTGGCAGGGGGGCTGGACTGGATCCCCAGAGGTCCCTCCCAGCCCTGACAATTCTGTGATTCTGTACTGAGAGCTGCCCTGGGGTGGTGTCCCCACGCCAGGTCCTATCTCCCTTCTCAAGTGTCACCCACTGGGGTCTCCATACAAAACCCACAGGACTGTGTTTCAAACTCCAGGAGCGTTTCCCAACCAGTCTCATTGGTTGCCATAAAAATCCATCACTGCCATTACATGGCAAACCTGCACACAGAGGGGCTGGACAGACCCAGGGACACTCCATGACAGGCAAGTCACCTGAAATAACCCCTCATTTGTCTGGAGTCCCAGCAGCTCCTGGAAAATGATCTGCACGATCATCACTGTGGCATCAGCACCTGCTGATGCAGCACTGTTAATTATAGAGCTGGGGCTCAAGCAAGCACTGCACAATTAATGTCTCTTAGGTGAGGCATGAGAACTGCTGGGTTCCCCAGACCTCCTCCAGGCTGGAGGTGACAGCAGGATGCCATCAAGAGCTGCCCCACCCCATGGTCAGTACATGGATTTACACCCTGCTGCTCCTGTTTGGGCTCACAGTCCAGCCTTCAATGCTGGAGCAATAAATTGCAGGTAGTTTTCAGAGGAAGGCCAGATGTTCTCCACTGGCAGCTTTAGCAGGAGGGAGGAAAGGGGTGACAGTGTGACATTAAGGTTTGCAGCACCCAGCCTCTGTGTCATTAATTCACTTTTTTTCCTGAGGCCCAGATAAATAGTAGAAGGTGTTATTTTCAGCACTGAAATGCTGGCATCTTACACCTCCCATCTTTGAATGTGCAGCCATTTCCTTCCAGAGGAGACTTTATCTGAAAATAGAAAGAAATATGTATTTTGACCAGAGTAAGCAGTTATTTTCCTGTACTTCTTGGTTTTTGGAGCATCTGGCAAGCTGGTGTTACCACATTAAAGCTGCTCTACAGACTCCCCATCCTCAGGCTCTAGAAAACCTGCATGGCCAGGGACACTCAAGCACCTGAAATTCCTCATTCAAGGCAAGGACAGTCCCTGTGTCCCAACACTGCCATGTGCCCAACACTCCCAACACTACCAGCCTGGGCACCAGTTCCAGGCTGGAGTCTGAGAGGGTTAAGTGGTCCTTTTTAGAAGGTCCTGTTGTCATAGAACAAAGGGTAATGTTTTAAAACTAAAAGAGGGTAGATTTAGACCACCCTTTTTTTACAATGAGGGTGGTTAAACACTGGAATAGGTTGATCAGAGAGGTGGTGGATGCCCCCCCCCTGGAAAACATTCAAGGCCATGTTGACTTTGAGCAACCTGGTCTTGGTGAAGATCCTGCTCAGAGGGTTGGACTAGATGACCTCTAAAGATCCCTTCCAATCCAAACCATTCTATGATTTTGTGATCTCTGAAAGGGCTGAGTGGGGCTTGCAGGATCTCCTTGTGGGATGTAGGTGCTCAAGTTCCACACCAAGGACCTGCACTTGCTCTCAGCTGGGGTGATGGTGCAGGGGGGTCCCATCAAGCCCCACTTGGGACGTGTGGTGTTTTGGAGGACATCCATCCCAATTGCTGCAGTGAACAGGGAGGAGATGCTGGGGAGGCTCCCCAGCATCCTCCAGCTAGAGACCTGGGTTCCCACAGGTTTTTCTTCGGCATTTCAAAGGAGCTCAATGCCCATACATCACCACATCACCACATCCCTTCCCACTGCTTCCCAGTGGCTCTTGGCAGTGATGGAGCTGGTTAATGGGTTCTACTGCAGAGTTTGATATTTAACTTGCTTCCGCAGTCAGCAGAGGCTGGAGAGGTGACTCAACAAAGTCTCGCCCTGGTTCAGCCAGGAAAATCACATCCTGTTCTTTTAGCTGGAAAAACACTTGGCTACAGACACATCTCATCATGTTGTACATGGAGGCATCTGCTCCTCACCCAGGCTGGTGTCACCTCCCCTGACCCCTATGACAAAGGGCCAAAAACTGTCACCAACCTATGGGCTCTGTTATTGGTGCACACAACTGCCCAGGCTGCTGCAGTTTCAAAGGGTGGCCCTCATGGTGCTCAGAACTTCAAAACAACTCACCCTGTGCCTGGGATTTGGCTCACTCCATCTCACCCCAGGAACAGGTTTGGGTTTGTGCCTGTCCACGTGTGCGACTGCACATCCCCACCACAACTGGTTTAATGAATCTGAGGAAACGAGCACAAAACCATCAAGCCGCACTGATTTTATGTCACTGCCAGGTTTTGCACTCAGCTTGGGAGCCAGGGAGATAAAATACAGCTCATTTTGTTGATGCCAGTGAGGTTCAAAACTCAAATTAATTGCATCTGTATTTTTTGATCGAAAGGCAATTTCGTGAAGCATTTGTTAAAGATGCCACTTAAGGAGGAATTTCCTAACTGCACAAGTTAATAACTTTAAAACTGCTACTCAGGCTTCCTGCAAATGGGGCTTTGTGCTGCAAATCTCTTTGAGGCTCATAGTTCAATCCTATTTAAAAGCAAATTTTCTTAGATTTAGAGCAATGAATATTTAAATACTACCAGTTGAACAATTTTCAATTTTGAGATAATTTCAAAGCCAGGAGAGTTTATAGCACTTGGCTACTCCGCCACACTTCAGCATCTGAATTGATCTGAACTGTAGCTGACTCTTAAGCAGCTTAAACAGCTATGAAGGGTTAGAGTAGTTTAAAGGGTTAGAGTAGTTTAAAGTGTTATGGTAATTGAAGCAGAATATCGTGTTTTCAGGGCTTTGGTTAAAGAAATGAGAGTTCACAGGCTGTCAAGCTGAGCAGCTCCAGAAGAAGGACACGACAAGCTTTGCTAGAAAAGCTCTCCAAAGCACTCGGCATGTTCTCTCTCTTCAAACCTTGTCTGGTTTATTTTTCCTGAGAAAAAGATAGAGAAGAAAAAGGAAATGAAAGGAGCATGTAGAACATTGACACAAAATGCAGAACATAGGCAAAATGTTTGGGAAATGCTGTGAAGGTGGGTTTGCACTGACAACAGCCTTGTTTTGCTCCCTGTATTTGACACTTCTTCAGTACAAGCCACTTCAAAACACAGTAATGCTCTGAAAAGTGGCAATGAAAAAAAACACATGAGCTTTGCTGTGCTCATGTTTAACCCCTCTAATGTCAGATACATTCAAATTAAAGACCAAAAGATAGAGCTTTTAAAAACTCTGTTGTGAGCCCAAGCCAGATCTGCACAAGCTTTTGGCAAGGGTGATTATTTCAGATGGGAAAGCAGACAAGGGGAGAAGGAGGTTTTTTTGGTTGGTTGTTTTTTGGGGGTTTTTTTTGGTAAGAGATATTTATGCCACTCCTAGCCATAGAAATGGCCTCTGTGCCCATTATAATTTATTCCTTTTGACTAAAAGCCATGCATATGCCAGTATAGTTGCTCCATCTGTGCTGTTAATGCTGGACTGTGCAAAAAACGGTTCAGGTTTTGTTGGATACAGGAGACAGCTGAGGCAGAGGGAAGACCCCTTAGCTTGGCATATCACAGATGGATGAACATGGGGAATCTGTTTCCAGGTGTTTCTCTAACTGCACTGGCATCAGGACAGCATCTGTGCTGGCACAAGCCTCCCACACCTGTGCCACAAAATCAAGATGAGAAACAGTGCAGCTGAGGTGAGCTGCAAGGGCTCTGCCAGGGCTGTCCCTGCTGCAGTTGCTTTACATCAGCCTGAGGATTATAGGAATGGGACAGGGCTGATGTACCAGGCTGCACCATGTCCCAGTTTCCCATGATCCTGTCCCTGGCTCCAGAAGCAGATTTCTGGGAAATGCATAATCACAGGCGGTGTCATTTCCTCTGCAAACCCTCCTGTCTCAGTCTGCTTGTGGCTTGGGGAGAGCCTGCAGCTCCTGGGCTCTCTGGGTGCTGGATGGCCCTCTGTGGGCTTCTCTCCTGTGACCACCCAGGGTTCCCTGGATAAAACAGGACAAGTCTTTTCCATCCAAAGCTTCTGTGTCAGACCTTGTACTGGCTGACTTGTCTGTTTTGAGCCTGGCAACCTCAGCTGATGCCCTTATCCATCTCTTTATTTATTTTTATTTGTCACTGGCTGAAGCACTGAACAGCCCGTCCTCTCCCAGTTCCACAAGCCTCACCATGTTTCCACCCACCTCTTTTTGAGGACAAGAAGTCCTGACCTACTCATATGTGATCTTCCCTGCATGCCTTCTTTGAACTTCTCCCCTTCTGCCCATGGTGAGCTGTGATGATGGATGAGGCAGGACCACTTCCACATAAGGATTATATCCTGACAGCATTATTGCTGCAGAAGAAAACACCAGTCCTGACCAAATATCCCCTCTGAGGATATTGCCAGAGTTTTCATCAGGGATGGGATATTTAGCATCACCATGGTAGGATCCAGGCAACCACTCAACTGGAAAAATAACTCAGGTGCCGTGTAATGAGATCTGACAGAAATGTAGCAGTAAATGATTTAATTACTCAGCCTGTTTCAGTGATGGTGCCAGGATGGATGCAGTGGTGCTGTGTCACTGCTGCTGATAGCAACATCCTCCCGTAGCCCAGCAGCATGCCTGGGGCAAGCCTGTGGCTTGTGACCTCCCAGCTCACCATAAATACACTCCAGAAGTGAATTACACTGTTTAGAGCGAGTTCATTAGTGGTATAGCTATGTGTGTGCACATATACACTGAATTATTCCTTACACTGAGGGCCCCAGCAATCCCATTTCTTCAGTCTTCTTCCTCAGCACCATTTCCCTTCTCCTCACTCCCAAACTGCTCCTGTCTCATTCCATCTTATCTCCATATCTCTTAGAACACTTTTTTCAATAATAACATCACTGTCCAAGGTTATGATATTTCCACCAGTTCCTACTTTTTCCAGTTTCTCTGTAGACATACACAAAAGATCTGGGTTGGTTTTGGTTTTCTTTCACAGCAAGTACTCAGCACTTCCAGGAACTGGGTGTCTTCAACAAGAAGCAATGTGTGTGTTGTTTTAAAAGCATCCCACCCTTGCTTTAACTAACTTTTAATATGTTCCAGAACTGGGTGTTCTGGGACATGTTTCTTCATGGCTTTGGGCTCTGGGTTAGGGTTAGAGCACCAGGATGTGCTGATCTGGCAGGGTACAAAATCCTGCTCCGAAGCTGGCAAGTGGCAGATCCCCTTTTTCCCCACAACACTTTGCAAGAATATTTGGAAGTAAATAGCTTCTGCATCACCCATGGTTTCTGGTTTGTAAAGCACCTTTTGGGACAAACCACCAAAAAACTTCCCACGATGGAATGCACCAGCTGCTTTCATCATCCCTAAAGCTTTCCAGGAAACCTTGACTCAGAAATGCATGTTCCCCTTCTCTCACCCCACCCTGGCCCAGCAGTGGTCAGGTTTGGGAGCCAGAGACGTCACAGAAATTAGTCAGAAAACGTAGGATTTTGAGGAGGGGAATTCTTTATGACAGTTTTGCAAGCAGATCACCTCCAGCTTGGCTGGAGCGATTCCCAGCAACTCTCCAAAGAGTTTTCGCCCTCTGGAGGCTGGCATTAGCAAATCAAATGCAAAATTTAAAGAGAAAAAGGCTCAAACCTTACATTTGCAGAAATGCAGCCCCCATCAGAATAAATATGCAAAGAGCTGGTGAGCTCCAAAGTGCTTGTACTGAAAAACTGGGCACAGACTCATGGCAATAACAGAATCACAGAATGGTTTGGCTGGAAGGGACCTTGAAGATCAGCTTGTTGCAACCTCCCTGCTATGGATAGGGACATCTTCCACTATCTCAGGTTGCTCCAAGCCCCATCCAGCCTGGCCTTCAACACTTCCAGGGATTGGGAATCCACAGTTTCTCTGGCCAGCCCATGCCAGGGCCTCACCACCCTCACCAGGAAGAATATCTTCCCAATAATCAATTTAAATTTCTTCTCTTTTATTTTAAAGCCATCTCTCCTTGCCCTATCACTATCTGCCCCTATAAAAAGTCACTCTCCCTCTTTTCCATAAGCCCTCTTTAGGCACTGGAAGGGGCAAAATGGTGGCACTGAAAACATCAGGCTTGTTTTGCACTAGGCTTGGTTTAGCCATATTTACTTATCTGTTGTACTTTATTTCCCTATGTATTTCTGCCATGACTTCATCCCAGCTCCCTGAAGTCTGTGATATCCTCCTCGTGTTCCTATGGAGTTTTCTTGTCAGCCTCTTTATATCCTCTATGGAGCTGGGCCCAGCTCAGCCTCACGAGTCCCAGGAGAACAGAGAGAGGCTGTGCATGGAGGGACAGTGCCAGGAACGTGCCCTGTGGAGGCTGATGTGATGTGATTCAGTGAGCTGGAGGCAGAGACACAGAACATTCCCTCCCAATCCTGTTCCCATGCAGGACACCCTGTATTTTGTGTTTGCTCTCTTCCAGCCAGTCCAGGTCCCTGCACTTCTGCCAAAAAAAACCAGCTGGAAGCCAGATGTGTGGACAATAGCTAGCACCTACCTCCTATCAAAGATAGAAATTCCCATGGGTGCTGGCACATGTTAGAAGCCTATATAGGAATGATACTGCTAAACATATTTTTGGACAGGATCTTTTTGTCTATAATATTATTGGAGGACAAACCTTTTAGCTGTGTGTGTTGGAATAATACACAGGGTGATGGTTTGAAACTGTAGGAGGATTGATTTAAATTAGATAGAGGTGCTTTACAATGATTATGGTGGAACAGATTGCCCAAAGAAGTTGTGGATGCCCCATCCCTGGAGGTGTTCAAGGCCAGGTTGGACAGGGCTCTGAGAAAACTGATTTAGTTGAAGATACCCCTGCTCATTGCAGGGACCTTGGACGAAATGACCTTTATATGTCCCTTCCAACCTTCCAACCTAAACCATTCTATAATTCTATAACACAAAGCACCTAACAGATGTGAGAGGTACCAAGGATTATCAGATTTCCACAGCCTCGGAAGCTTTTTCCCTTTGCTCCTGACACCTTCTGTCCGTTCACCTGTAAGAATGAAATGCCCACCCATGATCTGTACACATCAAGAGCTCAGAAAGTTCCACCAATATGTCACAGTTCTACACCACCACCCATGGCTGGGAGAGAAGGTGTGCAACACCATGAAACAGCACCTTCTAACCCTGCTCATCTTAATTCCCAATCTCGACAAGGTGCCCACCTCCACCTCAGCAACATTCATCCCTTCTGCATGGGGTCAGCTCCATCCCACAAGGTTGCTGAAGGGAAAGGCACACACCTTTTCCAAAGGAAAAACCAAAGATTATGGGAAAACAAGGTCCAGACAGGAAGGAGATCATAAGGAAAACCTAGATGGGATTTTCCACATTCTTGGTCCTTGATCCAGTCACAGAGGTTTGTCCAGTGGCAACTGTCCAGTCCTGCAGACCAGGCTTGGGTTGGCAATTAACTTCTCCATGGGATTAAAGTGACTTCCCTTTTCTGAGGTGGTTGAAGTTCTGCACTGCTGCCAGTACAAGGTCCACAGGTCACTCAGTCACCCAGAGGCTGCTCTGGGCCAAGAGCTCATCCCTGTCCAGGGCCATCCCAGCCATCAGGGCTCCCTGGGCCAGCACCAGAAAGCCTGTGCAGGGCTCAGCTCAACAGGCTTTATTTTTTCTTGGTCCCTCAGCACCTGAACCCACACAGCCAAGAGTTCAGCACTCTGAGTCTTCCTATAGGACTTGACAAGATGTTCTTCAATGTCCAGGAGTCTTCTCATGCTTGGATAGGCCTGAACTTGGGATAAAGCATTCTACAAGGCTAGCCAAAAGAAAAAATTAACTTGCAGCTCCCTCTGTCTCAATGAAAGAGCAAGACCATATCCTGATGTGCATTACTGGGGTTGTCCTGTCCTGATTCCCATCTTTAGGGGGTTTGAGGGCAATTTTGGCAGGTTTGCTCCCTGGGTGAGGCAGTGGTTGTAGGAGTGAGCTGAGAGAAGATTCCCCTCTATTTTCAAGGCTATTATATTGTGTCCATGAACCAAGTTAGATTTTAGCAAAAGAGAAGGACATGTCACCCCACAGCAATGGGACAAAGCTGGGAAGGGAGACACGTGTCACAAAACCCCAGCAGTCCTGGGTACCACAGACAACATCAAGAGCAGGACAACATCAGTTTGTTGCACTACCTGTGCAGCTCAGCACCTCCTCGTGCCAGAAACACCATTTCCAGGTCCTGGAGGCAGGAAATTGCTTAATAATTTTGAATTGTGCTCTAGAACAGAGGTAAACACACTTTGGTGGAGGAGTGGAGGTGCATTTCAGTGCTGGGCTACATCTGGTGTTGCTGAGGTTGTCACATCCAAGCAGATGCCAGCAGGGGCATTGTCACAGCCTGTGTTGAGAGGGGACAGTCACAGGGGTGTGATCACTGCTGCAGATTTGGGGTCAGCTTTGCCAGTGCTTTGCAGGGAGCCCAGGAAGGCGCCAGAGATGTTTTGCATTCTGTCTGCAGGGCTGGGATTTGTACAGCTGAGCAAGTTTTAATGTGATGTTTTCCGAGGCAAGAGACGTGGAAGCTTAAAGTGCCTCTATTACAAAACTCCAGTCCAAGCAGTGGCACATTTTAAATAAGCAATAAAGATGCAAGAGCAAGTCAGTACCAAATAGCAATTCCACTATAAGATCACAGAGCCATGACCAGGCACAACCTGATTTTTTATGCATGTTAAAGTAATTGGAAATTTGCCTTGCGCTTGTTCCTCATCTTATTAAAGGCCTTGCTGCTGTGAGGACATATAGGGTTATTTCCAATGTTTTTAGTGCTCTGCACAATTTCTTGGCCAGGGTTCACATTGTTCCAGTAAACAGTTACCTGGTTGTTTACTGGAAAAGCCAGGATTCCAGGCCTTCTTTGGAAGATGATTTAATCATCTTACACACCATTTTGCACTTGGATAAGCAGGTCAGCAGCCAAGGCTCAAGCCAGCAGCAGGGTCTGCTGTGGCCTTACCCCCTGCCTCGAGCAGCACTGGTAACCCAAGGAGTGCACACACATGGCTGGGTCTCTGCAGCTCCAGCATGTTTCCTCATGCCTGATGTGCACATGCCATATTAGCAAAATGTGAACATTTGACTCGGCCTTGCCTGCACTGAACATAAGTTGGAAGCCCAGCAAGTAAACAAACCCATAAGTCATCCTCCAGCCAGGCTGCCAAGAGGCTCTTCAATACCCAGGCAGAATTCAATGGGTGCCACTCTGCCAGACTGTGTCTGCAGCCCGCCACTAATGGGGAAAAATCATCACCATCGAGCTCTCCTTTGGTTCATCTCAGCACACACAGACAGCTGATCCTGCAGGCTAATTCCCAGCTGGCCCAGGCACAGGAGAAGGAAAGGGAAGCTCACTTCAGACACAGCAGCACAGCCCTGCCTTGCTCAGCCCATGGTGACTCACGAGGCAGAATTGCACCATCTCAGCGTGACATCTGTGGGTTACCCCAGACACAGACATGCCACGTGATGTCCAGCACATTTCAGGAAGAAGCTGGTGCCTCCACTTCGTCCCAGAAAATGACTTTTGGCACGGTCATGCTGAGGACTGTGTAGTGTCTGGTCATCACCCACTGGGTAGTCATGTGTGTATCTGTAAATGATAATTGTAATCAAACTGGTGGAAAGTTCTCAGCTGTAACGCTCTTTGCTTGTGGAAGAAGAAGAGGAATCAGGCCTATGTGAGAAATTAAATCCAAAACCAGGAGGACAAAAAGAATATTTTTCCCCATATCTAAGTTGTCTCTGACCTATGACCACTTTACATGTGTGTCCACTGGGAAAGCTGAGTGAAAACTGCTGCCTTCCTGGGATCATGGGATTCTAGAATGGTTTGAGTTGGAAGGGACCTTAAAGAACATCTAGTTCCAACTCCCCTGCCAAAGACAGGGAACAGCTACCCCAGCTGCCATCACTCCCTGGCTGGGAGCTGCAAAAAAGTCAATACAGTTGGGCAAATGCAATTTTTTTTGTGAGTATTTTAGCCCTACCTGCCATCCTGCAGTCTCTGTACATCACATATGTGCTGTTTGTCAACCCACGAGTGGGGCACATATGGCACATCCCACTACTTGAGAAAGAGCAGGGACAGGAGGAAAATGGCACACCAAGGGTAGAAAGGGTGATGGTGAGGAAAAGAGAAATAAGAAAGAAGCTATGAAAGATGGGAGCAATAAAAGAGAATCGCTGTAGAAAGCTACAGCAGAGCTCAACAAGATGATGGCACATGTCCCTCTGGGCTCATTAACCATTAATAGGATTTATGAAAAGGATTTGTCACACTCTCAGGAGTATTTAGGAAAATAAAAAAATAATCTGGAAAAAATCTTACACTCTATAAACATCTATCCTTTCTAATGAACACTTAATGCTTGTTAAGAGTATTGAAAATAAAAGAAGACAAGTGGGAGGCAAGCAGGCTCCAGTTTGAGATTAAGCCCCTGAGGTGTGTGAGGACCTGGAGTCCCTGGCTCACACAGGTATTTGGGGCTGTGCAAGGTACCCTGAGCATCTGTCCTGGCCCCCAGCCACCACTTGGTGGCTACTGATGCCCACAAGTGGAACCTGGAGCTCATTTCTCTGTCTCTGATGCCCATGAGCATCTCAATAACCCTTGAGAGCTTCAGTAAAACAAAGCAACAGAGCCTCCATGGGCTTTTTCGTATGGGTGCTGCAAATCATGGGCCAGGCTCAAGGCAGAAAAGATCACATCCAGGTCAGGGAATTGCACAAGAATGGACCCAAATCCTGCACTGTAGCAGGGACAGTCTAAAGCTGCTGGGGATCCAGGAGTGCTCACCCTTGCTTGGGCAGTGAAATATCAGGCGAGAACCTACCTGAAATAAGCTGTGTCACCAAAGCCAGCACTGGGGACACTGGGGTAGTTGCTGTTGCACCCTGGCTCCCCCACAGATTGAAGCTCCTCAAGGTTTTCTTCATCTTTTCTGGGTTTTAGGAATTCTAAACACAAATCAATTAAGTAATTCCTGAGGCATTTTCAGTGCCCTGTGCAAAACCGCTCTGAAAATCCCCAGCTTTGAACACGAGGTGGCAGACTGGCCCCGAGATGGGGAGCAGCCAAGGCAGCTGAAATTGCCAGAAATGGCCCTTTGTCACCACAGAAAGGTGGTGACACGGGAGCTCAGCTTCTTCTTGTCACCTTTCAGAGGAGAGAGAAAGGGCACAAGGTTCCTGTGGGTCTTGGAGTGTCTTAGGGGGAGGAGTATGAGGTGAATGACCACATGCTGTAAAAAAATGTGAAAAAATGTGAAAAGATCTTGCCTAAAACAACCTCCAGCTTGGGAGGAGGATGACTGAGGGAGGGGTGCCCACTGTCTGGTCATGGGGATGGTGGGATGCTGCCTGGAAATTGGAAGTGGGCAGCACCCTCAGCTCACCCACTTTAGTGGTTTGGCTCCCAGGGCTTGGGGTCAGACTGGAGATGGCACAGACAAGAGCTGATCCCAATATTTGGAGCTACCTCACACATAGGAGTGTCCAATAGCACAAGAGGAAACACCCCCAAGTTATGCCAAGGGAGATTTAGATTGGTTATCAGGAAAAAATTTCAGCAGGGAAAGAGTGGTCAAGCATTGGAACAGGCTGCACAGGGAAATGATGGAATCAGCATCCCTGGAAATGTTCAAAAGGCATGAGGATGTGGTGCTTAGGGACATGGTTTAGTGGTGGTCAGTGGTGGCAGTGCTGGGTTAATGGTTGGACTTAGTGATCTTAGAGGTCTTTTCCAACCTTAATGATCCCATGGATGTGTCTGGTGACCACTGGGCTGCTCCTAAGTCTGATTACCTTGACCCTGATCCCGACTCTGCCCCTGCCCCTGCCCTTCAGACTGACTCTGCAGCTTGACCTCGGACCTGCCTCGTCACCCCAGCTTGCCTGAGGACTTGGCCACTATCTTCAAACCTGCACCAGACCTACACCAGCTGCTTTGGCAGGGGAGAAATGAGGGTCAGAGTGTCACCCTGGCGTTACCCGGGCCGGTCCCAGCAGGCACTGGAGCAGGAACATGCCCACATGGAACACAGAGCTCCCAGAGGAGCAGAAGCTTCCCATGGCTCGTGGGGCTGCTTGTCCTGCAGTTTATTCAAGGGCAATTTAGATTCTATTGCAAGGAGTGCAAGCACGGTGGGACTGCGGAAAGAGCAGTGTAAATCCAGCCAGTGTCACACCCCCGCAGCTCCTGGCTGTAGCAGACCAGAGTTTGCCTTTGACACTGCTGCTGGCACCTGAACACACCGCACTCATGGCTCGATGCTCCTCCTCCCTCTTGCCAGCCCAGAGCATCCCCAGCTCATTAAGCCGATTTGCATACAGCTCTATGTGAGGTCCTTAGGAGGTGCCAGGCACATGAGTGAAACATCACTAAAGCTTCACCGGAGGGAACAATCCAAGGAAATCCCAGTGCTCGAGAGCTCCAGTTTGCCTCAACAGAGGAGAATTCAATTAAGGGCTGATTTGATTTGTGTGGCTCAGAGTAAAGCCAGCTGACTGGGTGTTGGACATATTTTTGGCTCTGCATCAGCCATAAATACCGCGAATTGCTTTGAGCAGGCTAGAACAAACACACCGGACCCAGCCCATCCCTGGCTGGCAGCTGCAGAGGCAGAGCTGCCGATGGAGAGCTGATGTGTGCTGCTTGCAGGGGTTGCCTCCCCACACACCCCTCTGTGGGAGGAGACTCTGCAGATTTTGGCTGTGCTGGGTCTGTCCTTCCCTCGGCTGCAGCTCCAGCCCTCCAGCCCTGCGCTCCCTGTGATCCTCAGAGACCTGCGCAGCCCATCGCACTCGAAACCCACCTTCCCACTTCCAGAGCTTTTCATCTCACAGCTGCCTCCCTGGGGACACTGAGATAAGGACAGTCACCAGTTAAGATCAAGCTTTGCAGAAGTGATTCGGTATCCTGTGTAACTCATTATCTTCCTGTTAACATTTTCCTTTTCTTCCTTTGAAAACCCACTGTTTGTAAAATCAACTGATTCATCCTTTGCCAGGGCACCAGTGCCCAGTTTGGTTTTCTTCTCCCAGGTTTCTGGCAGGGATGACTCAAGATGGGTGGTTTCCTAGTGATCCACCCCATCTGAGCCCACCTCTGGTGGGTACCTATTAAATCCTATTAACCACTGGCTGCCCTAAAGCCTGGGCAACTCACCCTCCCTGTGAGTGCATAGGGAATTTTAGCTCTTGCATTCCAAGAGCTGCTGTGCTCATAAAACGAATGAGAACTTTGCTCCCCGAAAACAAGAGTCCCTGCACAGCTGTGCTGCTGCATAAACACAAATCAGCTCACACGACTCCCACGGGCACCTTGTCTGCCCCCAGGATCCCAAAGGTGCTCATGGACTTGCAGCACCAGGAAAACTCCAGTTCCTGCTTACATTGGGAATAGAAGAGCTGCATGCAGCTTCTCAGGAGCAAGATGAGACCTGAAGGCACATCCAGAGCTGCTGCAGATAGCACAGAGCACATGGAGCAGGGAGCAAGAATCACTCAGACATTGGCACAAAAAGATGTTCATTAATTCCCTCAAAACTTCCCATATGCACAGGGAGTTAGAGGGTCCTTCTTGATGGAAAACTCATTTGCAGTACACAGCAGTCCCCTGGGTTGAGAGTATGGAATGCTTTCTCATTTGCTTAGGGAGCAAAATGGAATTGCACAGCTCCCAAAGGGAGGAATTAACTGATTTAAAAGGATTTGCCCTTCACATCTTAAAGAAAGTCATTGGAGCTGTGCCTGAGGTCCCATGAGAAGTATCTATGCCAACATCTTGCTTGTCTGAATAAAATAAGGATTTCTTGGTAACACTGGGCAAAATTCTAAATATAATATTTAAATGGGAGGATACAAATTTTCTGCTGAGACCAATCAAAACAGGAAAATTCACGTGGGTGAGTTCACTAGACTTTATTTCCTCTCCTCTGTGTGACACGTGGGGGTTGAATGGAACTGATCATCTCCTCATACTCTTAGCCATGTCCCTTTCTTGTCCCTGACCAGTGGCATCTCAACCAGTTCCTCCATCTGCCACTTTGCCTCATCCTGACACAGTGGCTACAAAAACCAGCTCAGAAAACATCCCCAAGGTTGCCTGCCAGCTCCATGGGCTGAATCACTGCTTCAGCAGGGCATCCTCTGGGTGCCAGGGAAGGGGAGAACAAAGGGAGCAAGAGCAGCTGGGCTCACTTACAGCAGTCATGACCTGCTAGGGCAGCTTGTCTGGAGCAGTCCTGATGGGGCTTAGACCAGCTAAAAGCTCAGTTTAAACCTGGGACAGGGATCCAGGAAGGACTGAGCAATGATTGTCCTGTTTGGAAGAGCTGTGTCTCCTAAGAACTTTGAATATTGTTGGTAACTTACTGTTCCCAATGTCTTAGCTCTCCCAGTTAGAAAGGATGGCTGGAGTTGTCTGGTAAATTTTGAACCTGGTACAAAAATCTCAGGATTTCTGCAGCAGTTCTAATATAAAAGTAGTCAGATGGACTCTTGCTAGACAACTACAGCTAAACCTATCATTTTCAATGCTTTGCAAAGACTGCAGCTTAGTATTAAGTAAATATTCCATTCTTGGAAACATTTCCCTTTAAAACAAGTAGGCTGGATGAAAAGCTTCCCTGACTCTCCCTACCACAAAAAAAATAAAGGGCAAGATTTATTTTTTTGCTCAGCCAGCAATGCTGCTGGACAGTCATACCTCAGGTTTTCCTTCCTGCTGCTATCCTGTCTGCTTATCAGAGAGTGTCACCTGTTTACTCAAGACAAGACAAACAGACTTTGCTCATCTGAAGCCTCTCAGATACATCCTATAAGCATCCTCTGTAGCTGAAACTGGATAACCTGCAACCAAAAGGAGCATGCAGCTCAGGCTGGTCAGATTTGCCATGTTTTGAGCTGCACTGATGTGGATTTCTAAGCAGAACTGAAGTGAAAGCTGGGCTGTGCTCCACCTGGAGCAGCTAACTGTAAAGCTTCAGAGCAGAAGGAGGAAGCAAAAGCTGCTCTTCCCACCAAGGTACTGGGAGATTGGTGTCTGTCCCACCTGACCTTGATTTTTGGCCATGGGAGTGGACACTGTGGCCATGTGTGCACAGATTGGTGCTGCCCAGATAAATAATCATTGGCTGGTAGTGCTATGTGGTCCTTGGCAGGACTAAAGCCCAGCAGCAGTGAGGGGCTCTGCTCTGAGCCTGAGTGTGCTGAGCTAGATGCTGTGGAAAGGATCTGGAGAAAGGAGAGAGAGCAGGGAATGTGCCACAACCACCCAACCATGTCCCCCTAATCCACATCCCCTTCACCTGCTGCCACCAGCACAGCCTCACCTCTGAGAGACTGTTCTGAGGGGTGTCAGGGGACAGGACACATCCTCATTCCTCACTGGGGTTAGGACAGGGACAGTGCTTTCAAGTGCAGACCAGTCCCAATGAATTTATCTTGCCAGCTTCCCTTTCGCAACAGGAAGGATAGCGGGCAAACAATAAATGCAGGAAATGTGCAACTGACCCAGACAAAGGTAGAAGGTTTGCTCTGCATCAGCCTTGTGTGCAGATGGGAACACGGAGAAAAGCCAGTGCTGGGAGCTTGTGAGTCTTCTTCATGACTCATGGGCATTTTTAGCTGAGAAATGTTAATTTGTCACAAATGGAGTGCTGTGGAAATGTGCCTGACTCCACAGATCTATGGATGGAACACTGACAGCATTACACATGTTAGAAACCAGCTGGAAAAGATGAGATAAATCATCCACACCCCTGGATAAGGCTCTGCCTCAGTCTCAGTATAATTTATCAGTATAATTTATTATTTATAAGGGGTTTTTATTTCAAAATATTTTCCTTATATTTCCTTCTCTTAGAGACCCTATTAGAGATTCTCATTTAAGGTCCCATAGCAGGATATATATTTTACAGTATGTGATGAATTTCAGCTGGAGGCAAAATCCAGTTTTCAGTCACCTCTAATCTCAACTATCTTCAGTATCCATTTCCCAGTCCTTTGGACAGATTAGATACTCCAAAAATTGGGCTGAGAGAGAGCCTGTGAGGTATCAGCCCTTCTGTAAGGATCAGCATGTTCAGGGATGTGGGATTGAGGAGGAAGAGTCCCAGAGGAGGAGCTCCACCTGCAAGTGCACAGGTGTAATAGTCCTCTCCATCCACCCTTGTCAACGAAGGATTTCTTCTGGTGCCAACAAAGTTATGTTGGCACAAAAGTGGAGTGAGAGAAAATTCAAGCTAAATATTTCTGTCCTTTCTGTTCAACTGGGACCAGTAAGAAGGTCAAACCTATGCCCAATGTCAGCTGAGTTTGCTGAATGCCCTCTGTAAGCTAAGACTGGGGTTTATTTTCATATACACAGTCCACTGTTGATATTTTTAATCCATTTGTATGCCAACCATTCAGAAATAACCACCTTTGTGTTGCACTAAGAAAAGGGCCAGGTGTGTTGGTTAATAAACACAGAGACCTTTTAAATCCATAAACAGCATTTTTGGGATATGTGTTTACTGGATTGTTTGGTATTGCCCTGTCCTGTGTTCCTCTTTTTCTCTTGGAGGGGCTTTTGGGATGTGCAGTGAGAGTTTTCTGTCCAGATCTGTTCTGTACTGAGCCACAGTCCTACAGGCTTTCCAGTCATTTCTAGAAGTGAGTCTGAAAGGCTATTGGGGGAAAACAAGTCTGGAAGGTGCAGCCCAATATATTTGGCTTGGCCAGGATCAGTCTGTAATCCACATAAATGCCTCCCTGCATGGATGACATCTGGATCTGGTGGAGCTCCTCAGGAAGGGACTCTCAAAGAACCTGTAAAGCTGAACATGGATTTATCCAAATAAGTACTGAGCAGGCAGAGCTGTCTATGGGCTTGGGCAATGGATGATAAAGACTTTCAGAGTAATCAAGAGTGGTATCATTGATAAGGGACACAGAACTTGGCACTTGACAATTAGGTACTGACAAGCACTCGGTTTTGGCCAGGGAATTGTTTCTTCTGAAAAGCACAAGCACATTCCAGCCAAAGCTGTTGTTGGACACATCACCTCATCCTCATACCTGTTTTACCTCAGAAATACCAACACAGTGCAGTCCCAGCAGATCCAAGAGATGTGAATGAGTCTGTACCACCCTCCTTATCTGGCCCAAACCCTTTCAGGTTCTGTTTCAGCAACCCCTACATCAGGCCTGCATGGGAGGCAGAGATGCCAAGCTTAGCCTAAGGGATCAGACTGGTGTGACTCCATACCACAGAGGTGTTTTTGGTGCTGGCAAATGAGAGAAAGGCCAAACAAAGGCCAAAATTTGGTCTCAGACCTGGGAAACTGAGTTGCAAATCAAGATTGTGGGTGGCATTTCACCCCTTTAGCATTTACTCCTTTGTTCTCTCATACTGAGATGAGTATTTTCCTTGCTAATAAACTAAATTTTTTCACTGTTCTGATCTGTCTTTCCCTGTTGGTCACTTTCCTTTTTTTCTTTCTTTTTCATCACAGAAGGCATGGCAAACTAAAGCCATTAGTGCCATTGAGGTCCCCACCAGGGGAAAAGCCTCCAATCGGTGCTGCTGAGAGAAGATTCTGTATCAAGCAAGGCCTAGTAAGTGATTTGGTACTCAAATACCTGGTCTATTGCACTTTGTTCTTCCTTCAGCTGGATCTGGTCCCCAAGGCAACCAGTCTCTCTCTTGTGTAAAGGACACAGAACTGAGGGCAAAGTGTTCTAGTAGGAGCAGATACTCAGAAATTATGTGCTGCCTCTTGAGATCTTTGGATTAGATAACTTTGAGTTTTGCAACGTAACTGCATCTCTATGCACTGAAATACCTCCAGTAGTCAGTTTCTATAAATTCAGATGTTTAAGGACAACTGTTGTGGCTCTGACAACACTAATTTTGGAAGCTCTTTGTGCTTCTGAGGCTTCCCTCTGCCCAAGGTCAGCTCTGCAAGGGTACAGCTGTGTAACCAGGGATCACACTGCTGGAAGGACAGCCGAGGTGTGAGGAAGAGCTGGGAGACACCTCACTGGGAAACCTGCTTTGGACTGGAGCCACATTTATGTTTTCCCTCCGTCCTTGGCCAAGCCATATTTTATGTCTGCGTGTGCCCAGCCTTATACCCTGCTAATCCCAACAGGGAGTTCTTGAAGTGACCTCCTGGCTTCACCTTGGACCTGCAGCTTTGCTACAGGCTCATTTGGTGGGACTGGCCAGGACTAACCTGGGCAGCAGAGCTGCTCTGCTTTCCTTGCCTGGGTGCCACGGGGCTGTGCCCATCAGTGAGGGCACTCCTCCTGCCATGCCAAGCTTCTTCTGCTCCCTGGCACTGGGTCTCTCCTTCCCCTGTGGGTTAAGCATCTGCACAGGCTGCTGTAAACCCAAGTTCTAGGTCTCTCAGAAGATGCCTTTTCATTGGTTTGTCTGGGAATTTGTCAGTTAAAACTTCCTTGGGAACATGCTGTTGCAAGTCAACCAGGAATGTGCTGGAGATTCCATGCCCATGGAAAGCTTGGTGGTTCTAATCTGCAGTAAAATTCAGTTTGGCTCATCTATTTGAGTAAAAATCAGCAAACAGATTCATGAGCATCATGGATCGGGTGCAAAGCGAAGCCTCTTGGTGGAAGTTTATCCAATACAAACTTGCCAGTGCAAAAATTCTAGCAGGTGGTCCCCTCTTGGGGGAGTGGGAGTGGCTCTTGTCAGCATTCTCTTGATAAGCAGCTAAATTGTACCAAATTCCTACCACTCTATGAAGAAAATAAACTTTATCCTTCCTTATTGCTCTTACAGGGCAGTTTCCTCATTTCACAGAGCTATAAGCAAACAAGGAAATCTGTTAGAAGATGAGAATTCAGGTGAACTGCCTCTTCACCTCCAGTATGCAGATAAAAATCTGCTTAAATGCTCCTCCAGTGGAGCCAGGGTGCCTTTATCTGCTGCTCTGGCTCCAGGCTCATTGCTGTGCCCCATATTCTGGTTGCTGGCCTGGGCATCTCTCTCCAGAGTCCTTAGGGTGCAGGAGCATTTGGGACTTTTCAGCAATCTCCCACCTGCTTAGCACAGAACTGCAAAAAGAAAAAGTTGTTTTATGAACCATAGAAGTAAGGAATTTCCCCCCAGCTTTCTATCCAACACCTTCTACTGCAAATTTCCTATAATACTCACCAAAGCAAGTCAAGCCTCCTCACCTTCCCTAGACTCTGCTCTAACTCTTCTATGTCCTCTCTAAGGCTCTGTTCCCAATTCTCTTCTGCATTTCCAACAGACATATTTCCCAATGGTGCTTCAAATTAATTTCTGTACTTTCCACCCCTTCCTAACACTATCACTCAACCCCCATGTCTACTGCCTGGCTCTGTCTGGCTGCTGGCCCAACAACTGTCTTCACCATGTAGTTGTCAGCCACTTTGCTGTGTTTGGCTATCTGGACAACTTTACAAACTGCTAAGCAGCCAGATGGAACGTATTTGTCCTTTAGGTATTTGTTCTTTAGCCCCGCCCTGAAAAGAAACATGCAGGTATTTATTAACTTTGAGATTACAAGAATTGGAAAATGTCTGTGTGGTGGTCCGTCCCCTACTCCCTCTTGGAGTTCACCATGGTCTCAGAAATGCTCATTAAAACTCGGCCTTGACAAACAGCCCCTGGGCTGAGCTCCTCTGAGCTTGTCTGAAACACTGTCTGCTCCCAGGAGCTTGTGCTGGCTAAGGAGCCCCCTGGAAACTTATTTTTCTTACCTGAATAACCACCCAGATGGAACATTCTTGGTTTTGAACTTTCAAAGACAGTTACCGACCTGAATTGCAGCCAAGATGGAAAACTACTGTGACCAAAACCAGCCCTGCTGTGACTCTCTGAACAGTGGTCCAAATTGAGACCCTCTGGGCTCTCCAGACTGCAACAGGCTGAGACCAGCACTTCCCTCTGAGTGGGGATATACCTGGGGGACCACAGCTGAGTGACGGTGACAGATCCTGAGCTGAGATCCCCCCTCCTTGAGACTCAACCCTTCACCCCTTGAGAAGGTGCAAAGGCATCTGGAGTCAGTATTTCCCTGAATTCAGGGAGTTTTTGCAGGTATGTACCTTGTACCTCCTCCTTTAGGTCTGTGTATTTGTGAGTGTGAATATGCAAACACACTTTGAATGTTGCTCTCTTAGGTGTTTAAGTACTTCAGATTTGTAAGTACCTTAGGCCTATAAGTGAGTTACTGTTGTGTCTGTAGGAAATTCTATTTGAATGTTTTGTTAAATTGTTTAAATTAAGCTGTAGACTAGGTGCTGCTAAATTTCAGTGCTCTTAAACCTTTTAGGCCTAATCTGTGGGTCAAGTCTGGGTCTTAGTTTAGAAAGGGGATCTACTCTGAACCTTGTGACTCAATGGGAAGGTCTTCCCTTAGTCCTTTCTATCCTTACCCTTCTCCCCCACACAGACTCCCCATCAGCCTCCATATAGATAATTTTGCGATTAATTTCAGTTTTAGATTGATTGATTTTTGGTTCTAGTTTGCTTTTTCTCTGTGTCTTTTAACCATCCAGTTAAGTAGGACAGCGAACCTTGCCAACAAATTTCGTTGCACTTTCATTTTTTTATTGAATCTGCTTTTGCCAATACCTTTGGTGGTGATTCTTTAACAGAATCATTCACCACAGTCTGTCCTCCAGAGAAACTATGAGATCAGCCTAAAAATGTTATAGAAGAAATTAAGAAATGACACAATACACAAAGCTAAAAATCAGTTTTATTCTTCCAATACACGTGAGGTTGTCTCTTATGAGTGCCAAAGATGTATGGCCAAGGAATCTTTGTGGCATTGCTGTCTTCTTTTTGACAGCAGGAGTGCTTCTTGTCCCAGAGCAAGGAAGGATAGCAAAGAAGAATTTGATTTAATGAAAAAATAGGTCTGGGTGCTGGACCTATGGGTCAGAAGGAACATGTGATGGTCACAAATGTCTGCAAAGGAGAAAAAAATATCAGATTCACACAAAAGAAGTGCCTTTCATATGGAATTGTACCAAATACAAAAATTTCTGTTTAGCCAGATGTTTGTGCTTTGCCTAGATATTTTCTATGTAAAAGAGTAATTGCCTTGATGAATCAATGGACTATTTATTTATTTATACCCATGGACTCTCTGCAAGCTGGAATTCATAAATCCTTTCTGAATCTGCCATTCTTTGTGCTCAATTACCTCTAGTCATCCGTGTGACTCCAAAGCTCCCACGGACATTTGGTGTGGTGGACATTAGTGGCAGAGGGGTGACTGGAAAGCAGCTGTATGACCAGAATGCTCCTAACCAGCATGATGCACAGAGATTTTCTGAGTGGATCAAAAGGCCTCTTTTCACTGGAAAGGATATGCAAATCTAAATATATACACAATGCCCTGACGTGGACTTCAGTCAGTGTGATAGGAATCAGATGTGGCTGCACAGCCTGTGTTCTTTCATCTTGGAGTCTCTCACAGATACCCAATCCCTTCTTCTTCACCTTCTAAGCTTGGAAAACACTTTGGGGACCTGCCCAAGGTATTGTACCTAAATCTCATAGATGACATTTGCTGTCAGAGCAAGGATTTTAAAGGTATGTTTTCCTAGGCAAGTTTACTTTCCCAACACTTACATATGCAAGGCTTCCTCTCTCCTGTAAATAAATCAATACTGGGTAAATTGAGTACTGACTGAAAAGACATAAGAACAAAAGGAAAGGCAGTATACACATAATCTATCTCCCCACTTTTGTGCCTGTCATGGGGACAAGATGAGAAGAAGAGTACCTGGAACTCTCCCTCTATACCCTCCCACCCTTTGCCCCAGGAGAAAAGCACCCTTTTTTTTAATCGCAGTCAACCACATTAACTTCCCCACCATGTTGGACTATGTGCCACATCCATCAGACTCCAAAAGGTCTTGGCCCTGAAAGCAATCCCAGATAAGTTCTTCATGTGTGTGAGATGCTCCCATGTCAAAGTCTGTGCACAACTGAAGCTTAACACTTCAAGAGATTCCCTGCCTGCCCTGCCTAAGTCCTGCAGGTTCTGCTTGCCTCCAGCACCAGGAGATACCCTCTACCCTCCGTCTCCATGGGTTCTGTCCATCTCACTGGTGGCACCTCCTGGGTGATGACAACATTCTTCCACCTCCTTCTGCTGGTGTCTGCCCTTGCACACATCATGTCTAGCCTGAGCATTGTCCCTTTGACATGTCAGGACCAGGACCATTCCTTGTGAACACATCCTGTCCTATCTGTGTAACCTCACTAGTACTTGTCCCATTCTATTGGAGCTAGGGGTCTGTATACCTTCAACATAAAGGTACTGTCCTGACAGGTGGGTTTCTCTGTGTTTTTACTATTAATTCCATTAATTACTTCTATGAGCAGATATTTACAATAATAAGCGGGAATTTCACAGCACACTGCATTGTATGGAGTCTTGAAGCCCCATGTTATGTAGGACACAGCTTTGCAGAGCTCTCCACACCCAAGCCTCTAGGGTGATGATCATTTCTGCTTGGTAGTGCACCATTAAAAAAACAATTCCTTCATTGTCCATTGTCAGATGAAACGATGGGAAAATAGGCCATTGCCTGCACCCATCCATTTTAAACAGGGCCCAGCTAACCCAGAGGAAGCTGCTTGAAGTTTCAGAAAGGGATGGGTGGGTTGTGCTTTGTGGGAAGGGACTATGAAATCCCTGGAGGAATTACCGCATGTATTCTGCTAGGGAAATCCAACAATCGCATGAGCACAAAGGCTACCAGTAACAGGCGTTTTCCACTTCCTTGATTGGCTTTCACAGAAGCTCAATGAGTTCTCCATCATTCTCCACAAGTCCCTGCTTTGGCCTGGGTCTGTGCACTGGGATTTCCGATCAGCTACGAAGGCCCTTGGTTGCCTATTGTCAATAACTGCTTTTAGCAGATGAAGCTTTACATAACCTCAGACAAAACATGTTAAAACCACAGTCCACTGAGGCAGCCAGAGCCCTAATTTAATAATAAAAGAGCTCAGTAAGTCTAAAGGCTGAAAGAGTAGGTCCTTTATTAAGGATGTCAGATAGTTGTATCTCTTATCTTAGCCAAATAATGAAGAAAAACAAAGGAAAGCAACCAGCAACCAGGATGACAAGTATTAATGAATCACATGGAGGTTTATATGTACAATTGATTGCTGGGATTATGAAAAATATGGACCTTTGCTTTAAATTAAATTTCTCAGCTTCAGTTTCCCACATTTTCTTTCTTTGTGCGCTTTTTTTTTCCCCTAGAAGATAAAATATCCATTTATCTTCTTGGCCATTTACAACTAGATGGTTACATTACACATTATTGTAGTGATCATCCTGCTATGATGAAATTCATACAAGTGTGGTAACTAGCCTAAAAAAATCCTCATTATAAACCCAAATCACTTCAACCTAAAAGAAACCCATAAAGATGAGTAATGGCAGTGTACAACTGAAGTACAATGAATACCCAAATTGGCTGTTCTGTCACTGCAATGAATTCCTAGTGCTTCAGGGAAAGAAGTCATCTTCAGAGATGTTGTTTATGAACATAAATAGTCTCAGTTGACCACTGGCTGCAGGGAGACAGTGCAGGGCATGTTGCTCCTTTTGGTGTGAGACCATGCAGCCTTCAGCACTAGAATCAGTTCTAAATATATTCCTCAAGTCAGATGTATAATGAGACATTTCATTACTTCCTTCCTTCTCAGCACTTTACAGCAAAATGAGTCAGGATTTGCTCCCCCTGGTATGAGCAAAGGTAAATTCTTTGCCATCTGCCGGGATCACGAGGACAATTGAAATATCCCTTTATTGTCCACGTGCACATTAGAGGGTTGCTAGCCATGACATTCCTTGATGACAGGACAAGTTTGTGATAAAACAAAATACCTGCTATATTTTTTTTCTAGTGACCCATGGCAATAATGATTTATATTAATATAGGCAGTGCAATGCCCCAGATACAGAGGTTGCTGTTAAATAGAAGAAAGTATAGATCACACTCATTAATCAAAAGCACATAAAAATGGGGTGTGTTGCCCAGGCTCCCTCTCTCTCTCTTTCTCTTCTTCTCTGTTGCTAGAAAAAGTATGTCAGTGAGCATGTGGGTGAGGTGTATTCAGCAGTGAAATGTCCAAATGTCCATTCTTGCTTTTGCAGTATGACCTGGATCAGGTAGAGTAACTTAAAAGTGATCCTGAGTGGAGATATCAGGTTGCTAAAATAAATCCTTGCTGTGTGTGGAAAGAAGGATGCTATTATATGTAGAATGTGGAGTTCTGGATGCAATTTTCCATCTTAAGACACCATCAGAAATATGGTCCAGATACACCCCAGTCAGACCCTGAAACACAGAGGGACAAGCTGTTCTCAGCTATTTGTACAGTCAAGAGGAAGAAGCTGATACCTTTCGTCAGAGATGAGAGATGCCATGGGCCATCTGATGGGTTGATGTTGGCCATGGGACTGAAGTTACCTTGCAAGAACATCAGAGATGGTGCAAAGCCAGGAGAGACAACAACAAAGAACACAGTGTCCAGGAAAGTGATGGAGGGGCTTAAAAGATGCGGATGTGGTGCTGTGGTGCATGGTTTAGCACTGGGCTTAGCAGCATTAATGGTTGGACTCCATGATCTTAGAGGTCTTGTCCAAGCAAAACCCTTTAATGATTTTGTGATTCTAAGGAAGCCATTAGAGTGTCCTTCATTAATCAGCATAACCAGGACTGAGCCGTGGGGCACCTTCACTACCTTCCAGGGGTGCAGTCATTTGGTTAATGCTTGAAAAACCCACTCAAAGAACCCCAGCTGGAGGCAAAAGGACCTGCACAGCACAATTTATGGGCTGCTCCAGGAAAAGTTGTTCTTCTTGTTGCATGAGCCTGCTTAGACTTCATCTTGGAAAGGGCTCCTTGACAAGAAGCCCTTGTGGCACAGCTGCATTGCTGGGGTACTGCTGAACACAAGCTCCATATGGAATGGCTCTCCATTATTTCTTTGCAGATATCTCAGCACCTCTTGGAATGAAAGGGATCATAACTGAAAGTCTGAGGAGCAGCCGTAGGGTGCAGATTATTCTGCATAGTGAAAATTGAGACTCTCAGAACAGTTTACCCTGGGTTAAAAAAAAAAAAAANATAATGCTTCTTAACACTATACATTTCTAGGAAAAAAAAAAAAAAAAGTAATTTCTTTTACTTCCACACCCCTGATGACCAAGAAAGTGTGCTGCTCATCTTGAAATCACACTCCACAGAAGCTCTCTTAGCACCCCCGCCCAAGTATCCCTTACATCCACTTTCCCCCCAACAGCAGGAAATTGCTTAGAAAATATTTCCAGGTTCCTTCCTGGCCAGAGGTCACCTCCGTGTTTCGGAGCAGCAGGAATCACCATGTTCTCTGACACAACAAACGGAGGAGGAAGACCTGTCCTGCCCTACCAGCTTTCAAGCTTGTGCTTTTCAGCTGCAACTCCACCCTGCACTGGTGGAGAAGGGATCAGTTCCCACTGATCACAGGAAAGGGAGGTCACGGGGTTTGCTTGATTAAATCACCACAAGCCAAAAGGTTCTTTCTCTCACTCACTGAGAATTGCTTGCGAGCCGTTTAATTTGTTCCGAAAAGAAAAGCAAAACAAAAAAAACAAACCCCAAGCCCAAGGAGCAACAGCACACAGGGAAAAGCAGGTGTGTCTCGAGATCTGGGAAAACAAAGGCAGAACTGAGACAGGAGGTGACACTTGGACGGGAAGTTTCCATCCCAGCACAAGAGGACAAGTTTGGAAAAGACTCAGACAGGACCAGCACTTGATGCCCTACAGGTATGGATGCTGTGTGTGAAATGTGGCATTGATTTAACACTTTGGGGCAGGCAGGGGTGGCTTGAAGGAATTTTTGGGTCTGGATTCTGACAGTGTGGTGCAAGCTTTGCATCATGAGTAAACCTGCCGCAGGTTTCTGCCAGGGAGCTGCAATCGGCACAGTTTTCATTTTGTGGTGATTAGTTGGCAGTTTTTTGTGGGATGCTTTTGGCTGTTCAGTGTATGAATTAAGCCATTCAAACTCCTGACAAAGTGCTACTGCCTGTTCACTTGTCTAGTGAATGCTGATAGAAGTTATGATTTCTTTAAGCTTGGGGCCACAGAGGTAAAGAGGGACGTACACAGAAATGCTGTGTTAATCCTTATTGCATTTATTACCTTCTAAGTTGTGCTGCAGAGTTTCAGAGAAAAAAAGTCAACTGCAATAGCATTTAGAATTTTTTTCCACTTTGCTTTGTATTTACAGTGGCTGGAATTTGCAACGCAGATGCAGGCACTGTACTTTGTTAGCTGTATAGAGTGGTGGGTTTGTTTCTTTTAAGAGCAATCTCCTTTCAGTTTCATATTCGGTAAAACTTTCTGACAGGGAGAGGGACTTGGGGCACCCATGGCCACAGGCTGAGAAACTGCTGTATAATGCCTTTGAGCATCACATTTATCTTGTTTCCATTCTTTTCTATCTGTGTTTTCAGCTGTTTAAATGAAAGCAAATTTTATGGTGTTGTGCTGGAGTGCTGCTGCCAGTGTTCAGTGTCAGGGGGATACAGGGAAGCTTTCTGATACTTTCACTTCTATTGATGTCTATATCCCCAAAAGTTCTGCTCCATTTCAAACATCTCTGGTGCAGTATCCATTTTGCTTAAATGGTCATGATTCAGTTTCTCTCTCCCCGTCATGGGAAAGTGATGCTCACCTACGTGCATGAGGAGCTTTTGGATTTGGGGGAGAAAGGTGTTATTGTTTGAGTGATGTAAATCACATATTCAATGAGAGTTTTAGGAGGCAATGAGCTTGTGACAAGCAAGGGAATAGTAAGGCAAAGGATGTTATTTCTTTGAAAGCCTGAGGCTCCATTTCTCCTGCTTCCATCGCTTGCTGTTGCATGATGAAAATGGTATTTCGCAACCCGTAGATTTTCCTCTCACCCAGAAAATTCCTCATCTATTTCTGTCATTTAACATGTCCAGTAATGTCTGGCAACATTACAGAATGAAGTGATATTTAAAGGAATTTGGGGGCAAATCTTTAGTACCTGGGTAGCAGTGACACTTAAATCAGTGATGGGTCAGCCAGCTCAGCAGGAACCTGCTGTGACTATTTGGCATCTGTCACTATTTAACTTCCCTAAAATCGTCTGAGTTTGCCTCCGGTGATCCAGGTTTAAAAAACAAACAAAGAGAACTTGCGTAGGCACTGGGAAGATATCTTTGTCCTGATCTTCTTGGTTATTTTTATTTTTTTAACACCTTTTAGGCAGGCTTAATAAAGCAGGTCTCCAACCTCTGAATTCGAGACGTGGGAAATTCCTCAAACTAGGCAGAGCTTCCTCTCATTGTTATAACACAAAAGACCAGTGCAGCCTTTACTAGAGTTCCTTTTTTTAACCCATTCATCTTGACCAAGAAACCTACCTGCTCAGGGCTGTGATTCAGTTTGTCAGAAGGCAGCAGACAAGCATGGAAGTGAATTACATCATCCATGAGGACATCATTATTTTGGGATTGTATTGTGCTTGAAACTGAAATGGTTTGCTGCCGGAATTAATCTCAGCCTTGTCCAAGAATCATGGCTTTTTAACATCAAATAGGATGAATCTAAAGTAAAACCAAACTCCTTGCATAAAACCATTTCCAGTTTTCCATGAAATAGTTTCTTAGGACTGTGACCTTCAAAAGGGGTTCAGTTGACATTCATGAGCAGATCCACCCCAACTGCATGTTTATACAGAGTTTATTTCTCAAATGATCCTGCATGGGGGCAGTTACCACCCATGGGTTAATCTGATCCTGCACCTGCCCTGCTGGTAAGGAGCAGCAGCTCGTCCCCCTTATCTGTGCTGGGCAGCATCCTGAGAGGACTGAGCCAGCACTGGGTAAGGGCAGAAACTGTGGGGCTGTGATAGTGGCCCTGAACTGGTTGTATTAAGAATGTGCATGAGATGGAATGCACAAGGTGGGTGTGCAGAACAGGTAAATTGGGAAAGAGTTAGCAAAAGATTTGCAATGGCTTGTTTCTCTCTGATGGACAAATGATCAATTCCTCGTTTGGTTGGGGGTTTTTTTTAGAAAATATGAGCTCCTGCAGAGCAGATAATTCACTGTAGCAGGTTGTCTAGTAATTACACTGCTATATTTGCATTTTATAATGCTGCACCAATGGACTTTGTTAAGGAGTTTTTGACTACATTTACAGCCTATTCCAAGGGCTTATCTGCTGTTGATGGTGGACTGGAAGAAGTTTCCCTCTCACAGCCATCCCATGACATGACATGAATGATGTAGCCTTAATCCACTATGTCTACACACAGTTTATATCTTTTCTACAAACTTCAGTTTATTCCTATGGAAGCCTGCAATAAATTCTGTCCCAAAACCCTCTCCTCTCCATCATAATTCCCATTTGAACAATCCAAACATGATGGGTGTGCTGGGATTTAAATTAACTTTTCTCATAAGGTCCTTTCTTTTGGATTTGTGGCTGAAACAGTGTTGATACCATACCAATGTTTTGACAATTGCTGAGCAGTGCTTGCAGAGCCTCAAGGCTTTCCCCTTCTTCCCACTGACTCTGTAGTGAGTGGGATGAGGGTTGGGAGGGATTAGAACAAGGAAAGCTGACTTGAATTCACAAAAAGGGTGCTTCAAACCATATAATATCATGTTTAGCAACAAAAAAATAGTGGTGGAATTCAGGGTTGTCTTCCAAACCTGCCATTGCTTGGACATTTTTCTGGATATACATCTGCTTGTGGGAGGTAGTGAAGGATTGCCTTCATATCACCATTTTTTTTTTTATTTCTTTCCTCTTTATTTCCCTGTTAACATTTATTTCTCCCAATCCACTAGTTTTTTGCACTTTTTCTCATCCTATACTCTCCTCCATCTCTCTGACATATGGGCAATGAGTGGCTGTGTGGGTGGTCAGCTTCAGACCAGGGTCAGCCCACAACAACATGGAATCTAGCACAGCCTTCAGACACCTTCCAATGGAAAACTTTTGAATAAACAGAAGTTTTTTTCCCAGCCCTGGAAAAAGAACCTTTATACTCCCTTGTGTCATCTCTATTGGCTGATTTACACAATGTAGTACTTGTTTCAGGAAGATCTCAAAGTTCATCTAATATCCTACTCTGGCATTGAATTCCTTCATTCTGGATGAAAAAGGAGCCACATCTCATTTACCTTCTAGGTGCTTTCACAAGTCTTGCTTTATCAGATCATTAGTGCAATCACTGATGGGCTTTTCCTGCCCCGGGGTCTCTCTGAGCACCCTGTGAAGCAGAAACAGCACATTTCTTCCTTGTTTGGCTGCAGAGAACTGAGGCACACAGATAGCCAGGGTCTGCTTACAAAGCTGGCTGTTGCCCACCCAGAGTCTGCTTAAACTCACCTCAACAGGATGGAGAATGCTGTGGTAGCCAGGTTTGAGGGTGCTTGTGAGCAGCAGAGCTGTTTGCATGCCCTATTTAAATCTTAATATGAAATATTAATTTCCAAATGCCTTCCCTCAAAACATAATAGAGCTGTGATCGAGTGTGTAATTTACTGTCCTCGGAAATTCCTCAAAACGACAGAGCTTCCCCCAATTGTTCCTGCACAGAGGAAAAGCTCTACTAGAGTTCCTGCTTCAGCTCAGTCCTGTGAGCGCAAGCTTGGCCCTCCATGGCCATTAGGCTGAGTGTGTGAAAGCCATCTTCATTCCAAAGGTGTCCCTACGTGCCTTATGACAGGCTATTCACAGAATGCCCCTTGCTCCTGAAATTGTTTTACTGAGCCTCCCTGGGAGAAAAATTCTTTAAATCCCTACACATTGTCCCTAAAATTTGTGTTGGCTGATCCTGGGTCTGAGATTCTGGATGAGACTGTGCATGCCTCAAGTGTCTCTGGCAATAGAACAGGACTGATGGCACTTCCTTCCTCTTGCTATCCATCCTGGTTCAAGTCTATGGCTCAAAAGGTTCATAAACACTGTCCTTTATTGCAGTTAGGACACACAGCATGTAAAATCATAGAATCACAGAATACTTTGGGTTGGAAAGCTCATCTCATCCCATCCCCTTCCATGGGCAGGGACCCCTTCCACTATCCCAGGCTGCTCCAAGCCCCATCCAGCCTGGCCTTGGACACTGCCAGGGATGAGGCAGCCACAGCTTCTCTGGGCAGCCTGTGCCAGACCCTCACCACCCTCAGAAGAAGAATTTCTTCCTAATAATTAATCTAAATCCATCCTCTGTTAGTTTAAAGCCATCCCCCCCCCCCCCCCTCCTTGTCCTGTCACTCCAGCCCTTTTGAAGGCCTTTTAGGCACTGGATGGAGCTCTAAGACCTCCCTGGAACCTTCTCTTCTGGAGGCTGAGCAGCACCAGATCTCTCAGCCTGTCCTTACAGGGGAGATGTTCTGTGTTATTATTGAAAATCTGCTTTAAAAGCTTCCTGCCCTTTCCCTAAACACCTTTTTTCTGGACAGCCTTGCAATGGTTCTTCCAGCACTGTTCCAGCATCATAGTACCAAACTTGGCAAGTCCTGGATCCATCTGACAGCAGTTAATGGAAGCTTCCCTTGTTCCTAATGGAAGTGCAGGTGCTTTTGTGGGTGTTGAAGCAGAGGAGGTTCCTACAGAAGTGAGGCCTAGATTGTCTGTAGAGTCAGCAGAGAGAAACACAAATTCCATCACACTTCTTGTGGGAGATAGCACCAAAGCTCAGCACCAGCTTCATCCCATTGAGCTGAGGATGGGGGAGCTGGAGGGGAGCGGGAGAACCTTCCTGTCCTTGAAATGTGCATTTTATTTTAGGCCATGCTGAATTAGGAGAAGCAGTGTCACAGCACCAGGGCAGGGTGTGTTAACCCTGGGACCATCAGTCAGGGCATGGCTCCCCTCCATGGGCCTGACCCCTCCTTTTTCCCTAAACAAGGAGCCTAGGCTGTGCTGCTGGCTGGGAGCAGCCCCTGGCCCACTCTGTTCTCTGAAGGATTCCTGAGAGTTATGGCATTAGCAATGGCTGAGACAGGGAACATGCTAACTATCGACTAGGCCTCCTAAAACAAGGCAGAAAGAGACCTCAGTTCATCTACAGGCCCTACATCTCATGGCAGGTGTTTGTTTAAGCCCTCCAAAGGCACTCTGTGGCTGGAGAAATGCTATTCCTTCGTGTTGTATCTCATGAGCAAAGCTGCCATCAGGTGTAACTTGTCTTTGCATTGCTGTGTTTTTATGGTTTTTGTGAACCCAGCAAGCACCACAGGAGTTCACAAGTCTGGATCATCCCTGGTGCTCAGTCTGAGGATAAGCATGTCTAAAGTCTGCTATTCCTTAAAGTCTTCTGAACACCAGTAAACAGACTAGTCCCATCTGTGTTGATGATACTGTGGCTTGATCTCATACCTGATGCCAATGATGAAGGTATAACAGTTCTGATAATTTTGAAAATATTATAGACAGGTGCAGCCTTCCAAGGAGTTTGATAGTAGCACTATTTAGCCTTTCCGAGTTCTCCTGTGCTCTGGAAGATAGATCAGTACAAAAATAGTAAGGCTGAAAGTGAAATCAGTGGAACAAAATAGAAACAATTATTTTTTCTCTCGGGCTTTATTATTAGAGAAGGCAATTAAGAGATATGGACAACAGAGACCTGCCTTCACTGGTTTGAGGGATTTCCCTCCATTTATATGATTCTGTGTGCAAAAGGTGCATGCTATTTTGTACTTCCATCTTTTTGTTGCTAGGTGTGACAAGCCAGGCCCTCAAACAGGAAACCCCCTCTGTCCAGAGCAGGATTGTACAAACTCCAAAAGTCTGACACCTACGCAGCTTACAGGAGCTTCCTACATGGCCAGCTGCAGTAATAACAGGAAAAAAATCAAGAGGTTAATAAAATGAAATGAGCAGGAAGCATGCAGTCATCAGACTTTCTAGTACTTCAGTCTATAGAAGTAATCCATGTCTGGCCTGACTCAGGGACCCAATCCAAAACTCACTGCAGCCCATGGAAATTCCACTGCAATGGATATTGTTTTACTCTTCACTTCATTGATATGGGAGTACCTGGCAAGTTCCTTCTTCCCCAATACTCCCACAGTGCTGAGCTTCAGATACCTTGTAGTGTTACTTCTCACTGCAAATTAGGCACATACTCCACTGCAGATGCTTCAAAAAGCACAAGGAGAAGAAGAGAAAGCTCATGGGTACATCCCTTCTTCCGTCCCAGTCACCAGAGGTGACCTGGTGTGTGCTTTTCCAGTCTTTCCAAACGTGTGGTACCCAGCTGCATTCAAAGGGCTGAAATGGGAGGGTGGAATTAATTGACTAGCACTTCTTTTTACTTTGTTCCTTCTCTACAAAACTCCTACATGAAGGTCAAGGAGGAGGCCATAGCTGAGATAGAGAAAAACCTGAGTGGAAGTGAGAAAGAACTGCCAGGAAGACGACAAGAATTGGGCAGGGCTTTATTTTTCCAGTAAAGTGCTGATTTCACTTTGATTGCAGCTATCACTGTTTTCAGTCTGGCACATTAACACACCATGTGGCATGAGGAACACTCATCCCTTTTCTTTTGAGTGCCAATGACATCTGTTTGCATAAAACCAATAAAAATAAGAATTATCCCTCTCTTCCCCCAGGAAACAAAACCTCTGTTCATGTCCGAGATATCCCTGAGCATCCCATCAAACTCAGCTCCCTGCACCATGCTAGGCACAGAGCTGGAATAACACAGTTCCACAAACATCACAGAGAAAGCATGCCATAGATTGTTTACTGCTGTTTGAATCCTTATCACCAAACAGTTCAGTTTTGTGTCCTTGATTAATTTCTGTTTATTTTATTTTTGTTCTCATTCAGATGCGTTATCTAAGGTCAGTGCAACTTCCCCTGTCCCCCCTTTCCCTTTCAGCCAACTCTCCCATGAAATATTGTTGTGCCTGGGTGTGTGTTTCTTAAAGTCATTGTGTGTTTTCTGTCTGAAACAAACATTGTCTGATCATCCAACTTATTACGCACTACCCAAAGGTCATGCTTTATGCAGAGAAAGGAAAGCTCTTCTGTTGTAGCTGAGGAATAACAAATTGGACAGGCACTGAAAACAAGGCTTTAGCCCCAGAGTTCAAGACTGGGAAAATGTTCCATAGTTGTTTGCAAATGGTAACCAAGGTTCAGCTGCTACAGGCTACTGGGCAGCCATGGAGCCAAACTGTGCCAGCCACAGATCTCTCCCTTCACACCTTTATAACCTGTAGCAGTTTCCGGTTCTTCTCTCCAGGCATTCTTCACCTCCACAGATCTCAGCACCATAGATCTTTCATCCAAAATACCTAGAGGGAGGTAGAGTTGTCTAAGCCACAGGAAAATGCTGGCATGGGGGTAACTGAGCTTAACTATGTTACAAAAAAAATAGAGCCAAAGTGGAAAGATGTAGAACAAACACCAAAGAGGCAGGAGGACTTCTGTGCTAAAATGGCGTAGGACTCTCCATCCTTTACAGCTGACAGGGAATGTAAAAGTGAGGTATGGGGTACAAGGCCGTGGAAAAATTTGTGCTATCTGGTTTGACAATTAAGGATCAAACTTGACCATAATGAGTGGTAGATTGAATTCAGACCTCCTTGCTCCTGCAAATTATGTATTCTGCACACTCTCATAGGTTTTCCTCTAATTTACTTCATTTGTGTCAGCGTAATAGGCCATTAGGGCTGTTAAACACCAATGACCTGCCTTTGCCTCCAGAAGTCACTGTGGCTCTGATAGCCAGAAGTGGAAAGAACATTCTGAAGATGAGCTGCTGCAAACTTACTTCATTTTTGTAAAACTCTTCCCAAGGGCCTCTGCTATGACCTTTGCTGGATAAAAACCTACTGGTCTAGGGAATCTTTGGATCCAACCAAGGGCAGATCTGTTCATGACATTAAACAACCAGAGCCCATTAGAAAGGATGGAGAATGGTGTCTCAGTGTGAACAAAGGAGTAAAAAGCACAGAATTGAAGGCTTTTACAATGAGGCTTTAAAGCAGAACATGGCTGCCTGACCACACAGGGAGCTCTTGGCCTCAGTGACTCAGGACATTTCTCACAGCCAGAGCAGAGGGCCAAGAACTGAGGCTGTGGACAAATACCCACCTCCCAAAGAGAACAGCTGGTTGAAGATGTGTTGTGCCTGCAGGGTTGTTGATTTTCTTCTTCCTGCTGATGCCAAAGGTGTATTCATCTCCATTTCAGCACAAGAAGGGCCAACTTCCCAGACACAGCACATAGAAAGGTTACAGCCAACAGGAATAAAATACTTCTATGTGGCATGGCTGCATGGGGATGGATAACTGTGTCTTCTAAAACAGAACTGCTTGTTTCCACTTCTGCATTTATAACCCCTTACCAAAGAAGTGGCTTCAGTAAGGAGTGGCTTACTAAAGAAGCCACATCCAGGGCGGGTGTATCTTTAGGTCCCCTCATCAGTTTTTTTTAGACATTGACAAGATCCCCCTGTACCTTTCTTTTTCCAGGCTAAGCAGCTCTCTCAGCCTCTCCTGGTAAGACAGATGCTCCAACTCCTTAGTCATCTTCATGCCTCTTTTCTGGGCTCGTTCTAGTGTACTGTACTCATTCCAGTACTCTCTTGTACTGAGGAGATTAGGAGTGGACATTGTGCTTAAGATGCATCCAGAATCAGGAAATCTTTTCCTTAAGTCCTAACATCAAATGAGAAATATTGTCAGAAAGATTCTAGAAAGAAGACATGACTGGCAGGATAAGAAAGGCTTACAAATGTATCTGCTTGTAAGAGACAGAGTTGGAGAGTCAGACAGAACGATAAGGTGGAATAGGCCAGGTCCCTCTGGGTGAACAGAGGTTTCCTGAGCTAAGGAACCCAAGTAAGGAGCCACAGGTCTGAGAGAATGTCTATAGAAGCAGACCTGCTGCAAGGGATTATACAGAATGCCTACAGCATGTTATTTCTGGCTCTGGTAGAGCCCAGGTGTCTGTATCACACTATACGGCCAAGGCCACAGAAGCTATGAGCTATCACAGAATATGCTGAGTTGGTAGGCACCCACAAGGATCATTGAGTCCAGCTCCTGGCTGTGCACAGGACCATCCCCAAGAATCCTGTGGGCATCACCTCCCTGCCAAAGATGTCCTTCCTGTCCTAACACAGTGATGTGGCTGTTAAGTGCAGGTGTATTGTCACCCAGCCCCGTGGGAGAGGCTAGCCAGAGGTCCAGCCTTGGTGTGGTCCTTCCCAGAGGGGTGAGCTGTACAGCTGGTCAGCAGCCAGGACAGTGTTCATGCCTCTCCAGATGTGCCAGACTGTTTCCCACCTTCCTCATTCCCTGAGATAATGCTTAGCCAGTAACTGTGGCAGTTGATGCTTATTCATGCAGGAATACCCTCCCTGATCTGACAGATTGGTGTTTTCCAGTGACAAGCAGTAAATCCAACTGTGAACTGTGCTTGGAGGGCTAGGAAAACATTGCAGGGCTGGCTGGCACTGTCCAGAATGTGTTAAAAATGCCCACAGAAACTTTTGGCTGCCCTCAGAGTATTAGGAATGCCTGGAGAATGTGAACATTTGGACATTCAGCTGGGCAGTGTTTTCTGTGCTCTCAGTCATCCAGCTAAAAGGTTGCTATTTCAGCTACTGTGCCCTGCAAACGAGTCCTAGAGAGTTGATCTCTCCTTGCAGGAAGTCCTGAGTGGCCATGGTATGATTTGAGCCTGATCGTCAGATAGCTGGGTCTAAATTATTTTCATTTTCCATGTAGATTATTTGGGTATGTACAAAGGTCATCAACAATTCTCGGGAAGGCTGACGGAGTGAATAGAGGAATCTAAAGTCATAAACATAGGTCAAAAGGAAAGACAAATACTGCTTGAACAAAGATGGAAAATGTGAACTGATGTAGAAAAAGGTGTGAACCATAGCCCTCCTCTGGAAATATTGTTTTGGGGAAAACCTTGATATGACTGCAGATAACAGTTCACCCCCTCTGTGCTTAAACCACTGAGAATTTTTTGCTTCAAAGATCCAGAAAGAAATTCCTAAACTTGTCTAAGGTAGAATCACAATTGGAAAAGAATTCTAAGATCATTGAGTCCAACCATTAACCCAACACTGCCAATCCACCACTAAACCATGTCCCTCAAGTCCACATGTACACATCTTTTAAATCCCAGGAATGGTGACTCCAACACTGTCCTGGGCAGCCCATTCCAGTGCTTGACCGCCCCTTCCTTAAAGAAAGTTTTCTAAACGTCGGATCTAAACCTCCCCTGGAGCAATATGAGGCCATTTCCTCTTGTCCTGGTGGTTGTTACTTGGGAGCAGAGCCTGACCCCCACCAGGCTTCACCCTCCTGTCAGGGAGTTGTAGAGGGTGAGAAGGTCCCCCCTGAGCCTCCTTCTCTCCAGGCTGAGCCCCCCCTCCCCCAGCTCCTCAGCTGCTCCTCACCAAGCTTGTGCTCCAGACCCTTCCCCATTTCTGTTGTACTTCTCTGGACATGCTCCAGCACCTCAGTGGCCTTCTTGTCATGAGGGGCCCCAAACAGAACACAAGATTTTTGATGTCTCACCTGTGCCAAGCACAGGAGAACAATCATTGCCCTGGTCAGTCCAAACACAGCTCTGAGAACACAGATCTGTGCTCTTGCACATCTCCTCTGCATCCCTTTGAATTAACTCATTGCACAAATGGAAGAAGTGTAGAGATACATAGGTAATTGGAAGAGATCAGCAAACAATCTACCCATCACCATACTGCCACAATCCCACATGGAAGCAGAATCAAAGGCTCTCCTCCATGTCAGCAATTGTATAGCCTGTTCTTAAAAACCTCGACTGAAGGAAACTTTGCAGCCACCCTGGGTAGCCTAATTTTGTGCCTCTAAATGTTACAATTAACGTTTTTTCCATAATCACCAGCATATTTGCTTCTGCTTCAGATTGTCTGACTTCATAATATCCTTCAGCCAACTGTAGCTGTGAACATCCATGTCAATCCTTTTACAAGGGACAAACTGTTATTGTGTCCATACCTGAGTCTTGTCCTATCTAATCTGAACAACCTTCAGCCTGTTCATGAGGTTATTGCTCTTGTCACTGAGGTTATACAATGCTCTTGTCTTAGCATTCCCACAGCTCTCCTTTGGATGCTCTCCAATACAGCAGTATCTGACACAGGGCTCCAGCCAAAACATCAACAGCATCACACAGTGCACTTTTGTTACCTCCCAAGTCTTCAATTAAAAATATTTGCAAAAAAACTTAATAATGATATTTCAACATCATTACAGTTAGTGAATTTAAGTAGCAGTTTCTTAGGACTCCCTCCAGAATAATTTTTGCAAGACTGAGGTGGGCAAAACTATCTAAAGTCATGTGATAGAGATAATACATGAAGCCCCAGGCATTGTCAGATTCACCCCAAAACCTGTTATCTCAAAGTAATCTACCTATTAGTTCCAATTGCTTGGGAGTTACTGTCCTCACATGTTAAAAACCCAACTTCGGGCTTTTAAAAATTCAGACTCAAGAATAGCAGATGGTATAAGAATCTGCAGTGTTGTGTCCAGTTTCTGAGAGGTTCTGGCATCTTTTTCTGCATTTGGATACAATTGATAGTGGGGTTTGATTACACAAATTGCAGAGATTAATTTCTAGAGATGAGACTGAAGTGTGAATGTCCAGGACTGGAACGAGGATGAGTGAGTCAAGAGAGCCACAAGAGCTTCATTTCTAAGTTGTTTCCACATTTTCTTTCTCTTTGAACAGTATCTCTCAGGGTGCAGCTATGTGGGAACCTCACCCTTACCCATCTTTCGTGACAGATGAAATGTGTTCACTTGCTTTTGCAGCAGCACATATCCAGTGAATTCCAGGATCCCTGTAGCTCTGCCTTGGTTTGGATGAGCACTTATGGTTCAGAGCAGGTGTCCTGTAATACACCTCTTGCTTGCCTTCCTGAGCCTGTGAAGGCTAATTGCAGACTCAAATGTTTAAATAAAAAATGTTCTGGAGTTGAAACTTTAAATCTTTAGAATCCAGGAAGTTCACAGTTTCTGGTGACATGACAGTACATGATGAATGAGTACAGGAAAAAACATCAGGATGATCAGGACATCCCCTGTGCTCACATACCAAGTTGATTACATACCTAATGCTCTGACATTGTATAATTTTCACATTCTCCTGCAAAGTAAACCAAGATTTCTCATTCCTTTAGGCTGCTCTTTGATGATAAGCCTTGAGCAGAAACTCTCTTTTAAGAAAGCCTTGCTGACATTCTTTCCCATTCTCAAACCCCAGGATGCTCTTTCTTAAAATTCTTGGAAAACACAGCAAAAAACAAACAAAAAACAAAAAAACCCCAAAAACCCAAAACCAACCAACCAAACAAACAAAAAAACAAAGAAAAAACAAAAACACAAAACCAAAGAAAAAAGAGGGGGTTTGGGGAAAGAGGGCTTAACACAGACCAGTTTCCCAGTCAAGGCCTGGCAATGTGGCAAGTGTGGCTCCACCACAACTCTGCCTTGTCTTCATCTCAGCCTCTGCACTGGCACTGCTTCCCATTCAAACCTGCAAGCAGTCAGCCGAGGGAGCAACTTTGGGAGAAAATGATCAGTTTTTTCTGTAGGGATAGACCATGAATTTGTGTTGAACAGCTTGCCAGGGCAGAAAGGCAGAGATCCTCCTTGTCCTTACCCTCCTGCCCTGTCTGCCAGCCCATGTTCCGTCTCCCTTCCCTGCTTGGGGCCACTAAGCTGTTCCTCTCCTTGCTCTGGCCCTGGCACTAACTGGGACTTTCTCTAAGCTGATCAGACTCTGATGAGAGTGAGTTGGACACCTTATTGCTGCTTTAGTTGTCTGCAGGGACAGGGAGTTAAACTGAGTAAGAATCTGGAAGGCACCAGCACAAGGCCATCAATAAAGCAAATCTGCAGAGAGAGAGGTGGTGGCATTAAGTGCTGTAGATGTAGCCTTGATCTTCTGATTGTTCAGATTTCTAAACCAGCTGAGGTGGGAAATAAATCAGACCAATGCCACCACAACAATAAAGACAAAGACATGCTGTAAGGGCAACAAGGGCATCAGTCATGCCAACTTAATCATCTTAAAACTGCTGCAAAAGGCTAAGGTCTGACTCACTACATTGCAGGGAGCAGCAGGTGACCAGGTTTGCAGAAAACTGAACAGACCTGTCTCTTGAATTAATCAGTGTTTAAAAATTAATTCCCCCACAACACGAGCTTAATACCAGGGGTTTCCACAGAGCTCAGTCAGTCACTGCCTGACACTGCTGTGGAAACAAATTCCATTGATAAATCAACTGTTATCAAACACTGTAGGGACAAGGGCTCCACTGTTACTTGGACAGATGTCCCCTATTTGCCCAGTGTGTTCTTGGCTCCAGATCTTGTTCAAGGTAGAAACACACATCAGAATTTCCCCTGATTTCTGGGAATTCCAATAACCATCAGAGCCACAGGTTTGCAGCTCTGTGCAGCTTCTCCAAGGGCATAAATGTGTCTCCACAGAGCCTTCCAGGCCCAGCCCACAGTAAGGTGCTGCCAGCTCAGGTAGGAAAATTTTAGAGGTTTCCTCCTTTATAGTTTAAGTCAAAGCCCACAGACATTTTTCCATAGCTACAAAACATGATTTTGCTGCTTTCAGTCCTCAACACCCTCTTTTGTTAAAACAAAGAAGGTGAGTAACAGCAGAGGAACAAGTTAATCCACTAATCTGCAGATAAGACATTGAGGGACTCAGATCAGTGCAGGAGGAAATAATGAGTATAACCTGATGAATGGTATCAGGAAATATCTCCTCTTAAAATGCCTTGTGGGTTTTCTGCAGTGGCATATCTGCTCAGCCTCACACTTGAAATTTGAGTGCAGGCTCTAGAGGCAGCTTCTTTTCTGGGCAGTAATAACTTGTTCAACTAATTATAAAAGTTCCTGTGGTTTAATTTCTCTTTGAGAGAGCAGCCTGAGCTATGGTAGAAGGCAGATGATGTTTAGGATAAATCTAATTAGAAGATCTTCTCTTTGAACCACCTGAGAAGGTAAATCATATTAAATCTCTGGGTGTTGTCTTTATTTTCTAAAACATGTGTGATGGTGACTATTGTGCTGGGTGTATTTGCAAGTGAAGATGTAATTATTTTACAACATTTGGATAAAAGAGAAGTTTAGAAAAAAATTTAAAAGGTCATGTAGCTCCCCTATGTCCTAGGTTAAAATGAGACTTTGTTATTTAGCTCTAGGAATCCTCTGCCTTTTAGAATTAACTTTAAACAATATTTTTCAGCTTGAATGCTGTGGAGAAAAAGCAAATCTGGACTTCTTTAGCTCTCTAGGTCTTTATAAGTTGAAGATACTTATTGTTTCCCAGGAGACAGTTTGCATGAGAAATGAGGAATGTGTCTGCACATGTGCTTTGCCCACTGAAGGCAGACAGATACTTGAGAATTTGCTTGCTAAAAAGTTTACAGTAGTTATTTTTTCATTGAGAAATTAAATTAATGAGGGGAACATCCACATTGCTTGAGGACATTTAATACTTTTCTCTATTTGCAATTTGCTTGTTGGTTTTCTGGCTTTCAGGATACTGGCTTGGGATGTTTTGGGGCTTTAATTAGCTACCAAAGCCTGACTAGCATGCCAGCTCTCATTTACATGAGGTGTCCTCTATATGGTGTCTTACATGTACAATTAACTGTGTGTTTGCTGTCAGCTACATAAAGTCACACGTGTAAAGTCACATGTGTTTGAAAATAGAGGCTGATCCACAACATTTGAATATGAAGGCAAGTTGGGGAGCAAGGCAAAAGATAAATGCAAAACTGTGCCAGATGTCATTTACCTTCATCATAAATTTTGTTTAATGACTTTTTTGCCCTTCTATTATCTGTTTCATCAACCTGTTACCCATGTAACACAAACTCTTTGTGCAGATTAATTTTTTTTACCATATGTTGTGAGAATATGCTGAATATACAAAGCTGCCAGAAACCTTTGTTTAGTTAATGCTTCAATTATTGAGTCATGTCACTATCTCAGGAACTTGTGTCACTGCTTATAATGTTTCCCTTATGATCCACTGCAATCAATTGTGATCTTGGGATCAGCCAGATCCATGGAAGTCTTGAGTTTGTTACAAGTGGATGATGTCTTCAAAATAAGAAAATGGTCTCTTTTGTAGAATTCTGGATATAGTGACAGACAGGCCCAGGAAACTGAAAAAAATGTCCTCACATTTTTCCCCCCAGTTCTGTTAGCCATTCACTGATTGTATTAAAAAGGCCTGTAACACTCTTTTATTTTAATTGATTTTGGAGTGGAGTGGGAAGATACTCTGAATCACTGTGATGTCCTTCTTTCTGGTTATTCCTGTATATGAGTATAAGAGCAGCTATACTGTGTTAGCTCAGATGCCTAGATGAAAGTTTTCTTTCTTGCTTTCTTTGTTTATTTTATTTTGTTTTGATTTACTTTTGTTTGTGTTGGTTTGAAAGGTTTGGGGCTTTTGTTTGTTTGGTTTGGTTTAGTTTGGTTTTTTTCCCTCCATTGCTATTCTAAAATATCTTAAAATTACTTTTCCTTCTTTAGTTGCATCTCAGAATTCAGTTGGCATTTTCTTCATACCCCATTTCTGAGTGGCAATTGTCAGTTCAGAGCCCATCACAGAATACATAATACAGGATCATTTCTCTCTACCTTACACTTACTAGTTCTGAATTTCATGATCAAGTCACTCAGTCTCCTGTAATCCCAGTGCAGATCTTCACAGGCAGATTTTGCTTTTGTTAGTCTCAACCATGTAAAATCTTCCATGGTGCTGCATTACTGGTCACTGCCTTTTCCACATCACTTGAGAACAGAGAGTAAGGTACAGGCTTCCACCTCACTCCTGCAGAGCTCTGGCAATGACACATCTGTATTGGAAAAGAAAATAATTTATTCCTACTTTTGCATCCTATCTTTTAACCAGGTCAGTATCCAGGTGAAGTCTCACTCCAGATGGATCTCTTTAAGAACCACATTTGGTGAGAAAAGTCACAAATCTCTGCTGGGCACCCACCTTGGTGATATCAAATACATGCTTGACTATAAACTCCTTCCAATTCACAAGGTGAGACCACAGATCATGTTCATATTGTCATTTTCTGTCATGGACTCCTCTGAGCAGGAAAGTGCCAGCAAAGCCCCAGTCTGCCTGGGAGTACTAGTTCTGATAAATGATGGTTACAATTTGCAGCCACTGATCTCAGGAGGTGCTGATTTTTCTGCTTTCCTCTTAGTGACTCACTGCCTTGCAAAACTTGAGTTTGGATGAACAGCCTTTTCAATGCAAAAAGATTGTCATTTTACAAAAGTCCATGATTTTAATCAGGCTGATGTCATCTACTCAGTCACTGTTCAGAGTCTTTCCTCAGTGCTTAAAATTATTTTCACAATCCTCTTGAGTTCTGCCTTTTTCTGTAGCTCTCTACTAGTTGTTAATTCTGGAGCTAAGAAAGTGCTTTGTTGGGAATAATCAGAAAAATGCATATTCATAGCAAAATATATCTTTTATGTATTCTTCACCTCCCTTTCTTTATTCCCTTTGGTTGTATAAATGTCTCAGCACTTGTTATGAGGGTCCATGAATGTTTTACCTCTCCCTTTATGTTTCATCATCCAGTCTGCTGTGTGACTAAATTAAGTCAGGTATTAATGAGGTAGAAAATGTTATTGGGGTGTGGGGGTGTGGGTGTGTGATTTCGGGCACCACATTTTATTCTTGTGTGTCATGGTCCTTAGATTCTAGTTTGCTTATTTTTAACTTAAATGCAATTAATGGAGAGGTGTGCTACAAACCTCAAGATAACAGAGATTATTTCCAGGAGATGCCACTCTTCATTGTGTCCATTGTAGCCAAGGGGTAACAAACACACAGACATCTGTAGCTGAGCCCATGGTGATGCTATAACTCTGCAGAGTGGGATACAGCTGGTAGCAGAGCTCTCCCTGCTGCAACAGGATAGGCCCTCACTTATAGCAATATTCACAACTGCTCCCTCATCTCCTGGCTGTGCATTTCCCAAGTATCACCAAGAGGGATATTTGAAGGTCCAAAGTCAACTTTTCTCTTGGCAGATTTCAGCACCTCCTTTGTCCCTGTTAGAAATCTGCTCAGGACTCTGCTTTCTCCAAGCAATTTCTTTCTCCTATTTTGAGTAGGTACAGCTGACACGAGGAAAAGGAAATATAGAGGAAACAGTCTGATGGCAGCACAGGAATAATTACAGGCCTTGTTCTGTTGCATGGACTGAACAGGCAGAGTTACTGAAGGAGGCAGGACACACTGTTTTTGTGGAGTGGGCTGGAATTTCCTACTGTGTGAGTCAGATGAAAATTCTCTGGTCCTTTTGCTTCATTGTCTTTTCAGGCTGCACAGCAAAGTCACCAGGCAAAATGCCGTCCCCAAGCACTACAGGTCTCCACTGCCTCTTCCTGATGGTCTCAGCCTGCTGCCAGACATCACAGGGCTCAAACTTCTATCCACTCTCCTATGTAGTGAGTATCCTTCCCCAGCCCCACTGGTTTTCATTGTGTCTCTGCTTGTAGCACCCTGATGCTCTTTGCACCCACAAAACCTTGGAAGAGCTCAGAATAAGACCAGGGGGGAATCTGAACCCAGAGTGTGTCAAAGAGATGGAGAAATCCATGCTCTTTATGTTTCCCAGTCTTAAAGCACAGAAGGCACAAACACACCTTGTTTCTCACTGTGTTGGTCTGCAAGGGACATCAATTGGTGTCCCTGGAGATAAGTCTACATTAGAGTTATATTGGCACTACTCATGGATGGGATTCACCCATCCTATGAGAGAGGAACCAAATATATCTAGAAGTGGCATGTTTGCAGGTAGATGACAGGACTGTCTCAACGGCAGTAGAGACAAAACTCCACTCCTGAGTGATTTGTATTTAGATGTTGCCCATAAACTGAGATCTTACTTCAGTTTCCCACTTTTTCAATAATCCTCACAGATCCTTTCTGTTTTACCAACAGTGTGAATTATGGAAAGCCATTTTGTGCTTCATCCTGTACATACATTTGTTAATAGACAGTTTTTGCACAAATCTTCCCTAACAAAAAAAGACAGAAGAGTAACAGAGAAACCAAGGGTCTAACCAAATTGAAGTAAATATAATCTGGTAAAGAAAATTAGTCTACAAATCTACCAACTCTTGGTCATCACAATTATTGTTAGAGCAGACAATACTTCTTTTATCTTCTCCATTGTGAGCAAATGGAGAACCTCCTTCATTGAGAAAGTTGAAAAAAAAGAAAGGAAATATGAAGAGGAAGGTAGGAACTCCTTAAGCTCTTTCTACCATTACACTGTTTTGGCAAACCAAGATATGGCTGGTTGCAGCAGCCTCATCTGCACTTCAGCAGATGTCTAACATGGCCAAATATCTCATTTGGTCTGTTTTTTCAAGCTGTCTTCATCTCAGCACTTAGGAGTTTTCATGAAAAAAGCAACACCTCTTTTTAGCACCACCGATCATGGGACAGCCTGCAGATGAGTCATTACTTAATGGTGTGAAATATGTGAAGTATTTAGCAACCTAGCAATGCCCTGTGGTTGTCTGGGAGAATGAGTGAAAAATGAAACCACTGAATCCAAACCTGGAGGAAGACTTGGGTCACAGTGCACTTTCAGTGACTCCTGCAGCCAACCTCCAACACAAAGGAACAATCCCAGCAGTGCAAAAAGTGCCAGCACGCCTTGGGATCCTCACCCCAGCACAGCTGTGATACAAAACCCAGCTCTAATCACACACCAGATGGTTCCTCTGTGTAAAGAGATGACTCAAGAGTTGCCAAGCTATTCACCCCTTCTGTAAATAAAGGTTTCAAGAAACTGGCAAAGCTGCAAATTTCCTGCCTGCATATTTGCTTGTTTTTAGCCTTTCTTGCTAATGGTGGTGCCAATGTATTTTTAGGGCAGAATTAAAAAAGATAAGATGGTCTGAATCTCACTTGGCTGCAGCCTGTGTAAACCCAGCCATAGTGAAATGGTGCCACCCCTGCCCTGGTCAGCTGTGTGTCACTGATGGCCCCAAAATAGCTGACCTGGCAGCTTTTCAATCCCCTTCTGCCCCTGCTCAGTCTGGCTCTGCTGCTGCAGAGGTGGGAGCTCAGAGCAAAGAGGAAAGCAAAAGGTGATCAGAGTCCAGTTTCTGGATTCAAAGGCTGAGTGGCCACGTTTCCCAAACAGTTCACAAGGCTGGCCCAGGACTAAGTGCACTGTGTGAGTCCTGAAGAGGCCTTGAGGCTCAGACACAAAAATCCTCCTGAGCTGGGAGAGTTGGCTTGCAGAGATATGCAAAGAGGCGTCTGCAAATTCAGTACCTCCCTCAACTGGTGCTTAACCCTTCCCTGCTTGGAAGATAGAAACTTTCTATTTAAAAAGGAAGATGGGCTGAGATGTTGGAGAGGTGAGGGCAAGATAAGTGGGAAAAAATTATCTATGTCAGTATTTTCTTCACTAATTTCTTTTGCCAACAGCACCTAAAGTTTCACCTTGTTATTGTCACAGTGCTTCACCTTTTTTTTTTTCCCCACAGATTGACAGTACTCTAGGACATGAAAGCTTCTACCCAGAGATGCAAAGGCAGAAGCGAAACAGTACGTACACAAATGTATGGTAACAGAGCAGGTTTCTGGTATGCCAAGGGTGAAATCACCATTAGGGACAGCATCTCTTGATGTTCTGAACTGGGAACAACAAGGACGAGGTGTGGTTGTGGTTTAACCCCAGCCAAGCACCACAGCGCCACTCATTCACTCTCCCCCAGTGCAATGGGGAGCAGAATCAGAAAGATAACGTGAGAAAACTCATGAGATAAAGACAAGATAATCCTATATGGCTCAGTCTGTGGTTGGCAACCCATCCATTTACTGATTCTAAAGAGATAAGGAATGAGACAGCTATTCTATGAATATATTATGTAATTTGTATCAGCTTCCTGTGCTCTGACACCAAAGAAATCTGGCTTTTGTCAGACAAGCAGCAGATAGAACAGAAGCAGAATATCTGCTGAGTGGGAAGCAAGAAGATTCCCTAAGCAGAATGCCACACTAAGCTACCATTAAACAGCAAAAATTACCCCAAATGCTAAACTAGAGGCCATCAGTTTGTGATCTACCCTCAAACACAGCTTTGCAGTCTCATTCTATTTCTCTTTCAGTGCTTATTCTTGACCTCCCCCTTCCGGAGTACACTGTGGACATTGAAGTAAGCCTACAGGATTCATCTTATCTGGAGCCAATTAAAGACTATTTCAGAAACAGTCTTCCAATTAATATTTCAAATGTACAAACAACAGTTTCAAACATCAGCATTACAACAGGTGGGTTGGTAATTGATTTGTTTATTATGGATAATGTGGGGTTTTGTCAGTATTTGATGTCTCCCACTTTTACCATCCATCATGCTTCAGACTCAGCAAAACTGAACCATCTCTGCTCCTGCTGAAAGACCCAGCAAGGCTGAAGCTGTAGCACACAACAGCATATTTGTTATCTGGCTCTCACCACCCCTCTTTATATAATGTTGGCATTAGGAATAGCTCTGAATGCTTTTCTTTTCCTAAGGAAGGGACAAAGCCAGAGGAAGCCTGAGCCAAAGGATTTTGCTCCAGTTTGGCTAACAAGCAGTCTGAGTTACTTTCAAGTTTCAGGAAGCCGTGACAGCAGTTACCAGACTGTTTACTTCCCTCGTCCTGTATCTGGACATAGGTGGCTGTAAGAGGCTGTACTCTGACCCTGACAGAGAGAGGCTGTGTGAGACAGAGCTCACTTAACCTATTCTTACAGGGCAAGATATCAGACAAGTTTTATTACACAAGTTGTGGTTGTTCAGCATCACATCTGAGTTATACAGCAGAGCATATACCAACACACCAAGCATTTGCAACAGCAGAGATATGATACCTTCTTATCACTGAGCCATAAAACAGCAAAAGGAAGTGTTCAACAGTTCCCAAAACGTGCAAATGCAACTTATAAAGGCCTTCAGGCTCAGGTGTAATGTGTGCAAATCAGTTTGTTAATAACTTACTTTGCCAATGACACATTAAGATCAGAAAATGTTACAGTGATGTACTCTGCTTCGCTTTTATTTTGTTTTTTTTTCTCTTTGGAGGGGAGGTTGTAGGGTGGTTTTTGGTTTTGGGGGGAGTTAGGTTTTGTTTTGGTTTGTTTTTTTTGTTTGTTTTTGCTTTTGTTTGTTTGTGGTTTTTTTGTGGGTGGTGGTGGTTTCTTTTTTTTTAGTGCTTCAAAGCACTTAGAGACAATGTTGCCTTCTCTCACACAGCATTTGCCAGACGCCCCATTAGCCATTGGGACTCCAAATGATCTTGCTCGTACAATCTTTGGAAACCTATACACTTGATTTCAGCTCAGGTGACATAAAAATATCCAGTCTGAAAAGTATTATGGGACCCTGGCCAGTATGCCAGGTAAATTTTTAGCATCAGACTTCACATCTCTATTCAGTTACTTAAAGGTAATTGACTGGACTTTTCCCTGTGCCAGTCTGGTTCCCATTTCTGGTTAGTCATTTACAGTTAGTAGAGTAAAATTTTCAAGGTGTCACATCATCATTTCAGAATCATTCAAATGAACTCACAAGGGCAACATTTTGAGATCCCTGTCATGAAGACACAGAAAGGTAAATATTTATCTTGCAATAGCTATGCCCCATTTGTCATTCTCATGGTATTTCTCTGTCTGACTCCAGTCTGCCAGCCCAGTGGTGAGAATAGCAGCTGCTGTTTCTGTGAAAATGGATTTGCCTGGCCAAGCACGGTGTGCAGTGGTGTGATACCCTGCCCTTCTCTGAGCCTGGAACCAGCCCTGCCCTGTGGCTACACGCAGGGAATGCCTTTCCATGGACCTTACTGTGAGCCCCAGACTGAAGGTAAGAGGCACAGGGAAGAACTTCATTGCTGTGCAGCTCAGGTACTGCTTAGAGATCAGAATAAGGATAAAAGGTGTGGTAAAAAAGCACATCAGGACTGAGATGGCTACCACGCAGCCTGAGCATGGAAAGCCTGCAGAGATGGTCTAAAACTCTTCTCCTTGTGCTGTGGATCCACCTTGACCCAAACACTTGAAGATGTTTAGTTTGATTTGGAGCCCTAACTCCTGGAGTCACTCCCATGCCTCTTTGGGACTTTCAGCTTTTGCTGAGCAAAGAAAGTTTAATCTCATCAGATTTTCACCTCATATTTTTATTATTTTGCATTTATTTTTATGTCTTTCCCTACAGAGTCATGTGGTATGGGGGAGCCCATTGTAATGAATATGTCAGTCAGACTTGACTCAGACTTCCAAGACGATCTCAAGAATTCTTCATCTGTGTTATACCAAAAATACAAAGCGGACCTTGAAAAGGCGGTAATGACTTCAGGTTTTCATCTCTGAGGGTCGAGAGCCTCATATATATGGTGTACACCCCAAGTGCCTGGGTGGCCTGTCAGTGTCTCTGTGGAGAGCTGGGAAGTGTGCAGCAGTGAGAGCTACAATGTGGGCCAAAGCTGGCTCCATTGAAAGCAATGAAAATATTCCCATTCATTTTAATACACTGGGAAGTATTTAGGAATCTTTCATATATAAAGCATGAAAAAAACATCATATTATTGGTCCTAGCTTAAATCCACATGGGTACACATGGAATGAAACCATGAACAGAAATGTATTCCATGACATCAGAAGAGCACCAGGTCTGTTGTATCAGATATGCTACGTGTCCTTACTCATGTCAAGAATGGAGAGATTCCTATTTTAAGCACACTGCAGTAATACACAGAGGACTCACACCATGTAACCTGTCTTTGTTTACAGTTTTATGACAGCTACAGATGTTTACCAGGCTTTGTATCAGCAACAGTAACGGGTTTCAGGTAAGTAAATAATTTCATTTTTTCCTGGAAGACACAAATCTTTCTGTCCAGTCTCAAGGAGACACAAGTTAGCAAGGGTTACATTCACTCTGCCTAGAACCCACTCCCAGCATGCACACACTGAATAACAGAATAATCGCTGCAAAGCAAAGCCCAACTATGAACATGGAAATGGGATTAGGGATAGAATTAATCACTGTGCAAAAGTCAAGAAACATAATCATTCTCCATCTGGATCAAAGCCTTTTATGGAAAAGACTGAGCTCTACCCAAAAGGGAAAAGGATGCAAATAAACCTAACATCATTTCCTAGGCCATGAGGAAGTTGAATAGTACATTGATTCTGGATACAGCCTTGGATAAAAGAGACATTGCTGCTTTCCACATATATTTAAATGCAGCTGCATTTTACGTTTCTAAGGAAAGTTTACCAGAAGTAAACATCAGACAAGAAAGGTGTCACATAAAAGTGTTCCTTCTCATGGAAGAGCTGTAGCACAGCTTTCTTATGAAACAGAGCAAGTCTTAAGTCCCAAGAGGAGTCTCCACAGGGGAGTCCCATGAAGTCTTCCCATCCATGCAAGATGGGTCACCACAACACAGAAAACCAATATTAACTAAATACAAACTAATATACAAGGATATTTAATTCTGGTGCCCCTCTCATTCTTGTATCTGTATAGCCCTGGAAGTGTTTTTGTGAGCTATGAAGTAAGAACAGGAGCAGCAAGCTTCACTCAGATTGGAAATTCCAACAGAGCTGTACAACATTTTCTGGATTCATCGTACCAGTTAAGCCCATTTACCTTCACGAGAGTAATCACTAGTAAGTTTAAAGCTCTCAGTACTTTCCTTCAACCTTTACTTTGTTATTTTTAGCCTGAATCATGTAGCTACCCTATACTGTTGGTGATTTGGTACTGGACTTTCAAAAAAACATTTATTCCTTGGCTGTTTAATTTTATCCTGTCTCCAAAGCTTAGGACCTTCATGAGAGGCCCATGCAAGCAGTACCTCCCATGAAAAACCAAGGACTTCCAGCTACTCTACTGATCAGTTATTGGTTGGACTTGATTATTTCAGGAGTGTTTTCCAGCCTAAATTATTCTAAATGATCCCTGATGTGGTCTGTCCAGGGGAGAGAGATTGAACACCTTTAATTCACCTCTAGAACTGAGAGCTCTAAGAATGTCAGGCTGCCAGCACTTCCTAATCTTTAAAGCAAAACACAAAGCTCTTGCAGTTTACATGACAACACATTCCCCTTGGCACATTTTCCATGCTGCTGCTGGACAGTGTGTTACAATTCAGCTGCTGATCAAGTGCCCTGGGGTTGTGTTGCTCTCAGCACACCGAGTGCTGGACTGTCTGTCTAAGAGGATTACTTCAAACTGGTTGCTTCTCCTCCCAGCTTATCTAATTAGAAAGTAGTAGTGGTGATAATATTTCTAACTCTTAGCATAAAACCTTCTGGAATTTTTAGCTGAGAAACTAAAAGGATATGTTGAGGGGAAAATCCCATGTCCTGTATCAGAGGTGGTGCCCTGCAGCTGACGTGAATCACCCGGGACCCCCTATAAGATGAAAGACACCACAAAGAATGTGAGCTGAAGTGACAGTAATGCAGGATGTTGCTCTCTGTCTTCCCAGATGAGACAAACTTCACCGTGAAACCCTCGAACATTTTTGAAGGAGACACAGTAAGACTGACCTGTGAGATAAATTCAACATTCACCAATGTGACCTGGTATCACTTTGACCAGACCATCTCAAACAGCTCCCAGTATTCAATAGAGACAGTTTTAGCAACCAGAAGATCAACCCTTAAAATTACCAACGTTACAACGAAGGATTCTGGTATGATTTTCCATTGTTGAAACAGCAGGTGTAAATCTTTACTGTGGCCAGCTCTATAAAAAGCAAGATGAATGCAGTGGCTGCATTCTCTAGAGGAAATGTGAAAATTACACTGCCCCTCATAATTTTCCTGTTGTTTTCGTTAATGATTTACACATTGACTGGCATTGCCAGTAAGATGTGAACTGACTGAAGTGATTGAACGTGACTGGGTGTTCCAAGTGCCAGGCTTCATTATCATACCAGGGGAGATGGTGGTGACTGCATGGCTGTGAGGCCTTTCCACCCTTTTGGTGTGGTAACTGGAGGCTGTGGTTGAATTTGTCCTTAATGCTCTTGCCCTCTACACACACATGACCTAACTAATCAGAGCTCAGTTACAGTTTTGCATGTTAAGGGATTTTTGAAAATCAGAAACAGGTAAACTGTTTCTGCATTCTTCTGGGAGTAACTATCAGGGGAATTATTATGTGTTATCAGAGCTTGGGCTCAAGCTCCCACTCAGTTCTTGTCTTTGGACCATGAATTCTACATTCAGCTTCAAAAAGGGTAGCTTGTGACCAGGTACTTTGGCACACATATGTGAGGTAGGAAGAGTGGATCCAAAATTCTTCGGACTAAGGATGCCCTGAACCTTGGTGTCTCCACTCCTATGTAAGTGGTCTGCTTACTTGGCTATCCCCGTGGGGAAGGGAAACCCCCATACTTAAAATATGTAGGAAATTTGAAGTTCCAATTGCCAATCTCAAAACGAAGCCTGATTCTCTCATGCCTGAGAGAGTGGCTGATAAAGAGAAAGGGATCTGTGGGTCCTGGTCGATGCAAGTTGAATGTGGGTCAGCAGTGCCCTGGCAGCCAGGAGGGGCAGCCCTGTCCTGGCACTGCATCACCAGCCAGGCAAGGGAGGGGATTGTCCCACTCTGCTCTGGGTTGGGGAGGCCTCACTTCAAGTCCTGAGGGCACCAGTTTTGGCCACCAAAATACAAAAAAGGCATCAAGCTATTGGAGAGAGTCCAAAGGAAACCACAAGGATAATGAAGGGCCTGAAGGGGAAGCTGTATGAGGAAAAAAAGGTAAAAAATGAAAGCCTGAGAGTTTGAGAAGTGTTTGAACAATGGTCCCAGGCACATGGTGTGACTCTTCGAGGGTCCTGTGCAGGGCCAAGAGTTAGGCTCAATGATCCTGATAGGTCTCTTCCAATTCAGCATATTCTGTGGTTCTGGGATAAATACTCTGCTCTGTTTGGCAGTGCCTTCTGAGCAGGTTAAGAGCCTACACTCTGAGGCCAGTTCTGGTTGAGTCCACTCTGGGCACCTCTCTGTCACCCATTCTGTGTAGGAACCTTTTTACCATGACAGACTGCTCCCAGAAGGACTGTAGACAATATATAGATCCCAAAAGCACCTATTCAGTCAGATTTGAAGTATTTTGATCAGAGAACACTGATCTCAAGTACCCATCAACAGTGAATCCTAATCTGTATACATTTGGCACCAGGGGTGTGCAGAAAGCATTCTGCAGGTGACCTGAGGGTACATATTGATCAGCAAGTAGCAGAGCCCCTGCAGAGCAGGGACATGTGAAAACCAGATGTGGAAGTAGCTCCTAATTCCAAAATAGAAGAAAACTCAGCAAAAACTGTTGTTTATGCTTTACAGGTTCCTATAGCTGTGTGTTCATAATGAGCAGTCCGTATCACACAGAGATACACAACGCCACAGAAACAATATCTATCTTTCCGCTACAAGTCACTCCAAACTTCGAGGACATCGATGTCACTTGTAACAGTCCTGAAGTGCAGGCAAATGGTCTTCTGCTGTCCTGTTGCATTGACAGACACTTGACATCGCTTAAGGTTTCCTGGAAAGTCAGTGGAACAATCAACATTACAGGTAAGATTAACAAGAGGTTGTCTTTCACCTGCTAGGTTTGTTCATTGCTCAAATGCACGAGGAGACTCAAAGGTCTCCTGCTAAGTGGCTGCCCCAAAGTCCTAGGATGGATACAGGGCATGCTCCAAAGGTGTGAGTGGCAGGGGGAGGGATAGACTGTATGTGTTGTGCAGGTCCAGTGGGGTTTCAGGCATCCCCATACACTGATGCCTTAAACTGTGCCATCCTGGATGGAAACAGCTGCCTGGACCAGCAGCACACCAGCTTCTTCAAAAAAGCTTATTTCTGCATGTCTGATTTTGAGAGCAATGATGAATGCATCAGCCTGTTCTGCTGTCTCTGGAATCACTCTTGGGGTACAAAGATCTTTCATGTACCTCATACTGAGATTTGGCAGTCGTGAGGTACACGTGCTGCACTGTGAAACAGCTGCAGTACAGATAAATATTTGTTTGCCTCTCCACCTGTAGGTGTGACACATCACATACCAGCTGAGTCAGAGGCATCCCATAAGGCTTTCCAATATAAAGAGTTAAAAAGGCACCAAGTAAATGTGCTATAAAGAGCTACAAAGTAACATGAACAGAAATGCTCATAAATGTCTATGAACCCTCACCCTAAACAGTCTATTGCCCTCTTAATATTTTATGAGCATGATGTAACTGTTGATTGTTAACTATTGGCCATAAATGAAACTTAGCAGAAAGCAGGACAGCAAAATGAGATAAAATCTTCAAAGCTTATGCACACAGTCACTTCTACAGAGGACAGACTGCAGCAGTGCTTGCAGGGAGAGGGGATCCAGGCCTACTGCATAGGGCTGTTTTACCCCAATTCCCTATGGCCAGGCTTTCCCCCAGGAACTCTGCTCTGCTCTCATGTCAGCTGAACTGTCAGCTGGAGTGTGGGACAACTTTAGTGCTCACAGCTAAACCAGCACTCTTCAGATTTTAAGTTGAATGACTGTCAAGTGCCACCACACTTTATTTCAAAATTAGAAAACATTAAAATCTACAGTGTTTACTCCTGTTTTACTTACCTTTACTCACCCTATCACAGATAATGAGGTTAGGCTTAACCAGAATACTCTTCATTTTAGTGGACCCTGAGGTTTCCAAGCAGTGTTGTTGCATTCTGACTGGTTTTGGTAGGAGGAATCTCAGCACAGAGCTGAGTGCTGCCACTCCGTGAGTGTTGCCAGAGTAAAAGATGTGAATGAACTTCAGCAATGACAAGTTAAAAGTGCCATGATGTCAATTACATACAAACCCACAAGGGTTTCCATAGATGGGGTAATTGCTTGTGCTTTCCAGAGGTATTTTTGGGCATCCATAGCCCTTCAAACAATGCTTATTTCTCTCTAGGAGAATCCAAATTGAATGGAAACTGCACTGAATACCAGCTCAGCATCAACGAGTCCCTGTGCCCACCTGAGATGTCAGGTGCAGTGACCACATACACGTGTGAGCTGGAGACTGGACATGGAGCCAGGCGCGCTCGGAGCATCGGAGTCACGTACCTGCGGAAAGGTGAGGGCAGGGACTTGTGACAGAACAGCAGCTCTTTAATGCAGAGATGGCATCTGTGGCACACAGAATTAGCAAGAAAACAATTAGAAGTAACTCTCACTAATGTGACTTTTGTCCTGTGTTGTCTCAGCCCACGTAACAATATCTTCAACAAACACAACAGTTTCTGAGGGATACGGGTTCAATGTAACATGTGAAAGTGATGTGAGCAATTATGACAGCATCAGTTGGAAAATCCAGTCTGGAAATGACACGAAAACAGTAGACTGTGTTACGTGCATCAAAAATAACCGTTTCCCAGCCACGTCTGTGCTCACAGTGAAGTCTGCCTCACAGGACTGGAGAGGTGAGTGAATATGGTCTCATTGGCTACAAAGGCAATGAAATCTCTGCACCAGATCATTTACAGCTTCCCTAGCCCTGCAAATTACTGTGTAGCCTGGCCACAGTAAATAAAAAGCCCTCACAGTTAAAATTGTAAGTGATAGAGGACAGCAAAGCTTGATGTTGCCAACAGCACTGCACTTGTTCAGCATTCCTGACCGTGCAAAAGCTGAGGAGCACTTCTGTCAGCTGAGACATGGTTTTGTGTCACTTCCTTTAGGCACCTACATCTGCACATTCTCCCAGAAAAACCTGGACAGTTCTGCCAATGTGACCATCGAGGTGATTTCCTTGCCCCTGAAGCAGAACATCCTGATAGACCCCATTGCAACGTCGATACAGTGCCAAGTGCCTCATCCCCTCCAGTGCTGCATACGTGCAGAGACCGTGAGAGACTACAGGGTTACATTTTGGGTTCAGCAAAATGAATTTCAAGTTGGTAAGACACAATAAACTTGCAGAATAATTAGTTTCACTCTGTGTCACAAGCCAGGGTTGTGACAAAAAAACCCAGGTTTTTTGTTTTCAGTTAGGTCTGAGTAAATAAGTCATACTTACTGCTTTCATTACAACCCACTTCTGAGGGTGCAAAATAAGGGAAGTGGACTTTTTTTAGGATGGTGAGCATGCCTGGGGAATATGGATGGGATTAATACTGAACTGAAGTTGCTGTTGTAGTGATAAATACATAATATAATAGGTAAACTCAATGTTTGGTTTGACTTGCCAGGCAGGGAGATGTGAGCATCCTGACCCTTCTTCAGATTGGAAATCACTGAATTCCTTTTATTTGCTTGTATCTTCTATTCTGCCACTTTTTAAAATGAGTATTGAGAAAATGTTACTGAAGAAAATCTGCTCACTCATGAAAAATGTTGAGTAACCCATTGAGAATGCAATTCAAAAAACTACTCCATTTTCTTAAAGGATACAGGGGGAATATTTTTAACAATACAAAAGCCTACACTTCTATGTCTTCAAATTTAGGGCAATTCTGCAACTTCCTTGACATGTTTTTATATACTGTTTTATATACTAGAATTTTTTGAGTGAGTTACAAAACATTTAATTTGAACAAAAAAAAAGCAAATACTATCTACCAAAGATAATGCAGGAAACATGCAGGAGTGCAAAAACAACAGGCTGAGGAGTAAAGCAGGTGGAGCCTGAGGAGGCTTTCAGTAGCTAAGAAAAAGTCAAGGATGTTGTTGGAAGAGACTGCAGCTGGAGACTCACCCTCAGGCACAGGCATTCTGGAAAGCAGTGAGAGTGTGGTACTGTAGGAGTTCCTGAGTTCAAAAGAACCATATAAGAACAGCAAAACAGTATCCCAGCCTATATGAAACACCTGTGGTAAAGGCAGGAAGAGTATTCTCAAAAATTATTTTCAAAGTAAATTTCAGTTACTGGACAGTTAAGAGGGTTTGGGGAGGATTTGCTCACACACCAGTAAATGAAAAGGTATTGATCATGCAGCAGCTGCCTGATTTATTACAGAGGGAGTAAGACAGAGATCAGCATACAGAGACAGAGCTTTTTCACAAAGGAAAGTTGTGGTTTCTTCTAGTACCCACAGAAAAGAAAGTTTTGCCAATGCTTTCTTCTGGTTTTAGTTGATTTACCCCAAATCCATGTTAACTTGTCTTCTTCATCCATCCATACAGAGGAAAAGAAAAAAGACAATTTGCTTTGCTACATGTACAATCACACGCAAAAAGAATGTAACAAAGATGATGAGTTCATGGCATATTGCAAGTTTATCAACCGCATTGGAGAGGGAGTTGACAGTGAACATATAAGACTGAAGTTGATACCTGGTAAGGAAACAAGTTACTGTTTATAGCTGTATATAGGACACACCAATATTTTTGTTAAATCAGGTGGCACAACTTTATCACCAGTGACAACAGGAACGGCTTTTTGTTATCCAAGAACTTTTTTCTCTTTTTCTAATGGGAAATTTTTACACACAGAGGAAAATATTGGTTTGGATGTCATTTTTAAAAAATAAATAGAACAAGATGAGTTGTCTTTGCTGTACTTGAGTGTGGTCCCAGTATGTTCCAAAGCAGTGACAGTTTAGTCACTACCGCAGACTGCACCATCAAGCTTCATCCCCTGTGTTGAAATGTGGTCATGCAGCTCCCAGCTTGCACCAACAATTTAACAAGGATCAAAGACTGTGGTGGCTCATCTGGCTCAGGAGGGCAGCCTGTGGGAGAGCATTTCCACTTTGAACACAAGAAGGCAACCTCTGTGAGGTGCTGCAGAGACCAGGGCAGCTTCCAGTCAGCTCTGCAGGGAATGCTCGGTAATTAGAATTCAGCATTGCTAAATCCAGCTTTGGCATTTAGTTCTGACAAGAGTTTGGATATTTCAGCTCTTTTATTCTAAATTGGACAGGAAGAAATGTTGGACATCCCTCTGATGCATATATTTTCTTTTTCCCACAGCAGTGATACCTACAGCTGAATTACCATATCTGCCAGATTTCACTCTCTTAGGCAATAAATATGCAGACACTTTAATTACTTTAATCACTTTAATCAGCAGATACTTACTGATATGACTAAGCCAATCAAAGACAATTAGCAATGCTCACTGTTCATCATAAAGGTGTTGAGGCCTCACTATCAAGGTCTTAATGAATTCCCTGTTAGTGCTACAGCAGTATTGAGTATCTTAACAGAATAAACTTTGTATGAATTATTGTTTTCTTAATTGTCAATATAATCCCACTCCAGCTCTGTCTAACCCTGTAATCTAACATAAATCTAAGTCTTTGAGTGTTGGTTACTTGATTTGATTCAATACTCAAAAATCGGAGCTTTATTACATTTCCTTTTTAATTTCCTGATTCATAAAAATTAGGAATGTGAAACATGTACATCCTGAAAAATCATAATTAATGAAGACAGTAAGCTGAAATCCTAATTTAAAGATCTTTGAGCAGATCACAAGTTTTCTGGGGATAATTCATTCATTTCCCTGCTTCTTATTTTCTATCTCTTCTCCTTTCTGTACAGAGAAGAAAATTTCCTGCTCAGACAGCTTGGGCATTGGAACACAAGGAGACACATTAATAAAGCCATGCTCTGTTGTGAAAAATCCAAAAGGTTTTACTCGAGGCAATGTGACTTACCGGTGCAACAACGGGTCATGGAAGGTTGTAAGGAATGACTGCCTGTCTGTCCCAATAAATGACCTCCTGAGTAGTGCTGAGGTAACCCTCGTGGGTTTGTAAAGGTCAGGGTGGGGAGGGGGGTGGGGAGAAAGAGCAAAAATGTTTGTCGCATGATTTTTCCTTATCACAATCTAAAATATATGAAGCATTTCAAAGTTTCTTACAGCAGCCAGTGAAAGAGCCCAGAGGCCTGAGGCACTGCAGGGATAATGTCCATACACACCAACGCTCTGTCTCCCAGGCAAGGTGACCTTGTCCATGGCATCCATAAGGAGCAGTTGCTGGCCTGGAGTGTTCCCTGAGCTGTGCTCAGGCACAAGCCCAGAGCGTGTTACAGAGCACAGCAGCAGCGTAGGAACAACAATAGGAACAACTCCAGGCCACTGCCCAGCCTCATCCCCAGGCCCTTCCTACAGTGCCCACACCCTTAACCACTGCATTTGACAAATGGGTGCCATGCCTTGGTTTTCAGCTTTGGTATCATCTCAGTGTTTCCCACCCACAAACCATCCAGAGTCACTGTTCTCTCAGTGAGGTTAGAGGATTTCACACATGTGATCTGCTGTTATCTTTTGTTCCAGTCCTTGGTCAACAGTCCCCAAGCAAAAGCACAACTACCCTCCTACCTTGCGCAACTTAAGGAACAGACAAAGAATGAGCTAACCACAATACACAATTCCTCAGCAAACATAGGCGCAATTGTTACCATCCTGGATATGGTCTCCTCTATCCCAGCAGAGGCAGAGGAGGTCACTATGCAGGTAAAGTTTTATTTTAAGTCTTATTTACACCTACCAAACCCTTTGGCCCCTTTTGCCACAGGGGATGATATTCCCTCTGAAGAAGTTTCACACTTGCTTAGGATTGAGATCAGGAAAGTGTTAAGGGAATGAGATGAAGTGACAGCAAAGATACAGAGGAGTTTATGAAAATTCAAAATGATAATAAGGAATCTATGCATGAAAGAGAAGCAGCTGTAAGCTTAACAACTAGAAATATTCTAGGAACAGATGGATATCTCCAGCATTCTAAGACAGGAAAGGACAAAGGATGATGAATAAAAAATTAGATATGGGCCAGCAACATGCTCTTGCAGCCCAGACACCCAAACATGTCCTGCTGCTTAACAAGGAGTGTGACCAGCAGGTCAAGGGAGGTGATTCTGTCCCTCTATTCTGCTCTGGTGAGATCCCACCTCGAGCACTCCATCTGCCTCTGGGGTCCCCAGGGCAAGAAGGAAGTGGACATGCTGGAGTGATCCACGGGAAGGTCACAGAAATGGCCAGAGGGCTGGAGCAGGTCTCCTATGAGGACAGGCTGAGAAAGTTGGGGCTATCCAGCCTTGAGAAGAGAAGGCTCAGGGAAGAACTTAGTGCAGCTTTTCAGTACTTAAAGGGGATTTATAAGGAGACTTTTTATCAGGGCCTGTAGTGACAGGACAAGGAATAATGGCTTAAACTGAAAGAAGGCAGGATTATATTATGTATTAGGAATAAATTGTTTGCTGTGAGGGCAGTAAGGCACTGCAATAGATTTACCAGAGAAGTTGTGTATGCCCCAAACCCTGGAAGTGTCCAAGATCAAGCTGGATGTCCCTGCTCCCTGGAAGGGAGGTTGGACTGGATGACCTTTAAATGTCAAAACCATTCTATGATTCCATGAGTATAAGTAGGAGTAGGAAAAGAAGGTTGAAATAGGAATAGGGAGAGTAAATTCCAGGAACCATGATCAAGCAAGGAAAATAAGTTGGATGTAATAACAAATGAGTAACAAAACAAAGCTTAGAAATAATTCGGAACCTTGCTTGTGTGGTCCAGAGGAAAATCACTGCTCTTCTGAACAGAAAAGTGCAAAAAGTCTTGATGGTTTGTAGATAGAGAGCCCTACATGAGACACTGAGAAATCAAAGACAGCATGAACACTAAGAAAGAATGGAAAGAAGGCTGGAGATTTAAAAATACCAAATAATATATAAAAAAATAGTCACATAGCTCTGCTTTTGGAAACTTTAACTTGCAAACAGAGTATGCAGAGGATTAACAACTGAAGACTTCATGGGCTGAGCAAAATAAGAAAATGTTGGGCTTTTTCAAAAGGCAGTTCTAGGACCACACATAAATTACCATCAGAAACAAAAATTAATTGTGTGGGATTTCAATAACTATATTATTCTATTGTTGTTCCAGAATTTCCTATCCACAGTGGACTTACTTGTTGATAATTCCACAAATTACGTTTGGGAAGACCTGAATAATGAGAAGACACGACAAAGTTCTTTGTTACTGCAGTCAGTAGAAAATTTTTCCCAGAATCTCCAACCAGTTAATAACACCATTCCTTCTGTCTCCGCAAACACTATTCAGCTCCAAGGGACAGTTGTCAAGGAAAATAACAACACAGATTATAACAAGGAATTCAGCAGTTCAAAAAATCTCAGAGTCAGCGTGCTCATTAGTGAAACTGAAATCCAGACTCTAACCCAAAATTCAACCATTGTCAGTGTGATGTACTCAAAACTTGGACATATTTTGCCACGAGATACATCTGAATATGTGAATGGTTTATTGGTAACAACAACCTTAAGCAGCAACAGAAGCCAGAAGTTTGAAGTTAATATGACATTTGCAAAGAATGACTCATCTCTGAAGATGCCCAGGTGTGTTTTTTGGAACTTCACACTCAACAACCAAAGGGGGAACTGGGATAATAGTGGCTGCACAGCCACAGAGTTCGGAGATGACGTCATTTGCTCCTGCAATCACTTGACATCATTCTCCATCCTGATGTCGCCTGATGGATCCTCTCCCTACCTAACCTTTGAAGATTATATTTCCTACATTGGCCTGGCCATTTCAATTGTGAGCTTGATGGTCTGCATCATAATTGAATCCTTGGTTTGGAAGTACGTGACAAACAACACAACCTCTTACATGCGCCACGTCTGTATTCTCAACATTGCTACATCCCTGCTGATTGCTGATGTTTGGTTCATTGTCATTGCCTCAATCACTGATCAAAAGCAGCAGATGAGCAGAGACATCTGTATCATGGCCACTTTCTTCATCCATTTTTTCTACCTGTGTGTCTTGTTCTGGATGTTGAGCCTGGGCCTCATCCTTTTCTACAGACTGGTGTTCATCTTGCACAACACAAGTAAGACTGCTCAGAAGATGGTGGCATTCTGTGTGGGATACGTGTGCCCCTTTGTCATTGCAGTCACCACCATCGCTGTCACCCTGCCAAAGAAGAGTTACACCAGAGAAGATGTCTGCTGGCTCAACTGGAAGGACAGCAGAGCTCTCCTGGCCTTCATCATACCTGCCTTGATCATCGTGGCCACCAACTTGTTCATCGCTGCAGTTGTTATAATAAAAATATTGAGGCCAACTATTGGGGATAGGTCAAGTGGGCAGGAGAGGAAATATCTGTTTCAGATTGGCAAAAGTGTGGCCATCCTGACACCACTGTTAGGCCTCACCTGGGGTTTTGGCCTTGCCACTGCCATCAAAAGCGATCGAGCTTTCCGTATCCTCTTTAGTGTGCTCAATGCTTTTCAGGTGAGTTGCACATATTTTTGCATAGAGACACTATTGCAGTGCTGTGCTTGGCAGGGCATAAGAACAGCAGGGAAAAGCTTAAATTTGCCTTACACATCCTTATTCCAAAAGGGCTCTTTGGGAAAGCCATTCCAGGAGTTCATATTATCAGCTTCCTTAGCAGAGATGATATCTAAATAAAGCTGACCTAAAGATAACTCCCTACTTTGCCAGTAGTTTTGGGATCAACTTCACTCCTGAAGACCAGGAAAACAGCCATGTTATGTTCAGGTGGGCAAACTTGGGCATTCCTGTTTCCATTTATAGTGCAACTGGAGGCATCATGTTATGCTTTTGTGCGTTCCAGTATAAACCACAAGGAAGTCACAAAGATCAGCTGAGAAGTACTAATGATAAAGAGAAGAACTGACAAAAATACACATAATTGAGAGTTTTCAGCATGACTTTTGTGACTTATTTAGGTGGCTAGTAGGATCCCAATACAAGGAGATTTCTTAAGGACAAAATAGTTATGTGTACTCTCTCTTTAAAGAGAATTCTTAAGATTTGCCATTGTTAAGAATGGCATTAAAACTGTGTTCTTCACACCAAACTCACTGGCCTTTTTCTTGGAACCTACTAGTTTGCCTGGAGAGCATAGGTAGGACATGTCTTCCATACACAAACATTCCTTCTTCCAAATACATTTAATGCTACCAAAGTATCTGTGTCAGTTTGTAGACCAGATCAAGACAGAATTTAAATGCCCCAGGCCTGGGGAACTGACAAATCAGCAGTCCACTATATGATATGCAGTTAGAAAAATGCCCTCTATCAAAGAGTTCGAAGTTTAAATAGTACCATAGACAATGCTGGAGATACTTATGAGATATTGCAATTAAAGACTGGTGTCATCAAAATGCGTGCAATTATTTGTCTTGTAGGGATTATTCATTTTGGTGTCTGGGACTCTCTGGGATAAGAAGGTAAGGATTCCAACTATTTCTTACATTATGTCAAAATGCTGTTGGAATCTGAACAGAATTTCTGTATTTACTGATTGACTAATTTTTTTTTTAAATAGATACAAGAAGCCCTATTGAAGAGGAATTCATCATCCAAATGGAGTTCACAGCAATCAAAGGTTAGAACCTTGACATAAGAATGTATTTCTTAGTATTTTAGTTACTGCTGAGTAGTCTAACGTTGTCCAGTGCACTTCAAATTCTGGATTATTTGTTAGACCAAGTCAGAGTGGACACTAACAACATAAATATATCACCTTTTTCAAAGTTCATTATTTTCACTATAATTGGTAAAAAATGAGAAGGCGGTTAGTGGGCATTTGCTTTAAATTCCATAAGAAAGAAACCAGAAAATGTAACTGAAACTTTTAGTTAGAAAACATAAAACTTTCTTGGCACTCTTATTTATTCACAATCTGAGAGAAATGCAATGGGGACTTCTTGGGGAATTATTGTTTCAACTTACACTTCTACATTTATAACACCTTACCAAAAAAATTTCAGGATATGTAATAAACTTAGAGTGGTTTGGGTTGAAAGGGACCTTCAAGATCATCTAATTCCAACACCCACCTCCTCCTCTTCCTGAGCTGCCAATGGTGCTGGCATCACCCTTATATGACAATAAAGCTTGATTTTATATTGGTGTCTGAACAGGGTTCATTCAGAAGAGCCTGTACAGGTATTGCTAAAGAACTAGGAAGCCGACTTAAAAGCAAGGATAATTAAGAAGATGAGAGCACAGGCTCAAAGGAGTTAAGGGGTCTATTAAGGTTGAACTGTCAGTTCAGAAGAGCAGCATTGGATCAAATCACTCCAGTTTCCACAGGAATTGCTGAAGCTGGAAAGTACCCTCAGAGATCATCTTGCACCACACTCCCATCAGAGCATGGTCAGCTAGAGCTCAGACCTGTGTCCAGTTGCGTTTAAGTAGCTCCAAGGAAGGAGACATCACAATCTCTATGTGCAGCCTTTTCCTGTATTTGACCACACTCACAGTGAAAAAGTTTCATCTCAAGTGGGATTTCCTGTATTTCTATTTGTTCTCAAAGCCTCTTGTCCTTCCACTGGGCATCAAGGAGAAAAGTCTGGCTCTGTCTTTACTCTGTCCTAGCCAGACAGCCCCAAGTATGTCCTAGCACTGGGTTTGTTCCTCCCCAGGGACAGGAGGGCTTTGAACTTCCCTTTGCTGAACTTCATAAGATTCCTGTCATTCCATTTCTCCAGCCTACTGAGATCTGAGAATGAGCAAATAAAGCAATATTAAAGTCTTTGATTAAGCTTTTTATATGTGATTCATTTACCTTCTATCTCCACCACTTTATGATATAGGTGACAATACACAGCACTGCCTAATTTCCCTCACCAAAATACAACTAACTAATGAAGAATGACTGAAAAGAAAAGGATGTGTTTCTCATACCTTTTTTTAATATATTTTGGAGGAATCCCATTAAATTCTCAAACAATTCCAGAACCAAAAAAACACTTCATTTTAGCAGCAAAGTGTTCCCTCCTTCCTTGGCATCTGGACTGCAGAGTTGTGTTCCAATGCCCTCTAGCGTGTCAAGTTAAATTTGCCTCGGATTATCTCAGGCTGTGGCTGTCAAGAGCAATCCCCATTCACATAAATCTTAGCTTTTGTGGCTACCTTAATGGCCATATTGACACAAGTAAGAAAACAGGATCCCATACTGCCTGTTAGGACAGACTCTGAAGCCTAAGCCATCCCCCCTGGCCAAGAGTTAGAGACAAGCAGTTTGTGCTCTGTAGTTTCTTTTAAAGTTCTCCTTTCCTTTAAAGATCTCCTTCATCACTACCATAAACATGCAAATGTGTGAACTTGATACCTCACAAACATCTAGCTTTGCTTTCTTTGGATTTGTTTGCTCATACTACCAAAACAAAGTTTATTGGAACCCTTTTTTTTTATTATTTTCTCCCTAAAATGAGGCTACAAATAAAGTTCTAACAAAAAGCAATCTTCTCTCTTTCAGTCATCCTCCCTCATCCTGGTGACACCAATGCTTGCTATGAGCTACCCATTTTCAAGAACCTTTAACAACTTATGTGGGAAAACAGGTATGTGACCACAGATCCCTCTTACTGAAGCACAAACAAGGTTTGGCCTTCATTCTTGCTCTCAGGGTCTGTCTGTCCTGATATCCTTCGATCTGTTTGTCTCTCCATGCATCATCCATAGATGGTTTTCAATCTTCTAATGCAAAGGAACTGCAACAAGTCAATTGTAGCATATGATAGCAGCAACAATTTCTATCTCTGAAACAATTATTTGATGTTTCACCAATTCTAAATCCCACTAAGTGAGCTTTGTTTTGAGCTTAATGAGATCACGGCACAGTTCGTCCATTGTTCATGTACTCTACACCACCTTGGAACTGCATTTGTCCAAAGGTTCTCTGGCTGTCAATTTGTGGACATCACCATTTCAGTTATGACTTTATCTTGCAAAAAGTGTTTCTGGAAGTAACATTTAATTTCTAATTGTCCAACCTTTGTATCCACACATTTTTCAGAGAGGTAAGTGAACTTGGATCTTAGTTTAGAGCCTTGTAAGAGGAAGGGAGCTGGGATTCACATCAGGAGCCTGTGGATGTGCTGTGTTCTGGATGTGTCCCCATGCTCCAGGAGAAGCACTAAGTGCCTCCATTTGTGTGAGAAAATCATTGCCCTGTGGCATGGTTGGCAATTGAAGCTGACACATCCTGGCTGTGTCACCAAGCACGTTGATTTCTGTGGTTGCTGGCGTTGCAGTAATCCAGGGAGTGCCAGGGCTGCAGGGCAAGGCAGAGCCACCTTGGCCACCAGCACAGGTGTCACGGTCCTTACTTTGCAGTGAAAATGTCCCAGGCTCTCTGTCCTTGTCTAACCCCTGTGATTTGTTTTGCAGGCAAATACAAAGTATCTTCTTCAGAGCCATCCACCTCTTCCACTGAAAATACTTCCAAGGCATATTCCTTGCTAAACTGAAGCACTGACAATGATAAATCATGTAACTCTGAAAGGACCTCTTCCAAGACACACACAAAAATACCTGGGAGTCACCAGGACTGCTTCATTTTGACTAAACTGTGCCTTGGTGAATTCTTCTGGAATAATCATTTCTGGTTAATGTGTAAGGCAGAGAAGCTGAGAGAGGTGGAATTTTACAAGGTCTGCCAATCTCAGAAGAGATAACAAGGATTTGAAGGCCTTCATGTGCAAGAAAGGACATTGGGAGTGAAGAATTCTCAGCCCTTAAGTGGCTGCTTCGCACTGCACAGTACTGAGACATGAATTGCAATGCTTCACACAGTTGTTGTCCAGCGGATTTGGTATTTCCAACCAACTATCAACTCTGGGAATGTTCCCAAAGGCCTGTGTAGATACACAAGTACCTCACAGCTTCTCTCCTGCCCTTGTATTAGAGTGGAAAGGCCATAGTTGTTTCCACTTTCAATAAAAACTTTCTGGAACCAAAAATTCCCAACTGAGAAGGCCCATTACAGATCTTCACTTTTGACTTACATAAAATGAAGACCGTGATGATTCCTGCGTGGTCTTCTTTCAGATGGAAAGACTGAAAGCTCCATGTGGCACTTTTTTGAAGAAAAGGAAGCTTTATGCCCTTTAAAAATATTTCTCTTTCCCTTGATATGTAATGTGGTAAGACAGAGATGGTTGCTGCCCTCTGCCACAGAGGGGACTGCGTTTATTTAATGCATAATAGTGTTAAGAATGAAAGAAGTGTCTTGTGTAAAGTCTGTATCTTTGGGTCTTCTCTCAGAGGAGAAACATACTTGAAGGACACAGAGAATAAGCTCTGTAGTGAATATAAATCACCATGTGCCAAGCAGGATGAATGGTTTTATATAAATTATTGCTCTGATACTACATTTGTGGAACCATTTGTTTCAAGCCTGTACACCTTTAAAGGCAGGACTCCTGTCTTAAGAAGAACCTGAAAAGTATTTATAATGCACACAAACATTACAAAATTTAATGTACAATAGGTAGAATCATGAAGATTTAGATTTGAGGTCAATACCGGTGGTACAGTTCCATTTGATTGTCAGGGAATCAGGCCTGTGTGTGCCAATGATGAACCTGTTCCTGGAACTTTGGGGTGAATCAGGATGGGAAACTGTTCTCTACAGTTAGAAGCACTTATAATGGTTTGGTATGAGCAAGGTGGTATGGGCAAGAGTTTATGAATTCTGTCTAGTAGCTAATTAGTGTAAGTAAACCAGTAGGCCCAGGGAAAGTGATGCTGTACTGACATAAGTATCTGTACCCTTTAGAATTCTTGAGCAATTTTTGTAGGAACATTTCCAGAATCTTAGTACATGTGCTTTGGTGTGATTTTTAACAGTGTTTTGAGAGGTTCAACCAGTTATTTAATCTAAGTTTGAACTACGGCTGAGGGTAAAGGCATAGGCTCTCAGCACTGCTGCTTGCTATGGGATGAAGAAACAAAACTTTCAAAAAACACGTAAGAAAGGCAATGCATGAATTTTCATCAAACAGCTCTGCATGACACACCTTAACTGCCACATCCCTCAGAAAAAAACAGATTGCTGCCAAGCTCTTGGCAGATCTTTTCATCCATATGATGACTGGTTTTCTCCAAGTTATATTCATTGTTTTTCACTGAAAATGGGTATCTTATGAAACAGGTTGAAATTTGTCCCCCCTGCAGTTTTTTTATTTTCTAGCCATCATGGAAATGAGAACAATAGTTAAGACAATGGTTCCAGCAATTCCACCAATCGACATTCCCAGGATGCTCCCGTGGACCTGCCTTGACTGACACCTCTCACCAGTGAAGAAGAAGGCTTGTCCTGATGAGCACCTGGGAAAACAAAGCACAGATTTAGTGGATCAGAAGCCTTGTCATGCCCTCACCTCAAGGTCCTCAAAGTCACTATTCCAGATGAGCAGTTCCCATTGGAGGGGTTCATGTCTCAACATTCCCACCTTGTTAGGAGGCTATTTACACACCCTGGAAGCACCACAGAATGCCCTCCTGGCTGCTGGTAGGAACCAGTAACTGTGGTAAAGTATTTTGTTTCTACTATTCCTTGAAAATCTGGTGGCTTAGACCTCTGAGGCATGTAGCTCTGAATACTTTTTAGCTGCATCACTTGAAGAAGAAAGCCAGGGCAAGGAGGGAGGAGGTCTGTGGTACCTGCAGCTTGCTTTTCCTTTCACATTCACACAGACTCCATCATTCTGACAAGGGTTTGGGTCACACGGGTCTGGCAGATACGGGAGCTGGTCTTGAATGGGCTCCATGTCCTGGGCTGCTCTCTTCTGCCTTTCCAGAACAAGGCCTTCCATGAGGGCAGATTGCCCAGGTTCAACAGGAACTTCAGTGTTATTGAGGTGAATTATATCTTTTAAAAAAGGAGAAGGACATCAGAATCAGTGAATATTACTATATGTAGCATGCTTCACATCAGTCACAGGGTGCTCCTTGTCCATTTTCCCTTGATAGAGCTTTTGCTGTACCACAAGTTCTGTGTATTTAAAACACAAGATAGAAAATAATAGTGAAATTACAGAAACTGGTTAGGTAAATCTATGATGTTCTGTGAGGCTGTTCTTTTTGGAAAAAAACACAGTGGGGATGGCCTTTAGTATGTTTAGTGCTTAGAAGTGGACATAGCTACTGGTCAGGGTGCTTAAAGGTGTCTAAGAAGCTCACATCTCAAAACTCACTGCCATTTAGATCCCTCAACTCACAATCACTTTTAGTCAACCTCACCCACCTGACACTAGGTCACAGAAATGCTTTTTAAAGTTGATCCCCATTAGAAGAGATCTTGGAGACAGGTGTCAAGAGTTATTTGAATGCATGAAAATAGAAAAATCACCTATTTTGTAAGGAGAATCAGGAAAGGGATCCTTACCATTAAATTCTGCAAAAATAATCAGGTCATCATTTTTCAGGAAGCTTCTCCGTCTCAGCTGGCTGTGGGATATGAAGTTATTCCACCCCCAGGCTACACTTCTATTGCAATTGCATGACTCATCAAATCTTCCAGCAATTGATGGCTTATCCCATATTATAGTTCCATTACCTGCAAAGAGAAAATGAGAATCACAAAATTGTGCAGCTCAAAGTATGACATGACTTTTTCCTGCATTAGTGTGTTAAAGGGGATTTATGCTGTAAAATCAAGTTCAGGCCTGAAATTCCCAAACAAATCTCAGAGGACTGACAAACTAAAGATGCCAGGTGATCTTCAGGTTAGGTCTGCATGAGGATTCTTAGTCTATGTGAGGCCATTGAAATTCCACAACTCCTCTTTCACTGAGAACTAAACAAACACAAATTGCCTCTTCACTGTTACCAGCTACGAGTTCCCACCTGAGTAAGGACACTCCCTGACCAGTTTGTAAGTACCTGTGGTTTAGAATTTAGTTGATTTTTGGTCATTACTATGATTTTGTTAACTATATTCATATTTAGGGTTTAAAAGCTCCTACTGTAAAAGTATGTAACTTCCACTAGAAAAAGTAGCAAGGGATGAAGATTCATGTGTAGTATTTTATTCTGTACCAAACTCAGTCTTGTACTATTATTCTTATTTCTATCATAGAATCACAGAAAAGTTTGGACTGGAATGGACCTAAAAGATCATCTTGTTCCAACCCCCTGCCATGGGCAGGGACACCTTCCACCAGACCAGGCTGCTCCAAGCCCTGTCCAACCTGGCCTTCAATCCTTCCAGGGATGGGGCGGCCACAGCTTTTCTGGACAGCCTGTTCCAGTGCCCCACCATCCTCACAGTAAAGAATTTCTTCTTAATATCCAATCTAAATCTAATCTCTTTAAGTTAGAAGGTAATTCCCTTTTGTTCTGGTACTCCACGCTTTTGTAAATAGTCTCTCTCCATTTTTCTTGCAGGTTCCCTTCAGGTACCAGAAGGCAACAATTATGTCCCCCAACTGTTCAGCCTTCTCTTCTCCAGGCTGAACAATTTTGAATTAACACATCTGTGAGAAAGGGTGAATGTTGTGCATTCAGACCATGTAGGCTGAGGTTCACTGAGTATGTTGAAGTTGACAGCCACTAAAATGCAGTTTTAACTTAAATTGTTGTTTAGCGACAGAATACTGCACCCTGCTGGCATTCCATCAACCTGTGGTGATATGTCACCTATCACAGTGGACAAGCCACAGGTAGAAAGGGAATTGCCAGCTCTTGGGAAAAACCTATATTTAGAGTCAAGCTCAGATATCCCAAGGGTTGTTCATAATAACATCAACCTTATATGTGTCATTTTTCATATTACACAATCCTCCACAGGCAGGAATTCTGAGTCACACACAGTGAAGATGTACGTGGGAAAGTGTCTCAAATTGGAAAATATGGCCAAAGTTTCTCAGCTCTGAGTCCTACACTCAGCATTCCTCCAGGCAGACACTGCTTACCTGAGACATGGTCCTTGCTTGTGGTGAAGCTTTTGCTCGAGGACATCCTTTTCAGGACGTCGGGGTCCTGATCCAGCACTGTGAGAGTGGCCTGGCGGTTCAGAGCCGGCCACTCCAGGACTGCATCATTCTCTCCACTGCACAGGTGGAAAGCAATACGAGCATAGCCACTGTTTTGGAAATTGGGCAACACACTGATGCCAAATCCATAACCCTCAGGGCTGTAAAACCGAGGGCTTTCAATAAGGCTGATGGATGAGTTCTCAAGGATTTTGCTGAAGTTGCGAATGACCCACACAGCTGTGGGACAGGGCATCTCTGTCAGAGCCACATCATCAATAGCAATCCCACCCAAGGAAGAGCTGGGGTTGCCCTTCAGTCCTTGGAAGAGGTAACGGAACTTCTTCTGAGCATTGAGGGTTACATGGGCAATATTCCAGTTGGAGTCACTGTCCGCTTTGGTAAAAGGAAAGAAAAACATTACCATCAGTGTGATTAGAGATTTACAAAGAAACTTACCCCTAGCCATCCATCCCAGCTGCACCTTTATACAACTAGATCCCTCACAGATTCCTGAAGGCCAGAGATCTTAAGTTGATATTGTGACTATAATATATTCACATTGTTTTGTCATCTAAATGCTTTGGACATGTTGTACAAGGAATTCTTCACATGTTAGGGAATGACAGCCTCCAGTATAAAGGGCAACAGCCTAAGGACTAAGATTAAACATGAGGACAGGAATCAATGACCCAGTGTGTTCCTGACACTTTTTCATAGATTCATCCTTCACTGCAGACTGCTGCAGCCTGATATAGGCAGGTTATGACAGGTCTTGTGTTTTGACAACACAAATCTCATGGAGCCTCAGTGGCTGAATTTTTCCTATTTAGCAAATCACCCAAAGTGGGAATCCAGTTGACATTTCCAAAACTACATAGGCTTTTATATTTCCAACTGTCTGAAAATCAGTGTGGGGATCTTATTGACTGCAGAGGAGCACAGGTATTTTACACCTGAACAGTGCACTCTTAGATCATATAGCAGCCAGTGGAGACACAGTCAATTCATCTCCTGCATGGCTTGGGGTCCCTCTCAATTACTGAGTGTAACATAATATTAGGAATGTTGTGATTTCTGCTGTGAAGCACCAAAATTACATTATTACAACCCAGTTTCTCTGCTAAATATGTTTATGTAATACCAAAATTCTTATAGCTGTATTACAAGATATTCTGGTAACTTCGGAAAAATCTTTTGGTTTCCAAGCCAGTCTTCTGCATTTGTGGGCACAGTAAAGCAACTCCTCCTCTCTACCCAAATATTCATCTTATTTCCAGAATTACCTTGAAAGGTTTGAATTTTCCTCATCTTGCGAATGTTCCCAGTGCCATCATCCTCTTTAAGCCAGATGATCAGCTTGTCAGAAGGGCTTCCAGTGGTCCTATAGAAGAACTGGAGGCACTGCTGAGTTCTCCTTGGATAAAGGATTCGGGACTCTAGGACTGCCACCTCACCTGCCTGCCCAGAGTTGGTGTTGAAGTACATGAAGTAGCCAGCATCTGGGAAGAAAGGGTAGTCTGTCACTGCCTGTTTACACATTTCCTGCAAAGCTGTGTGGAGTAAATTCATCATTTCATCTGCACTCTTTTAGCAAACAAAAGAGTAGTACTTAACATGAACAATAAAGGAAATGACATGTGACAACCATCCAAGACAGACTGGGATAAGAACAGGAGTAGCAGTTCAGCATATATATGGAAATCCCTGCTGTCAGCTCATGTCAGTTTTGCATTAGTTGGTCTAATTGGAATTTGTATTCCTCAGGAATGTCAGAGATATATGAGGCAGAGAATTCAGTGTTGACCACAGCAATTAGTAGATACATTTTTTTACTTGATTTATACTGAAGATAATCTAAAAATGAGGTCTTAGAGGTCATGTGCTATATTACCTTGTAAAGAATAAGATAATTTCTTATCAGCAATAAAGATAATAAACATGGGTTGGACACAAAACACTGTCCTGACCTTGAACATGCAGAAGGTCTTTTTTTACAGCTTGCCCAAACACTTCAAAACTCAATGACTCACCATAAGAAAATTACTTAAGAATTCCCTCTCCTCTATTTCTCATTAACATTTTTGAAGTGCTCTTTAGTTTTGAAGTATCTATTTTTATCCTCATATTTACAAGGACTCACCATTTTGCACCTATCATATCTTGGCATCACACAAAGTTGTCATGTCTTATCTGTATTGTGTTGCTTTTTAGTTACTCAATTTAGTCAATGATTAAATTAATAAGTTAATTTTTTTTAGCTGTTGTATGAAAGTTCAATGGACTCTTGCCCAAGACAACATATCTTAGAATCACAGGATGATTTGGGTCGGAAAGAACCTTAAAGATCATCTTGTTTGAACAGTATAACTGCAGCTGCATAAAGGTGGTGCAGCTTCCTGCAGGGCTAATGAAGTCTTAAGCTGTTCATCAGGTTCTCTCTAATCAGTCAGGGGAATTATCTTCATTTCTTTCCACATGGTAGCAATACTTTGAACTCATATCCACATAAAGCTTGCCAGAGGTTGCTGTATGCAATGTATGACACTTGACCATCAGTTAAACTCATTTTAAAGAGTATTAAATCCAAATATGATCACTCTTGCTCCAAGTGAGAAGCAGGGCTGTGAGCCTGTTGTTGCAATTTTTATAGTAACAAACCCCCAAATTATCTAGACTCTATCTCTTTTTTGATCAGAAATAAAGGCAACTTTAAGTACCTATGGCAATTAGAATACGGCCTTGGCAGACTTCAGCAGACTCCCTAAATATTAAACTGTGCTTTCTCTCTTTCAGTTTAGCTGGCAATAAGTCAAAAACCCAGAATATCAAAACTGTCTGGGGAAAATAGGATCCATCTATGATAGAAACTTAGAATTTGCCTGCACTTGAAATGATTGCAGAACCAGTTCCCAAAAAACGTCATAAATTTCTGATGGAGTCAATTACCTTTTGGAGGTGCCAAAAGGAGAGACACTCCCTATTAATGCAATTCATTTCTGCACTCTGGAGATCCTCAGAGGCACCCACCCTCTCCATTAACTCTTAAAAAAACATTGATACTTATTTTGTACAGAGTCACTGGATGTTAAAACCTAAGTGCACATTAAGTGCCCAGTTCAGGCAGACTGGATTTTATGTGATGAACTCAAAAACTCAGTTAAATTATCTTTGCCAGTTACAATTGTACTGTACACGGTGAGAAAGAGGAGAGAAAGAATGAAGAATCAGTTCAGGGTTAGAAACATGTATTTCTAGAATTTCAGGTGGTTTTCTTGAGTTATATTCTTGGGCCTGATCAATAACTACCAGCATTATAAAAGGTTGGACATCTGTTCTTTCCAGTGGTCTCTTGAGGGGAATAAACTACTCCTGAGTGCAACAAGCAGAAGAGTAACAAAGCACAAGTGAATGTGCTGTAAGTCAGGAGTCTGTCCCCCTCTACTGAGAAAAAATTTACTGCAGAAGTCACTTTTATCTTGGAATTGTGTAGTAGTTTACCCTGTCTAAACAATGACAAATTAGGCTCTTGCTTTTCAGAACTGCCTGTTGGGATTTAATCTTTATTCTCAGCTGTAAACTAGCACCCTGTGACTGTGGCTCACTGCTCTATTTTTGAGAATGTCTTCCTTGAAAAATGGTGAAATTACCACGTCAAAATGAAAATTATCCCTGAACTCCTATCATAAAATCTTTGCAACTTTCTTCTACTTCTAGAACTAGAATTCCACAAGCTTAACTTCCCATTTGCATTACAAACACAACATTTATGAGTGACTACAAGTGTTGCTTGATTCTTATAATGAGGTAATATAACTCTTACATAGACTTTGGAAGTTGCAGTAAATAATTTTCCAGGTTATATTTAAAAGACCTCTAGTTAAGATTGTTTTTTGTCTCCTTTGATCTTGCTGGTATGGACAACATTCCACTAAATTGAAAAAGTTCAGTGAGAGTGGGAATGCAAACACTGTCTAGAGTCTTCAACAACTTCTCTGAATCAATCATTGTAGTCAATCCTGGAGAAAACCCAGCTCAGAAAGTGTTTTGTTCCTTTATTTTACCTCTACACTGCCCAGAAAATGTGTGGTCCTCCTGCTCCGTCATGCCACCCTGTTGGTGGAGCCAGTCTTGGTCATGGTTAGTGCCCTGGATCATACCACAGATATTTTCAAGCTCAAAAGAACACTGGTCCAAAAAGGTGTGAGTTGAAGCTGGAAAAAAATACACACATGGTCACCTCAGAGTGAGCTACTAGCTCATTAAAAATTCTGCTCTAATTTGGGGGGGGTTTGCTTACAGTAATATAACCATCCTGTACAGAAGACAACCCTTACATTAGCAGATGTGAGCCAAATGACTCAAAAGAGGAAACATTTGATTCCTGAAGGGATTCCCTGGATAAAAACAACAATCTTTGACCTCTTTGCAGAAGGTTAATAAGCCCCATGTGGCAGCAACAGATGGTGACTGTGTTTGTGCTTCTTTGCCTTGTTGTATTTAACCATTCCTTGGTTGAGGTTTTTGCTCTACATAGCAGTTCTATCATGGAGCTCTGTCCTTCCACTCCAAGCAAAGTCTACCCAGTTACCTTGGGCTGGAGTTACCTTGGGCTGGTTCAGCTGCCTCCGAGGTGATGCTTCTGCTGGCAGCACCGAGGGGACAATAACTTCTCAGTAACAACCATGATCAGTGATAACACCTTCAACCAGCTCAGCAAAAATCTAGACAGTGTGAGACTCTGGACCTAGCCAATCTCAGGTCTAAAAATATTCTTATTCAGTCCAAATGTCAGTAAAAGAGGACTAAGTGCAGTTGCATTCACCTCAGAAAAGCACAACAAAGCTGCCTACATACCAAAGGCAGAAAACACAGCCACAGGTCTGAACTCCTGGGAGCAGCATGGAGAAAGTGTGAATGGTTTGACCTTCCTTGACTAATTTTTACAAAAATAATGACATGAGAAAAGCCAAAAAGGAATGAGAAGGGGATAAACTGATTATCTGCACACCACAGGTCCTGTCCCATACCTCTTCAAGCACATTTGAGAAACGTTTTTGTGAGTTTAGAGATGTAAGGGAGGTGAATAAGCCTGGCTCAAGTATAACCAAAGAAACTGCCATGGTTAAGTTCTGACTTACTGCAGTTGTACATGCGATTTAGTCGTTCCAAGTCAATGGCACTGAGGTCTAGACGTTGTCCAATTATGTCATCAAACGCTGGTATCTTTGCTGTGATTGTGGGGATACTTGCATTTTTGTTAAATGAAAATGGTGCATAGTGCATCAACGATTCATAGTCATAGGGGGTGTTCAGATCAGTGATGTAGGTGTCATCATACTTTGCAAAATTGTGCTCTCTGCCTGGTAAAAGAACAGAAAAGTACTTCTTTAGGAAAACTGGAAAGGAAATGGCATTAGCATGTCCCCTTGGATACAGTTTTCTAAGGCACAAATTATATACCCAAAAGCAATTACTTCACAACAAAATATTAAAACTTAGCAAGATTCACGTTTGTCATTTGGACAACAAAGCAGTGCCTTTGGATTGCAGTTCTGTGCTCTCACAGGTGACTTCAGTAAATTCAAAAATGAATATCAATGAGCTGTAAAGAATGAGATGCATAGGAGGTTAGATTAGAATTAATAAGAATGGTTTAATAGCAATGATCCTGAAGGATTAAGTTTAAGAATTCATTTATTCAATTTCAGAATCTGTGAATATTATTGCAAACATTTCCCAGGGTATTAGATCATATATGGAGAAGAAGAGGCCCCGAAACTCATAAAGGAGACAAATATGACAGCCCTGAAGTGTCTCCAGGTTCTGTTCTTCTTTGAAATAAATAATGCCCTAGCAATCATTGGGGAAAAAAGAAAGATATCTGCCCTAGATTTACAGTATTGATATATTTCTATTAGAATGGCTTTTGGAAACATGTTTCTCATGGTTTCTTGGTGAAGTAAGTTGTCCTTAGTGAAAGCTTTTCATTATTATTATCCATTTCACATGCTTTGGTAAAGAAGTAAAAAGACCTTGCCACCATTTATGACTGCAAATAATGTTTCAGAATATCAAAGACAAAACAGCACATGAGTGTGCTAGTGGATAATTACACTTTCTCTGCTTAACAACTACCCTTCCCTTCTCCAAATCACAAAGGTCTTCAGTTCAAGGCTTGAGATTATATAAGAGCTTGGAATTGTTTTCTTACAGAGACTTGAATTGCACCAAAAAAATCCAACAAAACCTCTTTTAGTCACTCCTTTTCAAATAAATATGTGTTATGTAATACAGAATCGGATCTCACAGCAGACAACAAGAAAAACTGCCTAGGTATCAGTGGGACTGTGAAGAGTTTGCTGAAACTCATACAGCTCCTGAGTGTGGTGATACTAAATCCAAAGGCAAGAACCTGCAGAGACACATCTGGATAGGAGAGAGCAGAACAGAGGCCTATTTCATATTTCCCACCTGATCTAACAATTTAAAGGGTTTTTTCACGTGCAAAGTGAATATTTTCAGTTTCAGGAAAGCCTGAATCTCTGAATATAAAAACATTTGAAAGGATTTTGCAAGGATTTTTGCCTACAGAAGAGCTACCTCAAAATGCATCATCTAAATAAGTTTACAATTTGCATTACATGGCAAAAGGAAACAGATTCAGAGAGGAGAAGTAATTTGTTTGAAATAAGAGAGGAGACTAGTCCAAGACCCAAGGGGAAATAAAAGCCCTGATTTCCAAGCAGGGCCTCTCTCTTCTGGCCTTCAACAATGTCCAAGTTTGACCAGAGAAGTTGCACTAAAATATTTAATTTACAATGGTCTCAGGTGTGGCCCACTGGTTCTAAAATTCTATCTTTAGGAAGGTCTTTAAATCTAGAAGTGAAAATGGGATACTGATAAATCTACACTTTGCAAAACCTAACTTGAATGTTAAAACTCACCTTCAAGAATTTCATCCCACCAGATATTCACATAGTCATCCCGGTCCATCCTCGACTGCTCATGGTAAAATCCCAAAGCATGCAGGATCTCATGTTCCACAATTGCTCTGTAGTCACACCCTGACCCAATTGAGAGGTTCTGTCCAGTCTGCAGGTCCCCCACCATGGACCAACACCTGAGAAAGAGGGAGACCGACTCTCTGTCAGTAGTTTTCTTCTCTGTACTTAACTTTTCAATTTGCTCATTGGATTTAGAGTAAGATTTTCATATGAAAGAAGATGCTGACCAAATGTCTTGATATTCTAAAAATACTCTAGCCTGAAAGCAGACTAATTCCCAAAAATTATCACTTCATTACTTATCCTCTGTGTCAGAGAAGCTCAACCTGCATTTTTGAAAGCCATGGAAGTTTTGTCCTGCATCAGCTGCCATTTGGCCAAAAAACATAAAACATACAACATACATGGAAACAGTAAATTCATCAAAACAGGCTGAGCATTTTTGCAATAACTTGGGCTAGAGAAAATACCCAGGAGTATTTAGAACAGCAACATTTGGTCCTTTTTAACAGCAATCATGTTTTGCATTGGCCTGAGGTGTGAAAGTACATTTCCAGTATCAAGATATTCAGCACTGACTTGTCATAAGTCATGGCGCTTGTAAACTTGTAAGAAAGTGTTGTAGGAAACTCAAGGAAGAGATGAAGGCAGAAACATGAACTTCTGGGAAAACAAGAAATATTCACAGCTGATACAGTGAGAAGGTTTTTGTGCTTTTCTACATTTTCTTTCAAAACATACTTAGCTGTAGGAAATAAATCCCTTCTCTACTTGAAAACTTGAATCTCTGTGCAAAAAACCCTTTCAGATTTTGAGAAATTATTCGTTAAAGAAGAGCCATGTCAAAACAATAGAAATATTAAATAGAGTGTCTTTTCACTCCCTTTTTTTTTTTTTTTTTTTTTTTTTTTTTTTTTTTTTTTTTTGTCTGTCTGGACTTAAATTCTAGCTATTTACATTCACATTCTTGGTAAGTTAAAAGGATGTACATGGGGGTCTTCATCAAAATGGAAAACAAGCCTAGATGGAAAAGTGGAAGTAGTTGATGAAAATTCAAAGATGCTGGGATTAATCTTCAGAGCTCATCCTCTAAATAAGTCAGCAGAGGGAGCAGCTGCTTGTAAGCTCTTTGTCTAAGAACATAAGATGAGTTGTTTTCCTGGTGGCCTTTTTTTCTCTGCTGACAGCAAACCTTTAGACTGCTGAAGTCAATGGAATGAGTTCCCAGCTGATTCTACACGGCAAAACTAAACAGAAATTGATATTAGCCTTACCCATTTTGTTTGCTAAAGAAAATGTAGGTTCTTTCTCCTTCATATGGCTTGAAATCAATACAGGACTTCAGGCGGAACATTTCAAATGCCTGGAGAATGACTCCTTTGGCATTCAGGTCTGGAAAACAAGGACAGAATCTTTAATACATTGCACTTTGGTCACCTTGGAGAGATAAGATATGTACAGATACACATATGGAACCAAAGGAAAAATTACTGAAAAGAGAAATTACTGAATTTGATTAAATTGTGCTTTGCTATGTTAGCTGTAGAAGAAAGAAAAATAATTTTCATATAAACGAGACTACCATAGTAGTAGTAGTAGTAGTAGTAGTTGTTGTTGTTGTTATTAGTGAAGTTTAACATTTTTATTTTGAAACTGTTCTGGAAAAGGCAATTTTTTTATCACAATGATGGCAGGGCAATAAGGATTGGAGTCAAAATCTGAATAAACTGCCTGCATTACCTAGGTCATCACCCAGAATATAAGGAACGGGGAACTTCCACCTGTAGGTCTCATTTCTTAAGGCATTTCGCTGATTTTTCTGAAAAGGGAATTAACAGCTGGTGATGCATCTACTGTAGGGAAAGGAACTGATTTGTAGCAAAAATACAATTAGGACAAGCAACAGAAAGCTTTTAATTACTTACAGAGAGCAAGATATCACCCTGAAAGAGGTCCAGTCCAGCAGCTGAAATGCAATTCAATCAAAGATAATGTAAATAAATTTCAAATGTATTTCCTTTCATAAACCACATTGAACCTGCTTATACAAAGTTCATGTCCTTGGGCATCTACAGAAAATAAATAAGGATCAGCCTCTATACACTGAGATATATGTAATAATAAAAGTAACAGCAGTTTCTAGTTTCTACTCAATACTTACTTCTTGGAGATGTCTGCCTTTGTGGTGGCACCATTATCCATGGTCACATTTGATGAGCTCTGCTTGCTCTCAGGCAGTGACAATGGGATAGTGATTAATAAACATCTAAATTGTTTTCCATGTTCACAAAAAAATCATATAGAGATGGGCAGAAAATGCAGTTGGGACTGCAGAGTCTTCTGAATCATACAGTGTTTTTCTGCCTTAGCACCATGGGTTTGTCCAAATTTCAGAAACAAAAGACATCCGCATCCCTCGTTTACACAGTTACAGTCCTGGAAATATTCAGGTGTCACAGAGAGAGGATGGTAATTCTGAGCTCAATTGATTTTAATTCTCTTGTTACCATAAGCTACCTGACTATCAGTCTCCTTTACAATACTGAAAATTCAGCATTATGTTCTCAACTCTCCAGGTGTCATGAGAATAACTCACCCAAGTTGATTTGGGGAATGTCTTTGAATATCTCACCAGCTCCAGCATCTGCAAGACAATCAAAACAAAGTGTTGGGATGTGGTGGTTCACAGCAAGTAGAAGGAAATGCTTCAAAACTCAAACCAGCTCACACAGCACTTACCAGCTTCACTGGAGAGGTATCCCACCTGGAAGAGAATGGAATACAACCAGTATAAGGTACAAGATGCCTCTGGACTGAGAGGAGCCTGTAGAAATCAGGTTTTACTTACAGAGACTGGAGAACCATAGACAGAACATAGCAGAAGTGTCAGGCAGAGTGGGAAGATGCTGGAGCCCATTTCTGGAGTGGGAACAGAAGCTGGTCCTCCTCATCTCTGGCAATATATAGGGCACGTTGCTGAGATTTCCATGGAGCATCAGCCAACCAGCATCAGACTCTCCACCTTTGAAATGTTATTTTACGAGTTGGCTTTCCTGCTGGATGGCACCTGATGGCATTGCTCTTATCAGCTACCCAAGTTCACTTGGAGGAGCATTGCAGAGAGGAATGTGGTAACTTCGTATCTTCAGTGCAGCTGGTGAGAGACCCACCCAGACTTCACATAACAGCTTCTCCATCTGGCTCAAAGCTGCTGACTCCTTCCCCTGTGTTTGTTATCTGTCAGCATTGTGATCTTGACTCCACATGAGAAAAGCCATACTCTTAAGCAGAATTATTCCAGGTTTATAGCACCGCAGTGCCTAAAGGCTCAGTGCTGCTTTCAATTAATAATTAACATCACATTGTAAAGATTAGAAGTAAGAGAGATATGATTATAAATGTTCTGACAGTGTTTTTCCTCAGCTGATCTCACCCCAGAACTGATGCTCCATGCATAACCTGCCACTCTCTGCCTCCAGAAGCAGTCACTTATAGCAGTAATCCTTGGCCTTCCAGGTGGGTTTCAGAGATCACTAACTCTTGTCCTGCACCTTGCTATCTTCTTTCTCAGGGACATGTCAGGGTCAGGAAGGGCTCCATAAATCTCTTGTTTGCTGTGCATCAGTATTCCCACAGCTCCCATGTGCCCTGGAGTGCCTGAGTGCCTTTACCTCAGGCATGGAATCCTGCTCCTTCGTTTCACATCTGAAATTACATGGAAGGAGGATATTCACCTCTATGTTCAGCAATTAGATAGGAAAGGGCTTGTGCCATGACACACTACCCACAGCACAAGGCAGAGAGCTTGAGTAAGTAGGTTTTGAGTAGGAAATGGGCCTGTCCTAGAAAGGAGTCAGTCCTTCAACCTAAGCAACATATTTTCTCTAAACAAATCAAAGTAGGAAGCTATTCATAAGAGATAACATTGCAGAGGAAAAAGTACAGAGATCTTTTCTCATTTGGCAAATAAGAGCCCCAGAGCACTAATCTTCCACCTAACATAAAGGAATGCTCTTTAACAGTTTCTTTTAGGAATTATTGTTTCTGACATCTAAGCTGAGCAGAACGGACTACTAGTAAAATAAGCATGTCCCAAGATACATCATGTTGGGGCTGTTTTCACAGGTGAGCAAAGAGAGTCAAAACACAGCACCAATGCCACATTTCCAGATGCTTGGCAGTGGATGTGAGAAAGGAAGCAAAAAATTGAAGGAAAAGCAGAGCTGTCTGACAAACACTTGGTTTTTAGTACCCTTAACTTATAAAATAACTCAAGAACCTGAAGAGGATGTCTAAGGATAAGTCATTCTGAGGGCATATATTTGTTTTCATAGATATATATATATATAGGGGGTCTCTTGGACTTCTTTTAGGCACTGGACTAGGCTCTAAGGTCTCCTTGAAGCCTTCCTTTCTCAAGACTGAACAGTCCCAGCTCTCAGACTGTCTCCATAGCAGAGGGGCTCCAGCACCAGTTTCATTTTGTTCTCCCTGGAGAGCATTCCATGCACATTATTCCATTGGCTGCAGTTCTGTAAAAAACTTAGTGATGGGAAAAGCTGTTGTTCTTCCACTCTGGGTAGTACAGCAGGTGCCTTTCGGTCTCTTACACCACATTGTATGCAGTGCCCAAAATTCCTGTGCATCAGTATTCCCACATCCAAGGGCAGATCCACCCTGGATTCCTAGACACAGGCACTACCTGGTGTCACTAGATGCAGGTAATACCTTTCGTTAATCTGCTTGCACTGGTTTTAACTCCACTGCAACACAGATAAATCAGAGACAGAAATATGGCTGAAATTTACGTCCTTTGTAAAAGCAAGAATAAAAACAAATGTCTCCTGAGCTGGAAAAACTCCAGAGTTTTTCAAAGTGGCACCTACCACATTTTTAATAAAAAATTACCCAATCAGCTTCCCAATTTTTAGGTAAGTCTTTTTCTCTTTGCAGGGCTTGAAATAACACAAGACTGAACTTGTCAAATGCCTCCAGGTTAACAATTTCAGCCTTCAGATCTGAAATACATAGCAGAGGATAACAACAGCTCTTGCTCTGCTTTTAAAGTATTATAAATATCTATAATTCTTGATAGAAAGAATGAATAAGTGTAAATTAAAAGTAGGAGCATATAAGAAATATCTGTCTAGATGAATGAGCAAGACGCTGTTAGCAAAATTCTCTGACTGGAGTAATTTTGGCAAAGGTCATAGAGAGATAATAATTCATTAGATAAACTGATAGTGCTGAGACAAACAAGCAGGATTTTGGACATCCAGGGCATTGTTCAAATACCAATGGAAAATTTTATTGCATGTTATAATGTAATCTGAAATGTTGTCAACATTGAGCTCAGGGCCAGTAGAAAGAGATACAGGACAGATACATATGATTTTTAAAGAAATTTCATATTTATTTTTCCTCCTGTATTATTCAGAACCTAAAATACTGTCTAAAATCAGATGGCAACAAGGATAATGCTCTGAAATTCTTTACTTAGAAAAATATGTACCTATCCTCTCAGCCTGTACTGATCTGGGAGTGGTAGGAAGAGACAAGATGCAAAGCGTAGACCAGATCAACCAGAATGTTTTCCAGATTAGGATTCCCTGACTTGATTAGTCAACTCACTTCCCTGGCTGTGCTTTGTTGAGTGTAAAACCCACTCTGAGTGATCATCATCAGTAACAAAGGGATACAAGCACCCAGGTCCGGAAACCTGATATTGATCAAACAGGGCTCAGTCTCAAAAGCACACTTCACGGTATGGAAAACTGCTCTGGATCACATTCCAAGTCTTTAGGATTGCCAAAAAGATTGCAATTAGAAGCACGTGATAAGAATAGTCATGTAACATACTGCTGGCACTTATATCCCCCAGAAAACATGGCTATTAACATTCTGTTGGTGGTTCATTACCTGTAGACATAGAGCTCTTTCTTGGGCTTTCATTTGTCCTGGTATCACCACAGCATCAGATGGGATCTCCTTGGTTACAGGGGTTCTGATGTGCAAGGGGAAATGGGACAGGTCCTGCACTTACCCAAAGTGCATGGGCACTCCATGCCCTACAGAGCTTAACTCAACTTGCCTGTTAAAAACCTCAGAGCTTTCAGGATCTAAATTAATTTGGAAGCTTTAGGGCACTGCAGTGTATGAGAAACTCAGCATGGTGCCATCCTCAAAAGCCTTCACTTTTCCAGAATATCAGATTGGAACCTTGGCAGAGAGTGTTGTCCTGATTTTTACCCTTTTTCCTCCATTCGCTTCACCTTATCCCTGTAAAAAATTACAGCTTTACTTTCTGTGTCTCCCATCACCTGCCCCACTATGTGGCTCTTCACTTACTCTTAAGGCAATGCCATTGGTAAAACTAACATGGATTTCAATGNGCTCACAGCATGGAAGCTTGTCACTCTCCACAGCAATCCAATGTCACTACGTATGGGGACACAACTGTGGCCATCATCACCCTGGAGGCATTTGCTGGCATGTGGATAAATGCTTTTATCGTTTGTGCGCTTTGCATTGGCTGGGTCAAGAAGAAAATCCTGAACTCTAATGAGAAGATCTTGCTGCTTCTGGGATGCTCTAGGATTTGCTATTTGTGTTTCTCATGGGTATATTCTTCCCTTTCAATAACTTATCCCAATTACCTTTATGTTCAACCTACATTTCAGCTAATTGTATTTTTTCAATCCTTTTCTAATTGTTCCAACTTGTGGCTTTCAGCCTGTCTTTGTGTTTTTTATTGCATAAAAATTGCCAATTTCAGGAACAGGTTCTTCATCTACCTGAAAGAAAAAACAAACAGAATTGTGCCCTGGCTTTTGTTGGCATCAGTGTTTTCAGCCTTGGCCATTGGCATCATTGCCTATGACATAGCTGATACAAATCTTGGTAGCAACAACAATTCCACTGGGCAAGGAAATTTTTCAAAAGTGAGTAACCAAATGGATGAAAATGTTTTCCAGATATATTTTATCTATGGCTTTGGATTTGTCACATCTTTCACAGCAGTCATCTGTTCTGCCCTTCTCCTTCTCTTTTCTCTCTGGAGACACAAATGCAAGATGCAGAAAAACTCCATGAACAGTGTCAGCATGGATGCCCACATCAAAGCCATGAAATCCATTCTCTCCTTTTTTATAATGTATAGCATTAACTTTATCTTTCTGATCCTGTCACTAATTCCTTCCACAAAGGAGGTATATTATGTTGTGTTTCTTAGTTTACTGTACCTGTATGCTTTTCCAGGTGTTCATTCCCTTATTCTGATTTTCAGCAATCCTAAGCTGGAAAAGACACTGATAAGGATTGTATCCTGTGTCAAGTGCAAGGTTTGCATGACGTAGGAACTGTAATAGATGCTGGAGCCCACGCAAAATCTTGATATTTCACTGTAAGATAAAAATCAATTTATCCTTAATGCAACCCTCTTGGCAGTGTAGATGATACAGAGGTTTTCTCTTTGCCAGTAAAGTTAAGAATAAATAATTCTAATTCTTTGAACCAAATTAGCATGGCGAAATTAGCATGAAATTAGCATTTCATTCAGGTAATTTTGTGAGTTCAATTCTTGCCAATAACAAATTCATTTAGACTTGGTATATGGGCTGGATGCAAATGAGCAGTAACAGTACTGCAAGCCTCCCTCAAACGCTTTGGCATTTGCTGATTGAAAAATGACTGAAGTCAGCCTCAGGTTTATTTATGTTTGGGTTTACATTTCTTTCTGCTGTGTCCATTTTTTGTAATATTATCACTTGTAACACTGGGTGGGGTGGCTGTACCTTGAAGAACTGCAGTCTGAGGAGCTTCCATATTTGACACATTTGATCCCGAATGATCCTGCAGCCCACGGATGGGATCCACTCTTGAACAGGGAAGAGAGCATGAAGAGAAGGGAGTGAAAGCGACAATTTGTTAGGAACTGGTTGCAACCCTCATTGCCTGTCCCTCTGTCCTGTTGTGGAGGATGAGGTGGAGAAGCCAGGAATGAAGGAGTGAATTTTGGTCTGTGGAGGAGAAGGGGTGAAGGGAAGGGGTTCTAGTTTTGTGTTTGTTTCTCATCGCTCTACTCCATTATCAATAGCCAATAAATTAAATTCATTTTCCTACATTTGAGTCTGTTTTCTCCATGACAATAACTGGTGAGAGATATCACTGTCCTTATCTCAACACATGAGCTGTTCCACTTTCTTTTCCACTCCTGCCCTGTTGTGTAATGAGAGTAAAGGAGCAGTTCAGTGGGCGCCCGGCACCTACCCAAGGCCAATCAACCACAGCAAGTTCTCTGAACATGAAATAATTCCAGCACGAACAGAGCAGAATGATTTGTTCATTTCTGTCACCAGCTCGGGCACAGAGGGATGTCTGACCCCTTGCCAAGGGGCCAAGGTGCCAAGTGCGTGTTTTCCATGAATCTCAGAAGGGTTTGTTTGGCTTCCTGTTCTCCCAGAGGAAAGGAGAGTGCCAGGTGTGGAGCCCAAAACTCAGAGGCCTCCTGAAGCTCTGCAGAATTCAAAAGTACCAATATACTCTCCAGGGCATCACCTCACATGTAGCATCAGGCCTGCTGGACACGGGTTCTTACCATAAGAATCTGTGAGCAACATCTCTGCTGCAGAGGGCTTCTCAAACCTTTTTCCCCCAGTAAAGCCGAGGTGTCCATATTCTAAGGCAACCGTGCAAAGACTGCGGAGTTTCTCTGCATTCCCTCTCTCAGAAGTTGACGCAGAGGATGCTTTTCTGCTCTGGAAGCACAAGTGGCACCAGAATACTAATTTGAAAAGATGAGCTGAAGGTGAAAAAGCTTGGTTTGTGAGCTTTTTCCTTAAAGGGTTGCATTTCCATGGCCATTCTCTTCCCTCTTTCTCTATTCCCACAAAAAATGAAAGGGGAAGGATTCATAAGCAATTGCAAATGGTCTTGAACTTGATGGGGCTTTGAAAAAACTGGGATAGTGGAAGTTGATACTACCCATGGCATAGGCCAGGAATGAGATAATCTTCATTCAGCTCAGACAATTCAGTGGCTCTCTAACTAGGCGTTCACTCTTTTCTGGCCTTTCCTGTCAATTCCTGGAGTATCAGTGACAGTGTTACGGAGGCGGAACTAAAGCACAGGATCTTCTGGAGACAGCATTCCCCTGAGCATAGACAAATAAGGGGCTGGGGGCACTTCTGAAAGCAAGGCAGTGCTCTAACACTCTTGGAAGTCACAGAGACATGAAAGAAGTGATGAGCACCTGTTGCCTTTTGCTGGGCCAGGAATGGGAGTTAGAGCCTGTTACACCCACATGTCCAGAGAAAGCCCAATATAAATATCTCCACTTCAGCCAGAAGAAGTAATTACAGCCCACAACGAAGAAAAGACAGAGGCACCACCAGAGGCTACCAAAGAGACATGACACACTACTGATTCCCCTTTGTGTTCTATTTCTCTTGTGAGCAGAGTTTATGCTGTTCTCCAGAAAACATGGTGGGTTTCTCTCAAGCTCTTCTTTCTGGAGTTCCCAATCTTCATCTCTCTGGTCTAAGAGCATTCTTCTCACTGGGATTGTCCTGTGGCACTTCCTGCTCTCCACCTGAACAGCACAGTCCAGCACAGGCACAGCTGTACTCACAGGGGCCCACCTACAGGGTCAGAGGTTGGTCTTGCTCTGCCCAAAACCCCGCTGCCAGCAACACTTCAGAAAACTCCACAGTGTGTCCAGCCTGGTGCAGCCCCAACCTCCCCTCACAGGGACCCCCCTGGGCCCCACCACTGCCTGGATCCAGACATGGACATTCCAAGTGTAAATCTTGCCCAAGAGAAGGCAAACCCTTTCCTCCTCTTGCAGGACTCTGATTTTGTAGGCACTTAGGATTTGGGAATCTCTGTTAGAAGCACCATCCAATAACAGGAATAATCCTTTTTTTTTTGTTTTTTGTTAATACAGTAGCTCTGTCCCATCATTGCAATGCTGTTCCAGCTGAGAGCAGGGAGTAAAGCCAGCAGTTTCACACAGATGAGCTGCTGCACCATGTCAGCTTCATGCATCATTTAGGACTCCCCATGTGATAAAAGGAGAAAGAAACAGATGATGGAGAGAGAAGAAGCTTGGCCTTAATCAAGCTCTGATGGAAACAATTCACTCTGTGTGCAGTGGGACTCAGATCCCAATACAGATGTGTGTCCATCTAGATGTATAAATGCTGGGGTCTGCTGCCACCTGAGTGACACAAGGGCATCTGAAATATGCACATGGGCTGCTAGATACAATCTTGTACTTCTTGAGATGCTCAACAATGACTGGAAGCAGGAGCTGACATGCGTTTCAAGTACCTAATACACATCCTCCTGATTTGAAAACCCAGCACTGGAGATCATGATTTTATACCATTGTTTTTTTAAGATACCAGATTCCTCAAGCCGATCTGAGCCCAAACCCCAGGCACAGTATGGTCCAGCAGTAGTAACATTTTCATTTCATGCCCCTGTACAAGTACAGATCCAGCAAAGACACTTAGGCTGTAACAGAAACATTTTTCTCACCAGCATATGGAGAGAAGACAGAAAGAAGTAAACAAACACCAACAATCCTAGACAATGTTATCTCTTCTGTCAGCAAAACCAGAGGAAAATCACATCAAAGCATAAAGCAGAGAACAAGAATATCAAGAAAAAAATATTTTCTTCAGGAAGTCCTTTGTCCTCCATCAATATCACAAATTAGCACAACAAATAACAGTTTTGAGTGAGTATATCCAAAATGAAGTGGTCATTGTAGGTGACCAAGGGACACAAGCACCCAAGCCCCAAAACCTGACACTGATCAAACAGGGCTCAGTCTCAAAAGCACAGCACTCTCCACCACAGAGAAACATCTCTGCTGTTTGTGTCACCCAACACAGCCCCCCTGAAGCAACATTCAAATAGTCAGGAGTGACACTGGCCCCAGGTAAGGGGATACGCAGCACATTTACATCCCTGCACCTGCCCTGCTCCCAGCAGCTGCAGCACCAAAATCCCCCCCCCGGAGCAGCAGCAGCTCCTCTGTAAAGCTCCTCTTGCCATCCCTGACACTCCACCAACAGCAGCCACTGACCTGCCTCAGGCACTGCTGCCACAGCCCCCTTGGCCAGCACAGCTCTGCTCCCCAGCTCACAGCATGGAAGCTTGTCACTCTCCACAGCAATCCAATGTCACTTCATCTGGGCCCACAACTGTGGCCATCATCACCCTGGAGGCATTTGCTGGCATGTGGATAAATGCTTTTATCGTTTGTGTGCTTTGCACTGGCTGGGTCANCATCTGGGCCCACAATTATGGCCATCATCACCCTGGAGGCATTTGCTGGCATGTGGATAAATGCTTTTATCGTTTGTGTGCTTTGCACTGGCTGGGTCAAAAAGAAACTGAACTCTAATGAGAAGATCTTGCTGCTTCTCAGCTGCTCCAGGATTTCATTTTTTTGCTTCTCATGGGTATACAGCTTTGTTTATATAATTTATCCCAGTTACCTTCCTGTTCACACCATACTTCAACTATGTGCCTCTTTTCAAAACTTTTTTAGTTACTCAAACTTGTGGTTTTCAGCTTGCCTTTGTGGTTTTTACTGTATAAAAACTGCCAATTTCAAGAACATCATCTACCTGAAAGTAAAAATTGACAGGATGGTGCCATGGCTCTTGTTGTGGTCTGGGGTTTTAGCCTTGGCTATGGTATCATTATCTATGATCTCAGTGAAACTATGAAGAGTAACAACCTCAATATCACCTGCCTTGGAAATTTTTGGGAAGCATGTATCAGAATGGATAAACATTTTTTATCTTCTTTTTTTCTCTTTTGCTTTGGATATGCTGCTTCATTCATGGCAGTAATCTTTTCTGCCGTTTTCCTTCTCTTTTCTCTCTGGAAACACAAATGTAAGATGCAGACAAACTCCATGAAGGACCTCAGCATGGAAGCCCACCTCCATGATGTAGATGATCCTGGTGTTCACTCTTCAAGATATATGTTAAGAAAAATGTCATTCATATTGATTGAGTTAAATGATTGTGCGTTAAATACATGATTATTGTATTCAGATTTAGCTATATCTTTGTGATATATTTTTGTTATTTACAAAGCTGTCCTGGTTTAGAGCA